>JBAMBA010000107.1:2155000-2552500 GCA_037043685.1 Drosophila hawaiiensis | reverse complement strand
CCACTAAACTATTACGTGAATGCGCAGCTCAGCAATTCAGACCGACAGCAGGAGAGGGGGTGGGGGGGTGGGGATGGGGTTGAGGTTGAGGTTATTCTGGTACGCTTGTCTTAAGTTTAAATTGGATAATTGCATTGGCAATGCGTTTAGCAGTTTAAGGGCTGGGTGAGGCGATACTTGAAGCTAGCTAATGGATAGCCTCCCAAACTTTTGGACTTGGCGACAAGGGCACGTTGTGGCGCTGTGGCACTGCTCCTTGAATTATAAAAGCTTACGTTCTGCATATAATTAGAGTGGTTATATAAGTTATATATTGGGTGCACGGTACGCAAATGAATTAAGCACACAGATTAGAGGCTCTTAAATTAAATGGCCAAATGGCTGGTTAGTTTGCGTTTTTATTAATTGAGAAAACCACACAATTCCAATTGAATTTAAGCCTGAAAGTTAAGCAAGACAAATGGAAAGATAAAGACAGAGAGGCAGGGAGAGACAGAGAGGGAGGGAGAGAGAGAGATGTCAGCAGTCAACTGAAACTTTTGTTTTAGCCCAGACTCGACTCGACTTGCAGATTGCATGCTGTTCTTTTACCACTGCGCCTTGGCTTCTGTGCTCTGTTTCGACATTGTTTTTACATTTTTTACTCTGATACTGAAGATGGAGGAGTATATTGGCCCTCTGTCTTGAACTTGTAAAGCGTAAAACTTGTAAAATATACTCGACAAAGTGTTTACAGTTTTGTGCTACGTCCACAGATCAAATCGATAATTGCACATCGATAAATCTCTCGCAAATTTGAAGTGAATATTATTCCGATAACTAAATTGAATGGCCACTTCCACTCCGACCCTGATGCTGTAAGCCGATAAAATCATAGCTAGAGTCGCCAAAATTTCCATTACATATATATTACTAGTAACACCCCTCAAAAAGTGAGTCAAAAAGTGAGTCAAAAAGTGCAGAACTTAGGAGCTAAGCTACGAAAAAGACTGGTACACAAAATTTGGGGGTACACGCCCATCCTCTTCCTTGCCACCTGTTATCAGCTGGCATTGCATTGATATCAATGTACCAAAGTGCTTCACAGTCAACTGTTATTTGTTATTCTTGCCTTATTTCTATTGTTTCTGATGGCTAACCCAAAGTTGGTCTTAGTTATGGTTTGATCTTAGTTCGGAGTCAGTTTATTTAACATTTGATGACTGCTCGATTGGCATAGAAGAAGCAGCCACAGGACACAGATCGCAAAGTGTATCTCGCAGTCGGCGCCACTCATCACTTGCATACTCTGTTCGATGGAAATTGTCGCAATCCACTCACAGTCCCAAAGCTAATAAAGGAAATTTAATTAAAAGCCAGTGTCATTTGAGCGCCAGGTAGTCCAGTCCGCATGCTAACTATGTCTCTACGATAAAAAAAAAAAACAGTGAGCCCATAATGTGGGTGAAGCAATGAAAAACTGGGGGCACACAAAACGAACTGTGCAACTGTGCAACTGAGGAATTGACGAACTGAGGAACTGAGGAACTGAGCAAGTAGTGCAAGCGAATGATATTCATTAAAATCTCATGCTATGAATGCCATAAAGGAATTAACGTTCATTGTGATTGAGCTCCGTATTTTGGGGGGGCAGCTGCATACGATACAGGGGGGGTGGCATAATACCGCTGCTCTCATTACAATACAGGCAAACACACACACACACACACACACACACACACACACACACTTGTGTCGCACAAATGGTGCCAGGACATTTGATTTCAATTTGCGAAATGTAAGTGAAAAGCGCACATTTGCATGTGTGTGTGTGTGTGTGTGTGTGTGCGTTTATTATGATTTAAGTGGATGGTTGTGAATCAAGTTGCCATTGATCCCATTACAGATGATGGAACAAACGCTGCGCAAACAAACAACGACACCTCGCAATCCCAATCCGAATACCAATACCAACACCAACACCAATCCCAATGCCAGCGAAGCGCCAAGCATATCGGGTGCAATGCCCAACAATTCCAATTCCAATAACGGAACTGGCACTGGCACTGGCACTGGCACTGGTAACAGGAACACGAGCAGCACCTCATCCTCATCCTCCACATCTACCGCCTCGTCGGCCACCTGCTCCGCGAATGCATCCAGCATCGTTGCCAAGCAACGTCCGCCTCCGCTTAAAACGGCAACGACAACCGTAACAACGACACTGGTCAGCAGCAATGAGGGTGGCCAGCCATTGCCGAATGCATCAGTCACCGGTGGTGTTGCCGGCAGTGCTGGCGGTGGCAACTATCGCGGTGCTGCCACATTAACGACACCATCAACGCCTCGCATCGAGCTGAGCCGCGCATCCAGCTCATCGCACCACGAGGAGGACAGTCGCGAGAGCAGTCCGGAGAACGTTTTCGAGCAGGTAAGGCGACTTAGTTGCTCCTTCTAATCGATGTCCGGCTTAGTGGCTAGTAGCTTGGTTTTTAGAGCAGCGACACTGCCTTTCAAACACCCAGCCACAACAACAACAGCAACCACAGCAACCACAGCAACAACAGCCACAACAGCCACAGCAACAACAGCAACCACAGCAACAACCTGAACAATGACAAAAGCAACAATAATAATACATTTTACTTTGGCCTGCCAATGCTTTTTATGCCCTTGCAGCCGATTACTAATCAAAGCCAGGCTAGAATTGCATTTACCATGTGAATAATCGGCTCAGCTTGAGGAATATTCCATCGATATTTGATATTCGATATTGTAGTCTGATGGAGATCAAATTTAAAATCAAACTTGTAACTTAAACAATTATGAGTCACTAAACTACCGAAAAAACCCTTAAAACTTTAATCAAAAGTCACATTTTTGTAGCTAGTTGCAATGAAACCGATCGAATACAGCTGTCTGATCCGAATCCAAATTGAGTACACAACAGATATCGTCACAAAAGTCATTTGATAAAGTTATTGTTATTAATCTATTTAATGTCAACTAAAGTCAGTCGACACAAAATCTATAAAAATCTAAATATTATAAAAAAATAAATTAAAAAAAAATTCAAAATTAAATTGAAATTGAAATTGAAAAAAAAAATATCTAAGAAATATTTCAAAGATTTTCTGATGTTCCTAGTAAACTGCAAGGGTATAAAGAAGAAGAAGAAGAACTAGTACAGCCACAACAGCAAAATCTCCAACACCGCACGACGTTAACGTTGACGTCGCCGTCGACGTCGACGTTGACGTCACAATCGCCGTCGCAGTTGCAGTCGACGTCGCATTTAATGAATCATTTTGTGCTAATTATTTGTACTTTGCTCTTGTTTTTTTCATTTCTTTTCTAACCTCTTTTTCTGCGTAACTCTCTCCCTCTCTCTCTCTCTCTCTCACTCTCTTGCTGTCTCTCTCTGTCTGTCTATTTCCTGTATGTGTCGCTTCTACCAATGCACATGCACACCGAACTTTACAACACACGCACACACCCATACACACGAACACCTCAATCACCACCGATCCCAATCCCAAACCCAATCCCAATCCCAATCCCAAACCCGATACCAATCCAACCAAACCAATCCTCCCATGCAATGCACAAAAATTGGCTGTTGATTTGTTGACTTCATTTTTCATTTGTGTTTCTCTTCCTGTGCTCTGTGCTCTGTGCTTCTCCGGCAAACCGCATGCTTCCCCCACCCCCCGCCTTAAACTTAACTTGCTAAAAATGTCTATGGAATTCTATGTGTGTGTGTGTGTGTGTGTGTGTGTGTGTGTCTGTGTGTGTGGTGGTGTGTATTGGATGGTCAATGTGTTTAACTAATGCTATGAAGGTCGGCACTGGCACCCTACAGGAAACCATTGGTCTCGGTTTTCGCGAGGAGGGCGCCTTGGAGTTGCGCAGCTCAACAGAGGAGCTCTACTTTATGGATCCAGAGCAGAAGAAAGAGGAGCAGGAGCGCCAGCAGCAGCAGCAGCAGCAACAGCAGCAGCAGCAGCAGCAACAACAACAGGTGAGTGTGGTTAGGGATGGACCGCAGTGCCAAGAGGGATGGCTCCCCGACAGAATGGATTATTATGCCAGCTAACTTTTAGTTAACTGAAGGCCATAACACTAGAAACATATTATTTTGTTATCGATAGTGCTTAAATTCTGTTTAAAACCACTTCTGGCTTAGCAAACTCAACTATTTAGCCACCTAGTCACCAGCTGGTTGCACCAAAGCAGTATAAGTTTTAGGGGATTGTTGACATCTTTATACTGATATCAAATACTGTTCTGATATTAGCTCAGGGCGTGCCAGTCAGTCAGAAGGCAGAAGAGTTATTTAATTTGCTGTGCTTAAATTGCAATTTGAATATTGTAAAATTACAGCGAATAAAATCAGTGCACTAGTTGTTTGTGAACAGGGTTTCTGCCCAATGGCCGTGATGCCATAATTAAATTGTTGCCCCATCCCATCCACTTACTTAAATTCCTATTGCATAAAGCCCGGCAAGTTGTGGTTGTGCCACAGACAACAGCAAGTATAATAAAAATAGTTTCTGCAGTTGCCAAGGACACAATCAGCTAAAAACAGAAGAGCGAAAAAGGGGGGCGAATTTGAAAATTGACAGAACGGAAATTAAAATACTTAACATGGCATTGAGGTGCCCAAAGAGAACTCAACAGCAGCAGCAACCGGCAGCAGCAACCAGCAGCAGCAACAGCGGCAGCAAAACGAATTAAAATCAACAACAAAGTTAAATTAAAAGTGATGCACGGTGCACTTAAAAATGCAGTTCCACTTCCACTGGCTGTGGCAGTTGCCAGTGACAGCGTCAAGCGGATGTCGCAAAGTCAAAAAACGCCACTCCCGCTGCTGCCGGCCGCCGAGTGGGTGGCAACTGACTGACGACTTTTGGTTTGTTTAGCGTTTACCTGGACAAACAACTGGTGACTGCAGCTGACGCAAGTGCTGTGCAAACAAACAAGCCTACTTTGCAGCTATCAGCTGACAAATGCAGCAAAGCTATTTACAAATAGCAGCAGCAGCAATGGCAATAGCAGTAATGGCAGCCATATTATTACTCAAACGAGCATGCACGACTAGCAAATGCCCTATTTCATTTACAAGCGGTGTAAATGCCGAAATGCTTATTGGCTCGGCAGGTTGATTGAAAACTTCGAAATTATCTTACAGCCATCCACAATTATTCTTATCCTGCTTAGGACATTATCTAGACTTATCTTCTCGATAAGAATTCTCCTTGGTTATCTTACCATCGGAAGATTGAACATGCCCCTTAACCATAAATTAATTCTCTGATTTGCAACTGATCAAGTTAGTTAACAGCCCCTAACAAGTTAGCCGAAGTTAGTTTATCTACTTGTATTATTCAAGTCATTTTAATGAATCTGTGAATAAAACATAAAAAAATACAAAAAAATATATATATAAAAATATATGTATTCCAAAAAGAAATCTGCTCGTCTTGCTTCAATATGCTTGCAATCGCAAATTAAGTTTAAATTACTGGATTCAAAATTCAATGGAGTCAAGAATAAACGAACTTGATTTTAAAGAAAATAAACACTTTCTTGTCTGCCGACTTCTGATGCCCTTTTTACTATATATTTGTTGTTCCGGAGTAAAACGACTTTGAATAGAGTTGATTAAGTTTCTAGCTGTCCTTTCCTTTTCAATTGACTATCGGCAACAACAGGGTGAACAAAAGGGCTTGCAACTTGTTGCATACAGATCCAGAAACAATTTCTATTTATTTCCGTGTTCCGCTTGGGAGCAGAAGGAGAAGAGAGGAGAGATAGCTGGCAAGGGAAAAGGACAAAGCGTGATTGGAATTAACGGAGAACGGAACGGAAAGCGACCAATTGCCAGCGAGCCTATTAATTGAAATAGCAGCAAGGTGGCAACGCTGTCAATAGCAGAGCATCCGCATATAGTTGTTGCTCGTTGCTTGTTGCTTGTTGCTTGTTGCTGTTTGGTGTTGGTTGTTGTTTTTTCGTGTGGAAATAATCAACAACAAAAATGGTTTACCAACTGCGACAGCAGTCGTTGCAGGAAACTTTACTTTATTAATTAAAGCTGCCAACAAAAGTTGTCCTGCGCCCATCGAGTCCTCTTTGTGCCACGGACAGGCTATACTATCCAATACTATCCAACTGCAATTTAAAAGTTTCATTTAACGCAGCAGCTCAACTTTGTCCAAGTATATAAAACTTGTGCTAAAATCTAATGAATAACTACGATAATTATTTAGTGGAACTTTTATCAATTGGAAGCCCAACAAGGCTTTAAGAAAATGGTTTTAAAGAATTAAAGCATTGTTGATTAAATTGGTAAAATATCTTAATTACGTATCTTAAACTTAAAACACCTCCAAACCGAGGCGAAGTGTTGTAATATGTTTCCATAATTGAAATCATATCTCTTTTTCAATTTGCAACCCATATCTAAGTACCCAAATAAGTTAGTCGAATGCGTTAGTCTTAGTCCACTTTACAAATATTTGTCTATAAGTTCAGTATATTGTTTATATACATTAGCATCTTATTTTATTTATTCGGTGTAAATCCTATAATTCGTTTTGTCAACGACTAGATAAATTAATAAGTACCTCGTCAAATGTCGACTTGCAACTTATCACAAGGAACTTTCGATTTCATGTGGATTTTAGATGTCAGCATGGTAATTGTCATTGTCATTATTCTGATCAATAAACCTTGAATTTTGTAAATGGCTCTTTGTTAGGTATATACGCAAAGCGAGCCTCTTACGACGCTTTAATTTTAATTAAATATTGAAGAAAAAAAAAGGCAGCACTTGTAATTCTTCCATTTAAGGCCCATTACACTGCTCAACGAACATTCACCTTGATTTATTGGTGTCTATTATTTTGTGCACTCACATTTTGCACACGCCGTGCAGCAGAGGTGCACGTATCCAAATGCCCCATTTAAAAATCCATTGAACTTGATAAACCTGTAATCAAATGAATTATACCATATGTTTTATTCGACACCACTATGCCCACCTCTCTCTCACTGCCACCTTGTCTCTATGTCTGATGCCCCATGGAACCCCCTCTGAACCAACCAACCAACCAACTCCATGGAATAAATGGATGGATGTGATTGAACGCCTCGGGGCTGCAAGGTTCGGGTCTGGCTCTGGCTCTGGCTCTGGGTCTGGGTCTGGGTCTGGGTCTGGGTCGGGCTGTGGCTCTGACTGACTGCAATTGACATGCAGAGAGAAAGACAACGAATGTGCTTCATATTGACGCGTGATGTAGTTTTTTGTGTCGCCAGCTTTTTCTGCCATTTCCCATTCACTTTTTATACCCTTGAGCCATTCAAAATGCATGACGGGAATAAATTCTAGCTGTGCAAATGTATTTGACAGACACAAGGAGATAGATACACGGACACAGTTCACACCCAGAATATTTAAATTCCTTAAGAATTAAAGAAAAAAAAGGACAGAAAACATTTCAAGTATTTCGCATACCAATTGATATCATAATATTTTCATTTCGGATTCTCAAAGACCCCTCCAAAAAAGGTCTTCTACAAAAGTCACAAGAATTATCTGTGACGCTTTCAAATACTCATATATTTCTATTTAACTTTATATATTTTATTTTAAGTAGAAAAATTCTTAAGGCACAGGGTATCTGGTAGGCGGGCACCTTCTCGTTTGGGGCACGGTCAAGGACTGGCCGCTTCAGCGAGGCCTCAGTGACATTCGTCATTGTCGAACTATCTTCCGCTTAGTTAAGCATTGAATGATGCCCGCTCTCTCTCTCTCTCTCTCTCTCTCTCTCTCTCTCTCTCTCTCTCTCTCTCTCTCTCTCTCTCTCTCTCTCTGTCAATATTGATGTTACCCATGTTGATACAAATTTGTTGTCTTTTTCATTTGTGCTCATCCACTCACTGCTACTTGATGCTGCAGGCGAAGCGGACGTCGCCACACATCTTCAAATTTGATGACCACCAGAGCTATCTGCAGCAGCATCAGCGCAAGGATTCGGCCAGCTCTGAGGTGGCCGCCCTGCTTTGCATCTCCGGCGGACCAGTCGCATCTCGAGCGTTGCAGCCAAGGATCGGCGGTGAGTCGCCTCGGCTGTGTCGTGCGTGTCGCGGTCACCTTCGCCGCATCGGATGCTGCTCGAGACATCGTTCTGCGGCCCCAAGCCTGTGGAGTGCACGGATGGGGCAATGAGTGGCGCCAGCAATGCCTCGACGGCTCCCAGTTCCGCTCAAAGCCTGGCCGAGGCAACGTTGGCCGTGGAGCAGCTGCTGGCGCGGACCAAACACGATCCCACCCAAGCGGTGCTCGCCGAGGGCATACAAATGATGCAGTCACCCAGCGGCACAGCGGCCGCCCAACGTCGATCCAAGCCCAACACGCTGGCCAATGGTGATGGCAAGACACGCACCATTAGCAGCACCAGCACCTCCATCAAACCCAGCTCGGGCGTTACGAGTGGGCAGCGGCGCAGCAACAAGAGTCCCGGCCAGATGGTTATTGGCAAGACGGCCAGCGGCACCGAATATATACGGATCAATCTGCGTCCGGATCACATGTACAGCGACAAGGGCATTGCGGCCAATGAGCGAGTTGTCGAGGCGCCCAATCAACTGACTCCCGTCTATTCAAAGTCGCAAACGCAATCGAAGCCAGCATCGCTCAGCTTGCAGGCGGGTGGATTGGATGAGCATCGTCTGACACCGACGGCGAGTCCGAAGCCGTCGCGTCATGGCCATGGACGGCATGGCAGTCGATCACCCTCGCCCGCTGCACCGGCGACGGCAACGGCGGTCGCCTCTGTCTCCCGCAAGAGTTCGTTCAGTTCGCTGTTTCGCCTGGGCAAGGATTCGCCGGATTCGCCAAGGGAGACGAATCGATCGCGCAGCAAGAGCAAAGAGCGACCCTCAACGGCAATGGCAACGCTAAGCGGTGGCGGCAGCGGCGGCAGCACCGCTGGAGGCGCCACCGGCTCACAGAATGTGACGCCCAGCAAACAGAAATCGGTTTTGGCCATTTTTAAGCCGGGCAAACGTGGCAGCAGCGCCGGCACCGATGGCACCAAAAGCTCCAAGAGCTCCTCGCCCATCGATGGCGGCGAGGGGCCACCACCGCCACCGCCCGTGCCCGGTTCCGGTTCCGGTGGTGGACGGAGTCGTACGCCGGCTGGCTCGCGACCCAATAGCCGGCTGAGGTACTACGATGAGCCCGTCGAGGGTTATATACATATACCCCTCCACACGCCGCCGGAGGAGCGCGAAGCACGCACTCTGCTCCAGGGCATACAGCAGCTGTCGGCACCATCGCCACCGCCCATCGAGCAGCGTCCGAGCAGCTCCAGCACTTGCCGTGCCCCACTGACTGCAACACAGCCGGCGCCAATCACTGCCAGCCAGCTGGCGGCGGCAGCGGCCGCCCTGCGTCCGGTGGGTCAGCAGCGGGCGAAGGTGGCGCAGCCCAATCTGGATGCCATACAAACGATGGAGGAGCGCACCTGGAGCCTGGAGGTGCAGCGCAACAGCAGCACGCTGGCATCGCAAGAGACGCTCGAATCGGTTAGCTCCGTGGTAAGTGCACGTGCCGCCAATCTAGCCCAGGTGGTGACCAGCGAGCACGCGGCGATGGCGATGCCGGTGGCGATGCCACCGATGGCGGTGGCAGTGGCAGATGTGGAGCATGTTCGCGAAAATGGTCTGGCCGAAATGCAGCGACTGCCGTCGGTGGACAGCAATCAAAGCGCCTGTGAGCCGCGCCTGGTTCAAACGGTGGCCACCGTCAATGCGCCCATCGAGGATCCCGTGGCCAAGGAGCGTCGCCGTCTGCTGTTCGCCACACGCCTCGGCTCCGGCAGTCAGGAGCAAATCTTCTCCACACAGTTCAGCATCTCGAAGACGGAGAGCCAGTCCAGCCAGCTGTCCGAGCAGGTGCAGCTGCCCGACTCCGGTTCCACTGCCTCCGATTGCACCACAGATGGACTACAGCGTCAGAGTACGGTGATTAGGCGTCCAGATACAGCAGCAGCATCCGCTGCAGCACCAACACCAGCACCGCCTGCCCCACCAGTGCCACCTGCACCACCAGCAGCAACACCAACACCAGCAGCAGCACAACCAGCAGCACCCTCCAGCTCTGAGGAGGAGCAAGCGGCCATTTTTATTAGCACCGCTGTTGTGATGCGCTCAAAGCACAAGTCCTGCTCCAATTCCGAAGAAGAAGGTGCAACAGCCACGCGTGCAACACCACCAACTGCCCCAGCCGCAGCAGCAGCAGTAGCAGTAGCAGCCGCACAGACCGCCGATGTGCGTCATTCGCGCTACCTCGAGAACTTCGATGCGCAAAAAGTATCACGAGAACGTGACCGTGACCGGGAGCGTGACTGGCAGCGTGACTGGAGGGAACGTGACTGGGAGCGTGACCGAGAGAGCGGTGACTGGCACCGCGACAGGCAGTGTGCCGCGCAAGCCGAAGCGCCACAGCGTGCTGGATGCGAAGCGTAAGTAATTGTCATCAACTCCAATCCAATCCATTCCGCACCACCACAACCAATCGAGTGCCACATTTGCCACATCATTAAATTGCTTAAGATCAAAATTGAGTTGCGAAAGGATCGAAAGATCGAAATAGGTTAGATCAAAGCTAGAGTCCGGTTTCTGCAGTGTGTGAAAGAACAGTGTTGAGTAACGTGAACAGGTAAACTTTAACTACATATCACGATTACAGCACTGATTGAGATGAATATATTATTGAAATGCCGTCTGGGATTAATGGGAAATCTTTTCACGCCACTTTTCACAGCAGCCGGCAACGCATTGGCCGAGAGGGAAATGCAAGCGGAACAGCAACTGGAACTGGAGCAGGAACCGGATAAGTTCGAGGAGCTAGATGCATTGACGCCACCGCCGCACGGCGAGCGCTCGGAGCGCCATTCGACGGATGATCACGAGCCGATTGAGTCGTCGGAGAGCGAACGGGACTCGGATATGGCGGGCAGCTCATCGATGGCGACAGCGGTGCCGATGGGTGTGCCGGAGGCAAAGCGTCATCATTTCCCTCGCAACGTATGCCTGATCGAGGAGCACGAGAGCACCGGCCTCGTCTCGCAGGAGTCCTTCGACGATGAGCTGCCGTACATACCGACAACGCTGCCCGAGGAGCGTGCCCAGGGCGTGCCTCTGATCCCAATGAAGGAGCGCGCCAATATGGAGCTGAAGACATGTCCCGTCGATCGGCCACGCTCCACAACGCCGCTAAATCCCTCCCACCTGGAAGAGTACTGTACGGGCATTATGACGCCACAGGAGTCGCCGCATGCTGGCCACGATCTGGACCCGGCCGTCGCAACCACTGGTCTTGTGCGCGGCGAGAAATTGCGCATCAGTTTGCCGCGCAAGGAGTCAGTGATCAAGGACAAGACGCAGGCCACCAAATCGCCGAGACGCATCTCGAATGCCAGCGGCAAATCCTGGTTCGAGTTCGCTGAGGAGGGACTGCGTGCCAACAATCTGGAGCGCAAGGACTCCAACAAACAGCTGCTGCCGCCCGCTGCGACCACAGCAACCAGTGCAACCACAGCAACGACAGCGACCACCTCAGTTGCGGCAAGTGCACCACTTGCAGTGGCCAGCGCACCACCAGCTGGCGGCCAGCCGCATAGCATGCCAGCCGGCTTGGAGGAGCCCAAAACCAAATCTTCCACACAGCGCAAACTCTCCGGCCACTGGATCGACTTTGAAAACATTCCAGAGAAACGGAAGCCTGCCAAGCGGATAACCACGCTGCCCAAGGAGACAATAAGCACCACAACCACAGCGGCAATTTCGAGTGCAGCCTCCTCGGGCTCTGGCTGTGGCAGTGCACATCGTACCTCGTCCGGTCACTCGCATGCCCATCACAGCCATCATCATCATCACCATCATCAGCAGCAGCAGCAGCAGCAACAGCAGCGCCAGGATGGCGGCTCCATGTCAGCAACATCTGGCGACAAGCTGCACTACAACTATGTGAAGCCCGAGGATTGCCAGTGCGAGTGCCACGAGGCGGAGCGTGGTGAGTCCTCAGCTGCCACCACGATCACCGTAGACAAGGATAAGGATACCAGCACTGGCACTGGCACCGGCACCGGCACCGGCACTGAGACCGGCAGCGATTCGCTCGCATCGGTTGAGCTGCTGCAGCAGGGCGAGGATATGCTGCCGCTGCTCGAACCCGAAACACATGCGGACAACAGGTAACAGTCAAGCACCCAATTATCGATTGTTACTGATCCTCTCCTTACAATTCCTTGCAGGGTCTACACAGATGAGCCACCATCGCCTCCGGTGCGACACAGCAACAAGAGCGCTGCACAAAGAGTAAGTTGCGTCGACACCCAAGCAGAGAGAGAGAGGGAGAGACAGAGAGAGAGAGAGAGAGAGAGAGAGAGAGAGAGAGAGAGAGAGATAGAGCGAGTGAGAGAGAGAAAGAGAGCGATAGATTCATTCGTCTAGCACACCCAGTTGGGGTATCTCTTCTAAGAATCATTTAGTTTTTACACCCTTCCAGTTAGTTGCAGTAGTTCCATTCCAGTGAAAATACGTGGTCTAATTTCTAAAAATATCGCTTACTATTGAGGCAGCTGAAGCGTTTACAAAAGGCATATGCAAGTGAACTGAATATAGCCCAAAAAAAGTAAAGAAAGCTTCAAATGTGTCCAAATCGCACAGATCGTATTGCTGTCTAAAGACAAAAAAAGAGTTGACATGCAATTCCTTCCTAAATCAGCAATCGGATCAAGTAAATTTATTTACACTCTCTCTCTCTCTCTCTCTCTCCCTCTCTATCGCTTTATCTCTCTCTTCAGCTGTTTCAATCATGGTCAATCATAACACTCAAATGATGTTTCTCTTTCTTTTGCATGTCCACTCAGTCGGAGGAGTTTCCACGTCGCGACGCTTCCTCCAGTTCCAGAAATCGCAAGTTTCCCGATAGAAAGTAAAGTGTTTTTTTGTTGTTGTTATTTTTGTTGTGATTTCTCGGTTTTTTTTGTTTTTGTTGACCTACATAACTATTGCATCTTCAGGGTAGCTAAGAAACAAAAATTGTCTCTATAAGTCGAGCAAAAGGCTACGAAAAGTCCTTGGGTTTATATCCTTAATGTATGTACCTCAAGCAGTGCGGTTGTTAAAATATATTGGAAAAAAAAGAAAACAAAAAAAAAAGAAAAAGATAAAGAAGAAAATTTGACAAGCGCCTCATCGATATTCAGATATTCAGATGAAACGAGTATTTCCTTTCGATTCGATTTCGATTAGCTAAATATACTTATTATCGATAACATGAATTAAATAATATACTTATATATATGTAACTAGGATAACTTTTTGATAGCAACAATTAACTCATATTTAGCATATACCTAGAGGACTATGTATGTATACACTATATAAGCCCCAAACCCCGCCCCTGCCCCCTGCCCCATCATTCCACTCGCTCGCTCACCCATCCCATTTAGCCAAGTGCAACTGCTTTTCGGAGGCTGATTCGCTGACAAATTCGATGTGATCTTGAAAATGTTATGATTTATAGTACCTACTATATGTATGTGAATTATGATAAACTGATAGCTGATAGCTGATAACTGATAACTGATAAAAGCAATCTGTTGTATCTGTGTATCTGTGTATCTGTATCTGTATCTGTATCTATAAACTGTAACTGTAACTGCAACTTGTCAGATCCTAACACATAAGTCGCTTAGTATATATATATACAAATACATATGAATTGTGTAGTTCTTATCTACTACCTAAAGTAGCTCAGACAATTAACTTAATTCTGTTAAAGCTCAACAAACAAACAAACAGTTGCATCATTAGTCAGCGGTGGGTGCGAAACAAACTCGAGAAGCAAATACGTCAAGCAACAAATATCATATATATATATATATATATATATATATATATATATATATATATGATAAATGGATATAACCTAATAACATGTCTGAAGACTGACAAACTGACAAACTGGTAACCTTTTTAGCATCTATCTGTGTACTTTATAACCGCCCACCAAATAAGAAGAAGATGAAGTTATCGCCTGTTGCCTGTTGCATGTTGCCTGCTGCATGTTGCCCGCTGCCCGCTGCCCGCTGCCCGCTGCCTGCTGCATTCTGCATTTGTGTGGCAAGCCTGGTCAGCATTGTTGTAGCCACCATTATTATATAATGTATGTAATGCTTCGGAATTCAGAATTCGGAATTATGTAATCGTAATCGTAAATAGCCAGCAAACTGCCAGCATTTTTAGTTTGCTTCGTTTTTTTGTTTTTTTTTTTTTGTGGACACTCATCTAGCAAATTGAAACTAGTTTCCCACACACACACACACACACACGCGCACACAATCCAAGCGGCAGGTAGAAGAAACATGTTTAAGCGAACGAATATCGAGTTCAGCCCAAATGTCATGTCAAAAAACATAAATATAAATTTAAAAAAATTAATAAAGAAAATTAATGAAAAAGATAAAGATAAAGATAAAGATAAAGATGAAAAATCACACTTTAGCTAGGGTTTAAATACCAAACTGATTGATATTAGCGCAACGGACATTCATTTAATTGAATAAAAATAATGAGAAAAAAAAAGGAATAATAATTCATAGGTAAATTATACAACAACTAAATACACATACACAAAAATCCAAACGAAACAAAAAAAAAAAAAACGAAACAAACAAAATAATAATATAATAAATGAAAACCCCAAGAAAAGAAGAAGATTACTACATTAAAAATGTGCTAAAAATGATTATGAAACGCAATAAAAGTGAGTTTGAGTAGTTTTTAGGCACTACAAATTCCCATTTACGATATTTGTATAATTCTTATGACAACATGAAGAGAGAGACAGAGAGAGATAGAGAAAGAGCGAGAGAGTGTTTGTTTCTATACTTTCTCTTTTAGTAGATCCTGAACTTAAAAGACCTTAAGACAAATAAGCACAAAACTTGCACTTCAACTAATAATAAAAATAATAATACGATTAAATAAATTCTTCAAATTATATAAGAAATTATGCAAAATGTTACAAATTTGTACAATAATTTCAACACTATATTATATTGTATTGTATTGTACAACTATAAAAAACAAACAAAACAACAAAAAAAACAGAAACCATTTATATAGATTCCTTTCAATTTTCGACACTTCTTTTTCGGGATACCGTTATTAATGCTTCACACGTTTATATACATATGTATGTACTTATATAAAACTGATATTTATTTTTTTTGTGAGCTTTTTTATTGTAAAATCTAATCAGAAAACCTAAGAACACTGGTAAAAGAAATCCAAATACGAATACAAAGAGCAAAACTGTTGTTGAAAAAATGCATTTAAGTAAAGAAAAAGTTAAAGTTTAATAAACAAAAACCAAAAAAAAAAAGATCTTCAATTGTTACAACAAAAAAAAAATAAAAATAAAAATAAAATAAAACTTTAAACATTCATATTCATATACATATATACAAAATGCAAAAAACCAAAAACAAAAAACAAAAAAAAAACAAAAACAAAAGAATTCAATGAACAAAGAACGATTGACGAGTTTATGCACTTTCATTATTTAACAACAATTCATATGACAAAACAAAAAAAATACAACAAACAAAGAGAAAACCAAAAGAAACAAACATTGATTGAAAATTATTCATTAAAGTGGAAAAAGAAAAAATAAAAACAAAATAAAAACAAAACAAAGCATATTTAAACAAATGCGTATGTGGACTTTTTTTATTATTAATTTGAACTGGGAACGGGAACGGGAACTGAGCCAAGTCGAAGACTAAATCCATTTATATTTACATATGCATTAGGATCCGGGGCAAGGTAGGCAAGGCGGCAGGTAAGGCACGTTCAGTGCAACTGATAAGCTGATTGGCATTCGTATCTAGAGACCCGCATTAATTGCCAGCGATTACAATTAGAATGTTTGTAAATGAATTTGGCGATCGCATTGACGTTGCCAATTTGTCATGATTACGAAGAAGTTGGTCGCGCATTAAGTAAACTAAGTCACAGTGGAGGCCTTGCTGGCAAAGCAGTGCAGTTATGCAACCAGCAATCAGCAATCAGCAGAAGTGAGCGCATGCAACACGTTGCCAAAACAACATCGTGACAACATCCCATTTGCAGCACAAGAAACACGGGCAACGGCATCGTGTAAACGTTCAAGCAGCCACAACTGACCCGCACAACAGCGCAAGCGCGCTCTCTTCTCTCCTCCACGCGCCGCTCGCTCTTGCGCTCTCTGGCATTAAAGTGCCACCTGGCGTTATATGTGTGCACTATACACTATGTGTTTATCGTAAATGCATTTGGTAATAAGCAAAACATTCACTTTTTCGACACATTAATGAGAGAGAGAGAGAGAGAGTGCAGGTGTGCGACTCATTTTGAGCGTTTCCACTGTGCACGTATACAAAATGATCACGTGATGTATCGCGAATTTATGATATTGGTATTATGATAAGTGGAGTTAGTTCACTTGATAAACACATATTAAATGCCTTGCCAAGGCAAGCAGGAAATGTATAAATTTGCTAGAATTTTCTCATGTTGTGCATTTATATGAAATTATGTTATAATTATTTTCATACGGAAGCATTCATGAAACGATATTGATAATCAATATCGTATACTTCAAGGTATAAACATCCCCAATTGCATGTAACCCCACCCTCCACAGACAACCGTTGAAAACAGAAAACCCGAAAAAAGACGCGCACTCCCTCTCTCTCTTCTCTCTCGCTCTCACATACAGATGCAGAGACAACAACTGATGGGCGCACACACAAATGTGCGCTGGTGACGTCACATGAGAGCGAAAGCCGCTCTCTCTCTTTTTTAATGCTTAACACGCTCTTTGGCAGCAGACCTCGTGAAATCTGCAACGTTCATTATAAATACAATTCATTTACAAATCAGCAGTGGCACTGCAGAGACGTACACCGCTCGCCTCAAAAGTTGTTAACAAGCAATAAAAAAAAAATAAAGTGACCGAAATTCGAGTCGAACTGAGTTGCATTGTGAAATGCAGAAACGAAGATAAAGTGGTAAACGGAACAATTAGAAACTTCTGGAATAACGAGAAAGCGGGAGAGAAAGAGAAGTCAAAAGGAACTGTGTTGATTGGAAAACCGAATAATTTTTTTGTATCGAATTTTTTTGATTGTGCTTGCCGTGTGCATTAAAAACAACAACAAGAGTTGAAGAAGGAGAATCAGAACAGCAACAAAATGGCTTTCATGATGCCAGTGATGAAGAACAACTACGATATCTACAAGGATACGCGTGGACGCTCGCGCAAAACATCCGAGTGCTCTAATGCGAGTAGCAGCAACAACGGAACCACAACGCTGGCCACCGCTTTGGGTACACCTGGTCATTCGTCGTCGTCGCAGCAGCAGCGGCGTCGCAAGGTGTCCGAATGCAAATCGGAGAGTTTTGCAGTGTCGCCGTCGCATGGTCAGTTGGGGGGCGGTCATAGGATGCAGATGCAGCGTTGCCACAGTTCGCGAGGATTTACGCGGAACACGTCACGCAGCTCGCATAACGGTTCCATGCTGCAAATGGTGTCGCCAACACGTTCCAGTCCGCCCAGCCGGACGCAGACCGCCTCTGCGCTGGAACGTCAGGCCGCTGCGCATGTTGCAGCGCAGTCGGCAGCGGCGCAACAGCAGCAGCAGCAGCGATCGGAGCAGAGCAGCAACGATTATACCAAATTTCATTTGCGTCTGGTTGACAAATTGCGCAAGTCCTTTCGCAAGGACAGCGGCAAGCGGTCATGAGAACACGTCACACACCCAAGCAACAACAACAGCAGCAGCAGCAACAACAATAACAACAACAACATTAATGGCTGGCTGGAGTGCAGCGAAGCTGACAGCACACGCCTACAGCTGCAGCAACGCTCCGACGTCGGCGTCGTCCGCCGCTTAGGTCGCCGCTTCAAGCGCTGCTGCCAGGCTTTCGGCGCAGCCGCAATCGCAGCTGGCGCCGACGTTGCTGCATCGGCATCGGCATCTGAGCTTGACTTCAACACTGGCAGCGGCGACAGCTCGGAACAGCTTACCGCCGTCAGTCCTTATGCCATGCGTCGCTGTCGGCGTCGCTGCAGTAGCAGTGGCGGCGGCGCCAGCACCAGCAGCATCAACCGACTGAAGCTGCGACTGCGCCGCACAACGTCGTCGCCGGGCTAAGTGCGCAGCGCAGGCTAGCGCTGTGCAGCGTTGCATGGAATATGACCAAAATCGAATTGGAAAATTCAAGCGGAATTTCGAATACATGCGAAATGCTTGGAATGCGAATGCGAATGCAGCTGTAAAGGCAGACGGTGAAGAAGAAGAGCGTTGCCAGATGTTGTGTTGATGTTAAAGTGGGTCGATGCAGCTAAAGCAAAATAGAGACCAACGGCGGCTAAGCGAGGACAGAAGCAGCGGACAGTGGAACAAGTGCTCATGCGGATGTGGTGGGGAGTGGGGGAGCGTGTTGAATAAGTTGGCAGCTGTTTGCAATATATTTTTGGGTTTTATTTTTAATTTGTAATTTTAACAAGTTTTCCTTCTAATTTATACATGTATCAAATATAAAATATTAGTCAACCATTTATCTTCTTTACACACAAACATACATATATATATATATATATATTTACATTTTCATAGGTATGTATGTATGTGCTTAACGTTCGTGAAACAGTGAAAAAAGGCTTCCACACAAACACACACACAAATAGTATATAGTATAGACTCAGACTCATGAGAAACCATAAAAGAAACAACCAACAAAGCTTAGTGTATTAAGCATAACGGTTTCGCCACAAACGGGAAACAAAAACAAAACAAACGAGACAAAATTGCAACTGCCAATTGCATTGTACAATAACAAGAACATAACACAATAAAACACAAAAAAAATGACTAGCAAAAGACACTAAAAATAAACACAAGAATTTGCTAAAAACAAACGAAACGTTGCAAAAGAAACACAAAGTTTAAATTTAAGCGCAATTAAATGACAATATATGTATATGTATATTTATTTATATAACATTATTTATATATATATATATATGTATTTACTTACAATTGTGAGCGAAAACAAAACAAACCTGAGCTGATATAAAAAAAACAGACTTGACAAAATATATTATATAATGTTAAACATAATATTTGGTACGTTACAAATGCCATACAAGTGTACCTATACATACGTGTTATCACTATTAATATATATATTTTTATTATTGTCATTAGTATTATTTTTTTTTTTTATAATTTTTTTTTTTTTTGCCTTCAATATACAATGGATTTATGCAAGTGCTTTGATTTTCTTAGTAATTAGTTTTTAATTTTTTTTTTAACATTAAACACAAAGAAAAAAGAACCAAATAAAGGAAATCGTTAAAAAAAAAACAAATGAATATATAAAATACAAATTTAGTTACTTCTTTGGATATGGGGCAAGAGTAGAGCGAGAGAGAGAGAGAGCGAGACGAGAAAAGATTGAGTGATTCTATGCCAAATGCGCAGAAAAATGCATTGGGCGCCAGCCGGTCACAACTAAGTATATATATGAACACTTGTATATATATATATATATATATATATATATATATGCTTGAACCACCTTTTTGGGTGTGTTCTACTTGGACGCGCATTAGTCGCTTTTTAATGCGAAAGAAATTGCATGCGGAAGAGGAAGGGCTGCCAGGAAATCAATAGGAATGATGATGATGACAATAGAAATACAAATATAAATAAGAGCGGTAATCTGTTATCTACACACACACACACACACACACACTCAAATGTGTGTGAACGTGTGTATATGCAATATCCTGTATGGCTGAGTAATATATCTATACCCTGTACTTAATGCGTGCAGAGTAAAACGGGCATGCTGTAAAAGTATTTAATGGAAAGCGGGAAGCAACTGCGAATTAATTGAATTATATATTCACGATCAGGATCAACTAGACAAATTCAATCAAGATCGGATGAAAAACACGCGAGTTATTGTCAAAAATATATGTATGCTCTTATATTGATCTCTTTACTATCACCGTAAATATGTTTGTGTTTGTGTTTGTGTGTGTGTGTGTGTATTATGCAGTTATTCTTCATTATCTGCGATTGCCTGTACGTGTGTGTGTTGTGCGTGCGTCTGCCTATGTACGATTTTTTAGTCGAGAGCCGGCGATTTTAATTCAGGCTTGTTAATAAATAGATCCGCTTCATTTTTATAAGAAATAAGAGCACTTCCACGCATGCTTACATTTGGGTCTGCAAAGCGTTTAAAGGAAAATTTGTGAATAAAATAAATGGAAAATACTTATCACTTAACTTGAAAATAATGTTCCGTTTTCCTTATATCCCTTTAAATATTGTTGTGGATGATTGTTGCCTATACATATACTGCATTTTAGGGTATCTTTTAAAACTTAATGTACATACATACATACAAATGTATATACATGTATATATTGATTGTCTTGGCATTGACATATGAAGCTGCGGAGCAGAAGTCTAATCTTGATAACAAACAATCATAAATACTTATAAGCCTACATATTTTTATTACATTTTTTAGTCGAGCAGCAGAGCTGCAGATTGTTTGTGTCTTTTGTCCGGCATGTGAGAAACAAAGGTAACTATTTAGAAATTTCGAATCGATTGATCATTATAATATTCAATTCAATACTTTGAAAATCCGAACCGAGAAGAGAACAGTTTCGATAAAATGCTCTTTAAGTTGTGTTCCCCAAAAGTGTTCCCAGCGGAGCGTTTGACTAAATGTGAATCTTTCAACCTTTGCACATCGGACATTTGAAAAGAGTAGTTATATATATAGTTATATATATTTTATAACAAGTACAAATAATAACTGTGTGGTAAATCAGTTATAAGTTTCTTAAGCAAATATTAACATTAACCAAAAGTTAAAATTGTCATCAAATGAAATGAGTCGAAGCGTAATTCATACAAATTCCGAGAGATAAATTGATCTGAGTGTTGGACTTTGAGCAGGAATACGCTCACAATATTCCATTAAGATACAGATGTACGAAAGAAACTCAACTAGTGGCGTAATTTTGTGATTGTTATTGTTATTGTTATTGCTATTGATAATTTGCTGTTGTCATTCAATTAGTCATGTGAAAAAGTTAAAATTTAATTCGTTATTTTTTAATACAGTTGCAAGTGCAATGCAGATATGGAAATAAAGCCAAATATATTCATATATATATATATATATATATATATATATATATATATGTAATTTGATTTGGAGTGCTTAGAGTACCTATTTTGCAGGTGCTTATCAGTGGACTCTCACTGGAATGGGTCAGTTCGAGGGCTTGCCATATTTCCACTTCACATGTTAATAAACATCGCTGGCTATCGCTGAAATTAGTTGGATATATGCGATGCTATGGACTCATAAGTGTCAACTCTTGATTTATAGGCGGGTTTTTTCTTTTATTGGTTCAATAAATTAAATTGAATGATTGATGGTAAGGATGGAAAGCATTACGCAGCGAAGTGACGCATTATAATTGTCAGATATTTTGTATCTCTCTCTCTACAAACCACGATTTCTACCAATTTATATTATATATTATATGTTTATGTACACATTTATAGGGACGATGTGAATGTACCTCATATATCATCATATACATATGTATGTATGTTCACGACAGACCAATTTAGCAATCAGTGAGAATCTTAAGAGAACGCCAATTGATCGACGTGTGCATCAATATAAAAGTGCGACTGGTTGCTTTTTTTCATGCTTCATCAAATCGAAGTGCCAAATCGAATGCGTCTGACGCAGTCCAGCAAATCCATTCGATGCAATAACATCTTTTATGTTGTGTCATGCACTGCACTGTGTAACTGTTACTATGACCATAACTGTAACTGTAACTGTGCTCGTTCACAACATGCCCGACCCCATCCCACTATCTCTGGCACTATTCTTCCAATGACGTTTTCATATTTGCGCTTCTTCTTGTGTCATTTCGCTTTTCCCTATCTCTCACCATCTCCAGTTTTTTCTATCTTTCACTCACTCTCTCTCTCTCTCTCTCTTTCTCTCTGTCTTTCTTTCTGTCTGACGCATGTCAAGCCAAGTAACAATTGGGCTGGCCTTGATACGCGCTAAGAATTGTAGCCTTTGTTTTTGTTATTGTTACATTTCAGTTGTTTCAATTCTATTTGCTAATTTACGACTCGGTCGAGGCCGTTTTCTGTTGCTCGCCACATTTTTGTGCTATTTGTATGTACATGCATGTATCCATGTACGTATGTGTGTGTGTGTGAGTGTGTATGTGTATGCATGCATGCATGTATACCCTGCGCCCATGAATTGATTAAACTAAGGTATTCTCAAGCAGTGCAAAAGTAACAACCTTCTAATGTAATTGAGTTTACTCGCTTCGGAATTGCATCTTCCACAAATTAGAATCTTTTATAAGGATTATCAAATGTTTAGATATGAATTATAATAATGGGAAATGGTGCTCTATATCGATAAAGTCGATAACATATGTACATATGTACATATGTACATGTATGTACATATTACATGTGCAAGCGGTGCTTTAATATTTTGTTTTGATTGCAGGGTATTCGCCCAGTCGAGCAAGTTAAGCTAGAGAGATTCTTATATGATTTTTCGATGCTTAGGCGAGGCAGCAAAAAATGGCAACAGGTTTTCATTGAAACAGACAACAGACAACAACACTAACAATTTAAACCACCTCGCTCCTCCTCGCGCCACCCAACCCCTTACACCGTTGGGCAATCAATGTTACCCGCATGAATGAGTCGCGCGTGTTCCGTTCAATTCTCCAATTATGATTTGAAACGAACAATTTCTCGTTTTATCCCCTTCGATGTGGTCAGCATGAATAGCAATGTGACGTTAAAGGAAATTTGCCTTTGATACAGTTGACACACAGGTTAAAGTTACATTCCCGCTCGCACACACACACAGCTATTTACCTAGAGGTAAGCGACATTAGTGTTTATGCAAATGAGGTTTCTGCAGCTAGGACCCCACGCTCCAATATCGAGACTTGGCTTGGTTGAGTTGCGTTGAGTTGTTCGATTAACGTTAAGTTTAAATGCGCTCACCCCCTTCCCTCACTCTCTCTCTCTCGCTTTCTCTCGCATTGTCTCCCATTCGTAGTGCATGTGTATAATTAATGTTGGCGAACGCTTTTAATAAATGTCATTTCATTTCTTCCTCATGTGCATGTGCTTGCATGTGCATGCATGTGCATGCGTGTGTGTGTGTGAGTGCGTTAATCTAATTGCAGGCTGCAATTAAACGCAAATTGTTTATTATTTGTCTTTGCTGTCTGTTTTTGTGTTGTTGCAACAGCATGCAACACAAAGAAAATTGACTTGGAGCAGGCAGGCAAATTGCAATGTGTATATGTATGTATGTACACATGTATGTATTTAAGTGCATAGTACAGTTGGCCTGCATTGGACTGGTTTATTTTCGTCTCTTGCGTTTTGGCATCTTTATCGCATTGTTTACAGATCCGCTGAAGATCAAGGTGAACCGGCAGAGGAGGATAAGCGAGCCTGTTGCCAAAACGAAACAAGAAAACAGCCACGAGTATCTCCCAGTCTCTTTCACTCTCTCTCTCTCTCTCTCTCTCTCTCTGTCTCTCTCACACTCTCTCTGTAAGTGTTTTGCATACAAATGTTTTATTTTTAAGTTGCCACAAAATTTGCATTGACGTCACAGTTGTACGGCGCGTGGAGGGGGCAATGAGCGCAATGAGCAATGTTGCGAAACGCTAAAAGATGTCGATGTCGATGTGGATGTGGATGCGGAGAAGTTGTGTTGACAAGCGTGTAATGGAGCCTTAGGCGTGGGCTCGGATGCTACGCAAAGAACGAGCAAATTAACAAGCATCAACAACTAACTCAATAAGCGCACTTAAGTCTTAAGCCTGCCAAGACAGCAAGGATTTAAAGAGGATGTGTTGGGAAACGTGCTCATTAAGCAGAGCACTGAAAGCATTTCATTTATTCACATACACATTACACGTCAATTTTGTAAAGATAATCACAATAAGTAGAATTGGAAGTTTATTTATAAGTTTAATTTGATAAATATTGGGATTCATTTCAAGATAATACCTATACAGACACACGATGTACACGATGCAGCACAGATCAATTTTAAATAGTAACTATCTGATTAACCAATCGATTAATGGAAACTTGCATAAGTTGATTCTAATCAATGTAATAAAAAAAAAGAACGTTAAACAGCTGACATCGAAATTAAAGTTAATATTCCACATTTGAGTTGGTATTTTGTGTGTCTACGCCAATTGTTCGATTGTTCCTATGACAGCTATATGGTCCGGAGATTAGACAGAACGAAAAAGCCTTATAGAGATATGTTCAAATAGATTAGAGCCTGATCGATAACTACGCACAAATCATGATGTTAATGCTTGAGTTGCTCCCATTGCATTCGCACATCCTTTTGCTATGGAAAATTCCCAAAAACTTGTCGTGCAGCCCAAAATAAGGGTAAGGGCTCATTGAGAGCTCCATGGAAGTGCGGACGAAATAGTTGAGGCCTACGAGAGGGTTGCTTCATGAAATGCTCATCGATTTAACAACGCCTGCTTATCCTGACCTAGTCCAAGAATCACCACATGCGCAACTCTCGCTCGCTCTCTCTTTCTCTCTCTCTCTCTCGAGCTTTCGAGCTCTGCCTCTCTTGTTGCTCTCTCTCTCTCTCTCTCTCTCTCTCTCTCTCTCTCTCTCTCTGTCGTTGGGCAGGAGTTGGTACTGACGTAAACATGCGTAAACTCACGTCAGCCACAGCGACAACAATGTTGACAATGTTTGTCTGAACCATCAAAGATGACAAGTTGTCCTCGGCCTCTCTGTTGTTGGCCATGCCCATGCCCATGCCCATGCCCATGTCCATGTCCATGTCGACCTTCTCGTCCCGTCCCCCCTTGACGCCGTCAAGAGCATTCAACTTTGGTTTCGCACGTTTTACGACTGTGAGCCGCTTATTGATTTTGTATACCAACGGATTTCCCTGTTATTCTTGACTTTCCTAAACATTTGTTTCAGCCATTCACCATGTCCCAAGCATTGTGTTAACAATTTATGTGTATTAATGATTTTGGCTAATCAATTTTGTGGCTATTGAGTGTGTGGCATTTACACAAGTCAAAGGCAATCAAATAAAGCAGAGTAAACATTTTTGCTTCAAATCGGATTGGATTCGTATTTCTGATACTCTGTAAATATGCAAATCAATAATAGGGGCATACTCAAGTGCTCAAATGACACCAATAAATTGTGAATGAATTTATATTCTCCTACTTAAATATAATTAAAAGCTGAACGCTTAAGTAAGTATTTTCAAATGACGCACAAGAATCAAGTACGCAGTTATTCGGTCCATATATGTATGTATATCATAATTTTCATATGGAAACAAGTAGCAATTACTAAACAATTCTAAGTTCAAGCTTATTATAAATTACCAGTCGGTTGTGAGAATTAATTTATTTAATATCAACTAAAGTCAGTCGATAAACAAAAAAAAGAAAGAAAAATACAAAAAGTATAAATTCGATTTAATTAAAATAAAAATAAATAAATATTTTTAAGATTTATAAGATTACTAAGTTTATTTAGAAGCATAAAGGGAGAACGGGGGAAAACCCAGAATAAAAAAACTTTTTAAGATCAAAGATGTTTAATTTTGCATAACCTTTTACCCATTTTTAATAGATTATTATATATAATACTCACATAAAACTAAACCGGAATCTGTTTTTGAAATATAACTGTAAAAATGTTCACATTTAATACAAATACCTCAAATCGCATGCAATCAATATTTGTATTCGTTTTTAACTGAGATTAATTATTTTAATTGTTTCTTTTTTTGCTGCTCTAACTTACATTAAGTGAAATGTTAAATTTGTTGCTTTTTTCTACTCGGGCATCGAATAAAGAGAAGAGTTTATTGGCCAAGTCAATTTGAAATGCTGACAAGCCCTGCCCACCGACTGAGAAGTTGGTGTTGGATGAGGAGGGTGCGGAGTGGTTGGGGTCCAATTGAGAGAGCGTCGCCAGCGATGAAAACAAACAAACAAGGCGTTGATGAAGAAGAACATCCGAATACGGAATGCAAGTAAAAATGTTGAACGGCAGCGTCGACGCTGCCACCGAAGCGAACAATAAACAACAACTAAAAGCACTGTCGTCGAGTGGGCTCGACTACGATTTACCCTGAGCCCAGCTGTTAACTATTTTTAGTTTTATTGGAAAATTTCCATTTAAAAGCATTGCACCAAAATGTAAGCAGGTCTGCAAGCGCGCTCTGCCGACAAACACGTGAATATTCATACATACATACATACACATACATACATACATATATACGTACACGCAATCGTAACGGGGCTCTGCAGCATACACACAAAACATATTGACGCTCGCGTCGATTATCGTGCCATCTCTTTCGCACACATGCGCTCGCATATTTATGCATCAGAAAATGCTTGCGGCTGCTGACGGAAATGAGATCGATATGTTAATTTATTTTCGACTATAACTTGGGTGTTTCTCAACCGATCTTGATGAAATTTGGGTAGTTGATCAATAATATGCATATGTATATTCTGTATAAATTAAAAGATTCTGCCTTTAAAATTGTAGCATTTATTGCTATCGGAAATTTAAATGTATCGATAATTGAGACACGAAGGCAGTTGTCGATAAAAATAAAGCAAACTTGAACTACGCCTGGTATACGAGAACCTACATATGCCAAATTTGAAGTCTCTAGCTCTTATAGTCTCTGAGATCTGCGTGTTCATTCAGAAGGACATACGGATGGACAGACGGACATGGCTATATCGACTCGGCTGTTGACGCTGATCAAGAATATATGCCTGTTACATACATTTGCACGAAACCATTATACCCTTTTTACCCATTTGTAATGGGTACAGGGTATAAAAAGTGCTCTAAAGTGAAAGTTGAAAACTAAAACAAAATTCAAGAGAAGAAAAAAGAAATTAAAGCCAACAATCAACAGCTGAAATGGGAATGACGGGCAGCGGCCGTTGTGGCTTCTATAGTTATGTTCGCTTTGCCGACTGCGACGTCGACGGTGACTGCGACGGTGACTGCGACTGCGACTGCGACTGTGACGCCTGCATATGCACTAAGTTATGTTAATAACAGACGCTAGCTGCGAGGCCGACGACGACGGCGACGACGACGCCACTCAATATTATATTCAGGTTATTTTGACGCATTAGCGGCGGCTCAGGTGTAGTAGACCAGCCATTGGGAGCCACAGCCAGTGCCAGAGCCAGTGCCACAGCCAGAGTCAGAGTCAGTGTCATTGTCGGGCTCAGTTGGTTAAGACCGCGCGAGACGCTTGGACGCAACGGTAACAAGAGCAATCATACAGAAAGACATCAACATCAACAACAACATCAACATCGACATCAACATCGACATCGACATCCCTTCCCATTCCATTCCCCAAGCAGCTCAACAAATAGCACAGATCGAGAGATAGCCAGCCGGCAACATTCAAGTCAAGTGCTCAACTTGACGAAAGCCATATTTTGTAACTCTCTCATTCAGCTTGTTGTTGTTGTTGTTTCTGTTGCCGCACAAATGTGTGAAATTGGCGCGTGAGGAAGTGTGACCCACAACGCCAAAACCAAAAAACCAAAGAAGAAGAAAAAAAGAATAAAAGAAAAGTTGGCTCATCGTCGTATCGTATTTGACAAGTAAGCGGCACAGTTCGTCAGCCAAGTCAAGTCAAGTGTTGAAACTGTTTGGAAAGTGTACTTCAAGTGAGATTTAAGGAGTGCAATCGATAAGATTGCTGGCAAAAGACCGATTAGTGTGAAAACCCTTTCAAATTTGAGTGTCGACTGTTGAGTGTTGCACTGATTTCATCGATTAATAAATCTACTTGGCAATTGTAATCAGAGCTCTTCAATAATCTTTTCGTTTAGTGACATATATTGACTATCGATAAATTTGTGATAACTAATCATCTCCAAGAGTAATCAGAGCGTTTTAATCATCTTGTCGACTAGTGAAATATCGATTACCGATAAATTATTGCTAACTGATAATCATTAAAATTAATAAGATCTCCTTAATCATCTTATCGAGTAGTGATATATCGATTATTGATAAATTATTGCTAACAGGTAATTACAAAAATTAATCAGAGCGCTTTATTCATTTTATCGACTAGTGATGTATCGATAATCGATCAATTATTGCTAACTGATAATCATTAAAATTAATAAGATCTCCTTAACCATCTTATCGACTAGTGAATATATCGATTATCGATCAATTCTTGCTAACTAATAATCGCTGCTTCTACTTACAGCACAACCAACTATTTGAAGTGATCCACACCCACACCCACAACCCCACCCCTCCCCTCCGCCCACCCATTCCAGCCACCGATTAACGTTCACACACACACACAGATAAGAGACACAAAGAGGCAGAGGCACAAGTGAAACTATGTCGGAGGCTGTTACGCCCCCAAGGACGACAACGCCCCCAGTTATCGAGGAGGAGAAGGCGCTGTGCTTTCGCGGAATCTGGGCGTGGCTGGTGCTGGTAGTGCTGATTGTGTTGTGCGTTGTGTGCATCATGTGGCTGCTGAGGAAGTGCATCCAGGGACCGGCGTATCGCAAGGCGAATCGCATCGATGGCAAAGTGGTCATCGTCACCGGCTGCAACACGGGCATTGGCAAGGAGACGGTCCTCGAGCTGGCACGACGTGGCGCCAAGATCTATATGGCGTGCCGCGATCCTAGCCGGTGCGAGGCGACCCGCATCGAGATCATAGATCGCACACAGAATCAGCAGCTCTACAATCGCACCTTGGATCTCGGCTCGCTGGAGTCGGTGCGCAACTTTGTGGCACGCTTCAAAACCGAGGAGACACGGCTCGATCTGCTGATCAACAATGCGGGATCATGGCCTGCCCCCGCTCCCTCACCGCCGACGGCTATGAGCAGCAGCTGGGCGTCAATCATCTGGGCCACTTTCTGCTCACCAATCTGCTGCTGGATCGCCTCAAGCAGGCGACGCCCAGTCGCATTGTCGTCGTCAGCTCGGCGGCATATCTCTTTGGGCGCATCAATCGCTCGGATCTGATGAGTGAGCGCAACTACAGCAAATTCTTTGGCGCCTACGCCCAATCCAAGCTGGCCAACATACTGTTCACGCGCAAGCTATCCAATCTGCTCCACGGCACGGGCGTAACGGTCAACTGGTGTCATCCGGGCGTGGTACGCACCGAGCTGAATCGCCACTTTGCCGGACCCAATTGGACAAAGAACACGCTGAAGGTCGGCTCGCTGTATTTCTTCAAAACGCCACGTGCCGGCGCACAGACATCACTGCGCCTGGCCCTCGATCCCAAGCTGGAGTGCTCCTCGGGCGATTACTATTCCGATTGCATGCGTTTCCCACTGATGCCCTGGGCGAGGAGCATGGACACCGCCGACTGGCTGTGGCGTGAGAGCGAGAAACTTGTCGGACTGCCGCCCATAGAGCCATCGCCACCCGGACAGAATGCCCAGAATGCCACCAATGGGAATGGAACACCTGCTGCCGCCGATAAGCACGACGATGACGTGGAGACCGTTATCGTCGATCGTCCGTCCAGTTGAAGGGCTCCAGTCGAAAACCAGTTTCTAACCTGTTCTCAACTGTCTGCAAATCAGAGATACAAATACATATCTATATAAATATCAGTAATATATATATATATATATATATATGCATATATCTGGACAACAAAACACGTGTGAAGACAATAACTTGGTGGCATGCAACATGCATGGCTGAGTTTTAGTTTATTTAATATGGAATTCTTTGCATTTTAATCGATTAGCGTTGCTCTTAGCAACGTTGCCAAACAATTTTCTCTGATATATACCCTCTGATTCTATACCCTCTGATCCGTTGCAGTTCTAATGAACCAATTTGAAGTTTTTCCCCCATCTTCAAATTACATATGTATGTTTTTCTATGCAATTGTTCATGTTTTCCCAAATATATCTTCAATCCTCAGCCCAGTGGTGGTGTCCTTGTCCCATTTAATATTATTTGCTAGCGCAGTTAAGTCCTAATTCTAATGAATATATTCAATGAGATTTCATCAATAAACAAATATATGATGTCGCCATACTTACAAATTAATACATGGAGTTTCCAAAATGATATCAAAAAAAATGCACAATTTATTGTCTTCACACCTATTTTACTTTCCAGGTGTGTTAATGTATATGTGATTTTTTTCGGGTCAGCGCTCGGATTCGGATTTAAATATTTAATTGAACTTTTTTTTTGTGTAATTTTAAGTTGAGTACTCGAAATGGAGAAATGCAAAAATAAAACAGAACCAAAACAAACAAATAAAGTCAAAAACTCAACGAAAAAGGGGACGACAACAACAGCAAGAACAAAGCAAAAGCAAAAGCAAAATCAAAAGCAAATTCATTGAAATGGCCGCAGTTGCAGCAGCTGCTGCTTCTTCTTCTTCTTCGTCATTCAGTCAGTTAGTCACTTTGTCCGCATTGCCTGTCGTTCGCGTTCGTTCACATGCCATTAGCGCAAGCAAAAACACAACAGAAATGAAACAAAAAAGAACAAATCATAAGCAACAGCATCGAGAGTGCAATTAAACCGACGCAGGCCACTGGGGGTCGTTTTGCGCCACAAGTTTTGGATTGGGATAATCGTATTACATGTGGCATTATGTATGCATGCATGTGTCAGCCACTAACTGCTGCTGCTGCTCTTGACCACTGGTTGGCAATTAGACACGCCTAATGGAGTCTTTACCAAGTTGTGCTTGTTATCAGAGCGCAACAAATAACGCGCAAAATGGGAGTTGGCTGCAAATAATAAACACTCATTAACTTTCATTTATGTACATATCTTTAATAAACCAAATCCGAATTGAGCAAATTCCTTAGAATGGAAATCACAAATTGTCTCTGTATGCGGTATGAAAGTGTCAACATAAGGGTTAAACAATAAATAAAGCAAGAATCAACTAGCTGCCAGCAATTAACCGAAAAATTGCATGGAAAATTCCATTCGCTTTGAATGGCTTTGCATTGTAATCGCCCTTTTATTCAAAGCATACACACACACACACATACACTCACAGAGGCAAGCAGAAAAGACCCCACTGAAAGATGCCCTGGCCAAACAAACCCAGATACAATCATAAATTTCTTTTATGAAAAATTTGAATCTTATGCGAAATATTAGGCACGTTTATACATACATATGTACATACATACGTACATATATATACATATACATACATATACATATATGTACATACATACATACATAGTTAACATTATTGGAATTTTGAGCATTGGCAGAATTTGTTCACGAAATGCATATGCAAATCTTAACAAAAGTCAGCTGTCTGGCAAAGCCCTAAAACATAAATACATACATGCATGCAGACATACATATGTACAAACATACATTCATTAAAAAATTTGAATTAAAAAAGAAGCAATTCAAAAACTTTCCACAGAAAGAATAGCATTTTTTCAAATGCGAAAAATTACGCTTGAGCACGTACCGAGACCGAACAGCCGCACAAAGAGAGAGAGAGAGAGGGATATGAAGAAACGTATGTATGTACATATGTACATGGATATGCATATGTGTGTATGTGTGTGAATACATGTAGTAAATAAACATGTGAAAACATTGATGTTAATTGGAATTATCGAATAAACTAAAAACTGCATTGCATTAACAACTTGATGATGGACTGAGATTGCTGTAAAACAGTGCAAGTACATACATACATACATATCTATATCTATATATGTATATATATGTATATGTTTATCTGCAGTAAGCTGTTTGCTTAGTGATATCATTGAATCGTGAATGCAGCTGATGATGCAATCGAGAATTACAAGATAGGAAAGTCGGTCAGTAAACTGTGGGCATATCAAAAGGCAGCTAAATCAGCAAGTGTTTGTTGATAGACCATGCACATAAAGATATACATATGTACATACATACATGTATATAGAAGAAGCTACAGTTATACTTTTGACAGAACTCTTAAAATTATTAATTAGCACAGACAAGATTCGATTATGTATACGAATTGGATAATCTTAGGAAAATTACGAACTAAGGCCTGTTACAGGTCAGCGTGTAATTGAGGGTTTTAATATGGTATGCCATATAAGCGAGCATTTACAGGGTATGCATGTGCATATTGTGTGTGTCATTTTACTGCCCATTTGCATTGCAATGCCCAATGACAATTATAATTACAAACGTGACTTGGCATGGGCAGAGCTGAGTCCGAATCAGAGTCCGAGTTCAAATCACATTTAAAATCAGACTAGCTATCATTGCCCCGCTGCCCCCTGCCCCCTGGCAGCGGCTTATGCCTGGCGCCCTGCAATTTTAATTGCAACTCTATAAAAATAAAAGCAACTTGAATTTATAATAAACATGTCTGCCGTAGTTCAATTAACTTAATGCTAATGTTTCAGCTAGCCCAGTTATAAGCAGAGACATATGTACATATATAGACATGTACATACATACATATACTAGCACACATACATACATATTTATGTATAAAGTGCGAATTCCAATTTCTAACTGTATAATCATTTTTATTGCATTTTCTGCTTGTAATATTTACTTGTGTTAAGTATCTACTGGTAAATAAATTGTAAATAATTTGTTAACAATAAGGAAAAACTTAATTGTTAAGCATTTTGTATGCACTTCTATTTTTTTGACCGCAGCTGTATATATACATATAGTGCATCCGTCCAACTCCAGAGCGAAAAATGTTTTGAATGACATATGGGAGATCTGGAGAGCTCAGAGAGAATGCCCATTTTCTGCTTATCCAAATAGGAAACTTACATGCATACATATGTGGCATACATGTGTGGCAAGTAGAGAAGTGTACTTGGTAGTAGGGTGCAGAATGGGCTAACTCGCATTCAGCTGTGGAAAATGGTTTCTCTGATGATGTAAAAACAAAAAACCAGACGATGTGAAAAAGAAAAACAAAACATTTGAACGATCGCAAAAAATCAACAAAAAATGGCTATTAACAAAGCAATTTGAATTGATGGATTCGTTGACTTGCATAACTATAACTAATTTTTTTGTTGTTCATGCATTTTAGCATTTTTACATTTTTGAGTGCAAAACTAGAAACTTGAACATTTCCAATTTGGATTTTTTGGAAAACATAGCAAGCTCAAGAACTGTCCATTTTTTGTTTCCAAAGTTGAAATCATTATTAATATAAAAATTTGTTCGAACAACATCTAACATTTTTCCAGAGTTTTTGCTTTCAGTTTGCCATAAAGTTGTGAAATAAGTTGGAACAAATTAGTTGGGATCATATCAAGAATGTTTCGAAGGACCAGTGGCGTAAGTAGTTTGACTGCATTACATGTAAATAAATATATATGTATATATGTATATAAATATATATTGTTAAATATTTGTTCGAGGAATTAATACATTTCACAAGTGCACACGAATTTGCTTAAATGCAGATAATACATTTTCCGCCTATATTATTTTGGCAAGTAGACAAAAATCGACCATTTAGACCATATATACATAGATAAATATCTTTTTATAGTAGACAAGCAATTGTGTTTGGCGTTTTGTTCTGTGGCGCCACGCAAATTGAAACTGAATTGAATTTAGCCAGTGAGCCCCATCTATCGCGTAAATGCGAATAGCGTCATCTTTGTGTCAAATCACTTTGATGTGTTTTGCAGTTAAATTATTTCAAATTTGCCGCCAACATTTTGGCAGCAGCTACGCAACTGTTACTTACGCTGAACTCACCGCGGCGCTCACTGCAGCGCTGCCACCTTTTCAAGCAACTGAACTTTAAATATGCATGCATTGATTTAAATACATATTTAAGTATGCAATATAAATGTATTTTGTTATTTTTGTTTGGTTTGGAATTATTTTCAAATACGTATTTAATGTGAATTCGATTTGGCATATAGCATTTCAATGTGCGACGAAACGACAAATTACTTACGTTTCACCTTATGTGTGACGTGAGCACCGAGTACGTGACGTATGTGGTAAATTTCAACTGCAGCCAACTTAACGTTGAAGTGAATAATACTAAAGACTACGTAGCATTTTGCCCAGTGTGACCATCATTAGACGATGTTGCCACAATCGACGAAAATTATGATATTGAAGTGGAAGAATTAAACTTGGTGGCAAGAAAGTCGCGAAAGAGTGTTGACTATTGTAAGAAAAAGGTATAATTTGAACGCGCCAAAAGGAATTTACCATCTTTACGCATTGCTTAAAAACAATTTTGCTGCGCCACCGCTGACAGTTCCACCTGGAATAAATAAAAGAAAACGTAACTAGCACAAACTCACACACGCACGCACCAAAAAAAAAAAAAAGAAGAAAAACTACAAACTGTGCTGGAGGAGAGCCGCTGACGCTACGCCACGCCGCGTGAAACGGCTCAAAAAAGCACCCAATTTGTTGTGCACCCAACAAAAAGCAGCGAACTAACGAACATAAATATTTATATACATTTATATGTATATATATATATATATATATATAAGGTAGTTGTATCAATAAGAGGAAAGCGACGCAGCAAAATGAATTCGAAGCGCGTCAAATACACTACGCTGTCAACACAAACAGATGCACCATCGACGGAGAAAATCGTTCCCGTTATCATCCATCACGACGATGATGTGGAATCGACACAATATACGTATGCGTATGCGGCCAATGAGGATGACGACACCGAGACGGCCGTGGTGACCCTTACCGATCGCGAACAAGAGGCTCTGGCCAATGCCCAGGAGGTGATTATCGATGAGAATGGGCATGCTGTGACGCTGCAGCAGTTGGTCGAGAACAGCACCGTTGAGGAGGTCGAAACGATTGACCAGGGTGATGGTACACACACCATACTCCGCATTTTGCCCAACATGGCCGACGATGACGATGAGGGCGACGAGGACGATGAGGATGACGACGACGATGATGGCGATGGCGATGGCGAGCCCATCGATGAATATGATGACGACATTGTCGGCGCCGAGCATGACGAGGCCGAATTGGAGGAGGAGGAGGATGAAATGGGCTCGATTGTGTACGAGGGCACCATCGATAACAGTCCCGAATCCGATTCGCAGTTGCACAACAAAACCTTCTACTGTCCAAATTGTGGCAATTGCTACCGTGCCGCCGGATCGCTAAAGCTGCACATGCGCGCCTGTTTGCGTCAGCGCAACGAGGTCTCCGCGGAGGATCGCAAGTGCAAGGTGTGCGCCAAGGTCTTCAATTCGGTGGCGTATCTCAAGGAGCATATGATACGTCACACTGGCGAACAACCGTATCGCTGCATCCGCTGCTATCGCAAATTTGTCGACGAGTCCAAATATGATAGGCACATGGATTCGCACAAGAATCAGGATAAACTGGAGGCCGAGGCCGAGGCACTGGCCGCCCAGCATGGCGGCAAAAAGGTGGTCGTCAAGGAGTTCACCTGCTCTTTCTGCACACAAAGCTTCACCGTCGTCTTCGACGTCGGTCAGGTGAAGCGTCGCTACGCCTGCGATGCCTGCCGCGACAAATACTCGAACGCGGAGGCGTTACGACAGCACAAACAGCAGCTCGAGGTGAAGCGTGAGTTTAACTGCGAGCGATGCGGACGCAAGTTCGTCTTCGAGGGATTCCTGCAACGCCATCTGCCCACATGCGATGGAAGCATTAAGCGCCGACGTGACATGAAGTAGAGGTGGCAGCAACGTGATGGCAATTGGCGGAGGCGGCGCAAAAGATCTGACCACCACGACGATGACGAGCACATCGACGAGGAGCAGATGCACCATGGCGTCGTGCCAGATCAAGCGCACATGTCGCCGCCAATGCGTTACGTTGTTATTAAACAGGAGCAGTCCGAGGAGCTAGAACTAGAGGAGGAGGACCAGCAGGAGGAGGAGCAGCAGCAGCCCTAGAGGCTAGCCAAAAAAAAAAACTTAAAAAAAAAAATATTTTATTTTCATTCTTACAAACAAACACACACACGATCTATAGTTAATCCTAGCTTTAAGAGAGTCCATTTATATATATGTGATCCCATAGATCATAAAAAGAGATACTGACAGGAACATGATCAGCAGAAAAGGATGTTTTTTTTTTTAAATTTAATTTGTTATGGAAGTTTCGCGGAGTTTTTAGCTTGTTCATCATCTTCAGGGCTTCTTTTCCATGAATTCGTTGTTCGAAGGCAACGTGCGGTGTGCGTTCTTTTAATTTGATATTTGCCTATTCACTTACATACCGTTCTTAATTGATATTAGTGATCCAATAATACCGACTGTGTGTAATCAATTCCCTAAGCAACATGCATTCATTGACGTTGAATTCAATAAAAAAAAAAAACAAAAAAACGAAAACCAAAATAAACTTAAACATGCGTTATATAATCACCATATTATCAATGATGTTGATTAAATTCTATAACATCATTTTGGTTCCAGAGAAAGTGATCATCTCTGACAAGTCCGCACCTGGCTTAGTTTCTAATCCATTTGAAGTTCTTCCTCTCTTCTTTCAGCACACATAGCTGTCATTAAATCGAACTCATTCCAAGTTGAAGTTTTGGGCAAAAAATAGAATTATTTTGAACAGCAGAAGTATATGCTATATACGTAGCGTCCAAGAAATTCAACCAGTTCTATTTATATATGTATAATTCTGACAAACACAAAACAACATTTGATGATTTCTGGTCTTTTTTTTCTGTTATATTAACCAATGCACGACGCAATTGGCATGTTATTCAATTTAATGGGTGATAAGGCGCAGCTAGAAACAAAAAAAAAGTTGCACAATGTGCACTAACTAATTAGTTGAAAGGGGGTTTGGGAGGAAGCAACAGCAGCTGATGCAGTGGCTCGTCCCCAGACTCCATCCCCTCCTTTCGTCGTTTACGACCAGAGTTTCAGATTGGCGCGCTTGGCGTATGACTTCCAGTCGGTGTGCGCGTAGAACTCCTTGAAAATGGGTGTCACTAGTGTATCCTCGGGCAGAGTCTTGTAAATGGGCTCGCCGTACCAGGTGCCCACCTAGAATAATAATTCATATTCAATTTTTGGGTTTGGTTTTTTTGGAGTTGCGCTAATTTACCTCCCAGCCGGGCACGTTCTTCATTAACTCCGCCTCCTCGTCGCGATTGCGGCGCAGCTGGCGCAAGAATTCGCGATCGCGTTCCGCAATCAGTATTGGGAAGATGACATTCTGGGCGGAACGCATCTCGATTTCGTCGCGCCTCACCTTTTTGGCCGTCAAATAGTAGATGCCCAGGCCGACAGTGGTCACCGCCACATAGGCGCCAATCATTGTTAAGCCTGCGTATATAGTTATAAATATGCATATATTCGTATATTGGAAATGCATTATTGACGCACCTGTGAAATAGCTCTTGGGCGGCACACGGGCAAATGGGATTTTCTTGTATCCACCGGGTGGTGGCAGGTCCTGTTTAGGGGGCACTTGCGACACAGCCGTCGCCATGTTGTCGGCTGCAATTTACAGAATTTAATAGTGCTAAGGTGCACAGATCCATAGCGGCATTTATACTTTAGCTTACGCTTTGAGAATCTGGTGAAAAATAGGATATCTGACTGTCAAAATTTCACGACGCCTTTTTGCATAACATACAGCACAATGTGACCGCAGGCAACAGACACAAAAATACCAAAATAATGTAATTCGCAGAAAAATTAATTTTATATTTGGATGGATTTGTTGCTATTTGCAAATGATTTAAAGCTAATATTTATAATTTAATTTCAAGTATATTGCGGCGTAAAGCATGACGGCTACATGTAAATGTCAATATTTTTAATACTAAAATAGTATTTAAGCTGTAGGCTATGAATAAATTTATTTTCTGGCAGCCTTGACAACTACGTAAAATCAAAACTGTGCGAGAGAAATATTCTTCATATGTCTGCTGATCTTATTATAATTGTGTGCTCAGAAAAAACGACTTTTAGTTTAATCTAGAATTGCGCTTTTGCATAAATTGTGCTCATGTTCAATAAATCAATACCATCGATGAATCAATACATCAAGAATTCAACTATCCCAAATATTTCTCTTCTGAACTTAAAGAATCTGTCGTATGCGCAGCTAAATTCGCAGGTAAAAAATAAAGAAATCATGGAGCAGGCAGCAATAATGCATATTCAAATATTGCGCGCACACCGCCTTCATCAGCTGTGTGTTGCGTGGGTGGTGCAGTATTTCGTCGGTATTTTCATCAGGTTCGATATTAGGAATATCATGCATGCGCATCGAAATATACGAATATTGGCTTAAGCGTATTCTTTAAATAATCCGAATAATAATAATGGTTTCTCTGCTGATCTTCTTCGATATCCGCCAATACATTTATTGCTATATCGCTATATTTTCCGCTTGATATGTCCAATAGAAATGTATCGATAAAGGCAGCAACCACAAAATAATCGATGGTAAGCAACTGAAAGCCAACCAAACCATTCGAATTCGAATAATATTTTAACATTCAGTTGCCGCGCAGCTGCCGTATAGGAAGGGAGAGTAGGAAACTTTTTTCGCTCGCCAAACAAAACGCCACAAGAAAAAGAACATTTCAAAAATTCTTCACTGGGGGAAAAGCAATTTTTTTCTGTGTGTGTGCGTGTTAGTGTCCAACAATTTTGAGACAGTGTTTTCGAGTTTTCTACGCAACAACAGCCCAACAACCAAATTAGCATAAATCATGTCGCTCTATCGCATTTCTGCACGTAAACTTGTCGACGCACAGGTGAGTTATCCATCAATTAATCCCCCTACCCCTCTCCCGCAACAATCAATCATCTATCAGATTTTAAATTTACTGTTCAAATGCCAACCGCCCCTCGATTCGGTTCGCACGCATTACTTTTGGTGTTGTTTTCAAAGCAAAAGGATCTTGGATACTACTTATCAAGCGTGGCTTGCCAACGCACACATACTCCACACACACCAGCTAGCTGATTGTATAGGCTTGTGTATGTGTGTGTGTGTGTACGTTTTTGTTGGCAAGGGCAACGTCAAGCCAAACAAAAAAAAGACCCAGCCATGTGCTTGCGATTAAAAAAAAAGACTGCTAAACGAAAACAATTATTGCTGTTCTCCGCTCCCGCCACGCAATATTAGCAGTTGTAAATAGTCATTTTTAGACATGCTTTAATAGGCTATGTGCTAATTTTCCGGGCACAGTGGGTGATTACATAATCGCACAGAATTTTCACCACTTGGCTAAAATAGCAAAGCGCGAATCTTCTTTATAAATAAAACTCTCACCAGACGCAGTCGCAGTCGCCGTCGCCGTCGCAGCGCGGGTAGCGCAGGCAGCGCATTTAGAGTTTAATGAACTTCTTCATCTTTAGTCCCCGTTACCACCAAATCGCAGCTGCATCTTGTGTGACTCTTATTTATTAAGTTATTTTTGTTGTTTAATTTCCATAAACGTGTCGCCTCTGCTCGGCTTAAATTTGGCTAAAACCTTATTCTTGAACTGCTGTTACAGCAGCAGCAGCAACCAGCCACAACAACAATGTGACGCTCCCATCCAAAAAGAGCGGCTCTCCGCAGCAGCAGCAGCAACTGTGCAGGTAGCACAGCAGAGAATGATACTATCAATCTCTCTTACGCTCTCTCTCTCTCTCTCGCATTCGCTCTATTTTACTCTCTTGAGTAAGAAAGTTATGTGACACGTGTTGTTGTTGTCTGAGTTCTGCTCTGCTTTGCATATGAGATGCGCTGCGCTGCTGTGCTTCTGTTGCCAAAAGTGTTTCTACACAGCGCCAAAAAGATTGTCCGCCGAATGACCTTTAAGCAGAGAGCACATCCACCGCAGCACATCCACAGACGCAGTCTGCAAAAAAACAAAAATGCCACGTACATATTTATGCATATTATGTATATATATATATATATATATACATATACATTTGTAATTATACATACATATGTTTGTGTTGATTATGCAATGTCGAAAAATCAGCGGACAAGTTGCGGAAAAACTTGCAAATGAAAAATCAATAGAGGCAGGCAGCGGCGCAGGCAGCACTCTCATCACACGGTTACAGGACGAGCCTCCTTTTAAGCGCATTGTTCTTGCACATTGTTTTTGGGGTTGTTGTTCTTGTTGTTGCTGTTTTTGGAGTGTATGTGTCTGTGTGCGTGTGCGTGTGTGTAAATAAAATAGAGTGAGCGAGAAAGAGAGGGGGAGTGAAAGCGACAGAGGGCGATAATGAGCAAGTTAATGTGTGACGCAAACAATTTTTGGTGCGTAATATAAAAAGTTAAGTAATCTATTTTGCATTTTCGAAAATGTTATGCATGCGAACCGTTCGCTTATTCCGTTCGTTTGTTCGTTTGTTCTATGGCCACAAATTTTCTACTCGTCTGTTTTTTTCTTCTTTCTGCTGTTGTTATTGGCGTTGTGCCAAAAAACGTGCAGCAACACACACACAGACAGAGACAAACGTCCTTCACGGTGTTGTGGTTGTTGCTTGGCTATAAATACGAAAATAGGTAAATGATGAAAAGGGCTCGATATGTACAGTGTACTCGGTTCCGGGGCCATTATTGTTCTGTGTGTAACACTTTCAGTTTGCAAAATGCACAACTAAAAATACATACTAATACAAATATGCATGCAATACACATATACACACACACAGAAGAACAAGAGGAAGAAGTAGAACAACGACACGCAAGGCCTTTAGCAGCGGCAAAATTTGACGAACGTCCGACTTAATAACAAACACGCGAAATTATTTAACGCCCCGACGCTAAAACGTCACGATATCTGATCAATGCTTACGTAAAATGTTGACGTTTAACGTAGCGCAGCGAACAGCGAATCTGCCTTTTTGGCAACAATTTCGCGTGTGTCTGCATGTGTGTGTGTGGGTGTTGTGTGTGTGTTGTGTGTGTGTGGGTGTTGTGTGTGTGTATGTGTTGTGCGTGTGTATGTGTTGTGTTTTGCTCTCTTAGCCGCTGGCAGGTGACAGCTGACAGCTGATCAGAAACTTACATAATACAAATGTCACTTAATTAAGCGTATTTTCTTTGCATCCTCATCGAATAATCAAATATCGAAGAAGAAAATAAACATTTGACATTTATCCAACTGTATTCAAACTCTGTTTAAGGCATTGATCATATACATACATATATGATACGAAACACATATTCGGCTCAAAAAATGTAGGGTTTGCTTGAGCGGTAAAGCAATTGAGCTGTTATTAATAAGTTAATAAAGTGTTATTTATGGCAGCAGCGGTTGCGACATTCCAAGTAGCCTTATCACTGAAAACATGTGCTGCCAATCTCAAGTGGCATTGTTGAAGAGGGGCCCACCTGCAATTTGGGTTTCATATTTCTATTCTTCGTGTTCTTTTATGGTGCAAAAGTGTTGAAACTTCCTCTGATATTTAAAGTTATGTGCTTGCTGCTTGAGCAGATAACAATGGCTTGGCTGTACGGAAGGCGTCATGGAAACTTTGCATGGTAATGAAATTGTCGTCAATGCTTAAGTGTGCTTAGTTTGTGAAAAGCAGAAACGCTGTTAATAGCCGAGCCATGATCATGTGATGTAATCGGGTTGACAAACGACACTCATAGCGTGTTGCTCCTCTGCACTGTATGTATATATATTTTTGAATCTATACATATACATATATATATATATATATTGTGGGCAAACGCCCAACTAACAAGGCATAGCTTAACTGATAAGCATGACAAATTTGTGTGGGGGCACATGATCGAGATCAAAATCGGAACATACACAGCCAAAAAACGGTCGACGTGTGTTTGCTGATAACAGCAGACACGACAAGACGACGAAAATAAGAAGAAAAAATGAAAGCTATCAACTATGAAGACAGTGGCCAACGCATTCTGTTAAGAGGTGTTCATTTAATTAGAGTACTAATTGTGTAACACAAAATACTAAACCGAGAAATACTGCATAATATTTACACAGCGAAATAAGATCCCCAATTATTTGCATAGCTTTCGTGGCATGCTAATGAAAGGATCACACGTTGATTGAATACAATGATAACAATTGCAAATAAAACCCGAGAACTCAGTGAAGAAGAACAAGAAGAAGAGTAAAGGAAGCTTATTAGTTTGTGTGACATTGAAAGCTTGACAAGAGCTTGGATATACCCGTTCCATGATTGATGACCCAAAGTAGCCAAAGTAAAGACCTTGCTTTGGTTGATGGGCAATATGCCAGATCTTATATTGCTGTTGCATTCATTCAATTCCGCTAATGAACTCAAGTTAACAACAATAACAGCAACAACAACGGCTTTTAACAGTGGCAAAACACATTGTGTTTACTTTACTTAACAATAAAGGCAAGAGGAAATAGCAACTGGCGGCATAAGGTTGTTGCAAACCAATACACCCCCTCCACCCAATCGTCTATTGTCAACATTTCGATGCAAGCAAATGTTGAACTTAACTTAATAACTTGGATTGAAATGTGTATAAAATGGAGCGGGAGTGAAACAGCTTGCTAAACAATTACATTAATTTTCTGGCTAATAAAATAGTAATACCCGGCGACAGCAATTCAGAATAACAACGACTCGCAACTGAGGAACGAGGGCAACAAGCTATGTGCAGTGGGGTGTGCCAAATGATTCGTCTTGGGACGGCAATTACAATTAAAAAACAGAAAAACAGAGAAAAAAAAATGTGTAGAGCGGAAAACGAGTGCGCGATAAACGATTAAACTGTTCCACTAATTCTCTAAGATCGTAGAAAAGATGCCAAGTCACTGCTATCGTAAAGTACACAACAACATTTATTTAGCTAACTTTAAGCATCATCGATTTCAAGTGCATCGCACAATTCTCCCGTTCACCTTGATGCCAAAACTTGCAATCAGTCGAGGTTCCGTTAATGCGGCGAGAGCTGCTGCATTCGAATTATGAAGGTGGTTGCGTCACGTATTGTTCATGGATCTATAGTTTGTATCTAACTTATCTGTCATGCTACTCGTCTCGTAATTGCCGTTCACGTGAAAATACTCGGGAATTACAAAAGACAAAAACAAAAAAACAAACAAAAACAAAAACTAGAAGCTTCTAGTCGAGAGAGCTACTCGACTACGAGATACCCTGAACCCCGACGTATACTACGGTTATTCAACAGATATTCAACTAAATCCAAGTCATATCAAAGTCAAGCTATAACTTTGTTATACGAAAATATTCCTTTTATAGCTTGAAAAATGTTGAGTTCCTTTTTTTGCATCGATATTCTGGAAACTATCGGGGAAGAAGTTATCGATCAAATCAAATATACTTGATGAGAACTTATATATTTCATTCGAATCTTGATACTCTCTGAATCAGCGACATTCATACAGAAAGACAAACAGGCGAATATGGCTAGATCAGTCGAGTCGAGTAATCAGCTTTTGCTGATTAAGAATATATATATATATATATATATACATATATATGTATATATATGGAGTCGATGTGTCATTTGTAATGTGAACTTAGGGCATACAAGGTAAAAGTAAAAGTGCATGCTTACACAATATATTGTTAAAGCTGATCAATGGTGCGCTCCACGATGTGAACCGTGAAGCTAATGCCGTCCCAGACCTTAACACGCGACTGCGATTTCCTTGGTATTTCCATATATACATATATTTATATATATATATAGATACTATATACTGCATACATATTTAATATATGTTATATAGGCGATAAGTTGGAAGCGCGTGAGACCGTTGCGGGGACCTTCAATTTTCAATGGGCCAAGCGCTTATCAGCGTCGGGGCGCTGTTTGGAACGGGGCCATTCCTCCCTTTTATCTCTCTCACTCTCTCTGCCTCTTTCTGTGCAAGAAGGCAGACGACATACGCCCGTGAAACTAATCTGATTATGTTCATGACTTTCACATGTATTATGCAAACAAATGTATTTTGCGCAAAAAAAATATATATGTATGTATATGTATATATATATGCACGTATGTGTCGACACACAAATAATCAAGTATCTATAGGGAAGAATAAGTGTATTGGCCAGTGATAAGATAATGATGGGCCCCCATTTACAATGCAAACAAAAACGAAACAAATTACGCAAAATAATGCGCTTTGTGTGCGTAAAATTGAGTGCGAGACTTAAACGTGCGTGGTGCGTGTGCAAACTGTGCGTTGAGAGATGAGAGTCTTTGTGTGACGCATGTCTCTGCATTATTCGCACTGTTACGCAAGCTCAAGCTAAACAGTTGATGTCATCTCTAATCTCTCACTCTCTTTCACCCACTCTCTTTCACCCACTCTCTCTCTTTCACCCACTCTCTCTCTTTCACCCACTCTCTCTCTCTCTCTCTCTTTCACCCACGCTCTCTCTATCTCTCTCTCTCTCTCTTTCGCCCATCTCTCTCTCTCTCTCTACTTGCTCGTATTCGTATTGTTCCTTTTTGTTAGCGCATGATTAAGCAAAGAAAATACACACGCACACAAGCAAACTTTGACATCTTAATTACCATTGGCATTTACGTGTGTGTATGCATGTGTATGAGTCTGTAACTGCGTTGAGAGCGCTAACGTTGATGCTGACGTCTCCGCTGCGGTTGCGGTTTATGCACCTGACAAAACGCCGTTTTGTTTTTTCTCCGTTTTATTTGTACAACACAAATGGCTCCGACTGCATTTTGTTGATTTTTCGGCCACTCTGCATTTACCGTAATGATCGCGAATATCGTGATTTAATCGATGGGCGTTGCAGCAGTTGCGATTGCGATATTTTCAATAGTTCCATATTAATCAACACTATTTTGTAATGTGTAGAAAATGGAACGCGTGAATTAATCATTCTATATAAATTACAATGTGTGTAATTGATAATGATTAGTAATTATTTAATGTGTCATAAATTATACGCTGTGCAATTTAAAATGATTTGCATTTGCTGATAGGTGGCCATCATCCATCCCACTCATAATGTCGGTAAACGATGACGAGCAGCACATAGTATGCGTAAATTATATAATTTTATCAATGAAATCGGGCTTTTGGGACACCGGCCAGTGAAAACCGGTTAGTTAGTTTATGTTTACACACACACACACAAATCGATATCGATATGCACATACGCAAAACAAACTAAACAATAAACTTAAGGCATGGAATTCAATTTGAAAACGAGTCCGTCGCTTGGCGGCGCCACAAGTTCACATGGTTAATTGAATTTGCTGACCCACTAGCCGCAAATAAAAATGAGACGAGAGAGAGAGAGAGAGGGGCAGCCGCCAAAGTCAATTGCACTTTGCGCTTGAGCTTGGATTCCGTTTTCATTACCACGTCGATTCATCTGAGTAGACGCCGCGCGTGGCAACAGCAACTAAACGTTATGTGGCTTTGGAATTTTCCCTGTCGCTTTAAGCTTCAGTCTCGATGGCCTGATCGTAAAAGTAAAAAAAAAACTAGTTGTAACCGGATTTGCGTGACTGCTTCTTCTTCCTGTTTGCGGTCAAACTTGCGTTGATCTTTTGTGTACGGCGCGCTTTTGTCGACGCCGCAGTTGCGCTGCCGTCTTCAACGTTTTTTTTGCGCTTTTGTTTTTGCGTGTGTGCTTTCGGAGTGAATTATGCAACAACAACAACGAGAGCATGAAGAATAAAAAATAAAAATAACAATAAAAAAGCTACTGCCACTGGGGCAATGTCTGATCAACGAGCGGTTGAGTCATGGAGATGTAGCACTGAGGCTGCTGCACTTGCTGCTCTGGCTTCTCTCAGTCTGCTCTTATCACAAAATATATACGGATACTCCACATATTGATGTTTATGTGTGTGTGTGTATGTGGGGATTGGCGTTGATTATCAATACAGCTTGACTTGAACGTAATTTCACGCGTAGTCGCGCCTTGAAGTGCGGCTCAATGACAGCCAATTGGATTGGCACAACTCAGCTGATTGTTATCGATAAACGAAACATTTACGCCTAACAGCAACAACAACATTAGCCTGGTAAGGAGGTAGCCAGCCAAAATGAGCATAATTTCAGCATAATCATTTCAGGGCTGCCAACTTTCTAGTTTTTAGGTTCAAATAATTCAATGAGGCATTGAAAAAATTCAAAAAGGAAAGATAATTAAAAAGAAATTGAAATGCAAATGTTTCATCCTGCTCATGTTTTTTGTATTTCGTTACAGAAAGCTCCTATTGTTGGCGCTTATGTGCGTCAAATTGCTTCTGATGGCGCCAGCCTGCGTGAAGTGCTTGCCGCCAAGATCCCTCAAGAGCAGGAGCGGGTTAAGGCATTCAGGAAACAGCATGGTTCAACAAAGATGGGCGAGACGACCATTGATATGATGTACGGTGGCATGCGCGGCATCAGGGCTCTGGTTACAGAGACCTCTGTGCTGGATCCCGATGAGGGTATTCGCTTCCGTGGCCTATCCATTCCCGAATGCCAGAAGGTGCTGCCTGCCGCACCGGGTGGATCCGAGCCACTGCCAGAGGGCCTTTTCTGGCTGCTGATGACCGGCGAGGTGCCGACCCAGAGTCAGGTGCAGCAGCTATCCTGCGAATGGGCCGATCGTGCTGCCCTGCCCCAGCATGTGGTTACCATGCTGAACAACATGCCCACCACACTGCATCCGATGTCGCAGTTTGCTGCCGCCGTTACGGCCCTCAATCATGACAGCAAATTCGCCAAGGCGTACTCTGCGGGCGTGCACAAATCGAAGTACTGGGAAGCGACCTATGAGGATAGCATGGATTTAATTGCCAAACTGCCGGTGGTTGCTGCCACCATCTATTGCAATACGTATCGCGGCGGCAAGGGATCCCGTGCGATTGACTCCAATCTGGATTGGTCTGCCAATTTCGTGAAAATGCTTGGCTATGACACTGCCCCGTTCACCGAGCTGATGCGTCTCTATCTAACTATTCACAGTGATCACGAGGGTGGCAATGTTTCCGCTCACACCACGCATTTGGTTGGTTCCGCGCTCAGTGATCCGTATCTATCGTTTGCCGCCGGTTTGAACGGTTTGGCTGGTCCACTGCACGGTCTGGCCAACCAGGAGGTGCTCCTCTGGCTGCGCAAGTTGCAGAAGGAGGCTGGTAACAATCCCTCTGAGGAGCAGCTTAAGGAATACATTTGGAAGACGCTCAAGTCCGGACAGGTGCGTTCATTTACCATAGTACCAATAGCTCCAAAACTATATCTAATCTGTCCGTTTATTTGTTTATTTTAGGTTGTGCCCGGCTATGGTCACGCTGTGCTGCGCAAGACCGATCCTCGTTATACCTGCCAACGCGAGTTCGCCCTCAAGCATCTGCCCGATGATGATACCTTCCAGCTGGTATCGAATATCTACAAGGTGGTGCCACCAATTCTAACTGAACTGGGCAAGGTGAAGAACCCCTGGCCCAATGTGGATGCTCACTCCGGTGTTCTGCTGCAATACTATGGCATGAAGGAGATGAACTATTACACCGTACTGTTCGGCGTCTCCCGAGCCCTCGGCGTACTCGCCTCCCTTGTCTGGGACCGTGCTCTCGGCCTGCCCATCGAGCGTCCCAAGTCCTTCTCCACCGATGCGCTCATGAAGCTGGTGAAGAAGTAAGCACAGCGAATTCGTTAAATGCAACAGAAACGAAAAAGAACAATGCTGCGTTATTCAATGCAGTAGTGTCCTGTGGCTGGGGGAAGGGGGGAGTTCAGTAAATGTACAACAACAACAAAAACAACAACAACAACAATAATAATATTTATATTAACACCAACCAATAATTCGAAACGTGAAGCAAAAATATTTGCAGTTGGCAAGTAATGGACGAGGGAGAATCCACGCAGATGGAGATGATGGAGTATTGACGATAAATCATAAAAGTATGATGGAAATCACAACAACAAGGTGTTGATATTGGGATAGCGAGAGAGAGAGAGAGAGAGAGAGGGAGAGAGCGATAGAGAGAGAGAAGTGAGAAGAGAGGATAGTTAAGGAAGTTGAACAAATCTAGTAAAGGAAAATCAAGAATAATAACCAAATGCGAAATCTGCAACAGCAAAACAATAAGTTGGAAATAAGGCAACCTTTATATTTAGTAGTGTAGCTAAATTATAAATGAATCATATAAAAAAAAAAAACAACAAAAAAAACATAGAATGAAGAGAGAAATGTTATAACGCAAATGCAAATACAAAAATAAAATCACTTAAACATATGTTTAAGCGCTATTTATACCATATTAAGATCAATCTATAATGGGAAACAACTGTTTGTACACATCCCATTTTTCACTTTACCAACTTGATGTTGAGCATTTTTTCCAACTTCAACAAACGCTTTGCTTTTCGTATGTCCTTCCCGAACTGCTTAATTAGTTTGTTACTTAATTAAACTCTAAGCCGATATTATGTTTGCGGTCTCTTATGCATTGACTAAACTTACCGGAGGAAAACCCGAAACACTCAAAGCCCCGCTTAATTTCTAAAAACTAACTTGATAAAACTTTACTTTTAATTTACCCCTTAACTATATAGTTTTTTTCTTTTACGTTTATTTCAAACAATGGAAACATATTGTTATTTTATGTAATTTATTGCAAACCAGTAAATATAATAACAAAAATTAAAATACAGACAAACAAGTGGAATGAAAAACCCTCAAAAAAAAATAATAAAAAACAAAATATAAAAACAAACGCATTCAGAGCTTTTTATTCATTCAAATTTTGGCGGCAGATAACAGCGGGTCAGTGTGCTCTGTTATTAAGCTTAATGGTCACACCGCAACAACGGCAACTTATCGACCGACCGACACAAATGTTTAGCCGATAGTGGTTCATCGATAAATATATTATATATATTGCAGCACTGTTAGCCGATTTGCGCACCGTGTTACATCATTTGTAGACAAATTATAGGCAAATTGAACGGTATTTGTGCAGTGCAAAGCGAGAAGACAAACAATTAGTTTTAGTTAGTAGAAATGTGCATGCAGTTGGAAAATTGGAGCGCGATTTCATAACGAACTAAGCCCAAGCCCGAAGACAACACCAACGTGAACTTGCGGGCTGCGTGTTTTGGGTCGCGTTCGCCGGAATATAAACATACGATGAGCGAATTAAACACCAATCAGGTTAGTTGCTGGCCAGGTTTAACAGTTCAGTCCCAAATACGCAACAGCAGCCAATCAGCGAAAAATTATCTGTATATCAGTATATGTATAAAAATATATATATTTTCGTTGATTACGATTACAAACACAACAGACATAAATAAACTGCGCCGTTGCAGCATCTTTGATTGTGTGCGGCGTGTTTGTTTGTGTGTGTGTGTGTGTGTGTGTGAGAACAAATATTTAATTTTCACTTTTGACTTATTTAATTCATTTTTTTGTTATGTTATTTTTGTTTAGTTTCGCTTTTGATGTCATATTTTGTTACATTTGCCTTTGTCTTTTCAGTTTTGTGCCATTGATTTTTGAGTATTACAGCCCAAAAATACGAGGAATAAAAAACAAAAAAAAAGTAAAAACCAGCAGCAGCAATTAGAGCAAGCAAATCCCATACCGATACCTATATCCATCCCATCACCGAAACACCAAACAAAACCAAAATCAACGGGCACTTTTCGTTATAATTTGATTGTTTAGTTCTTGGTTCGGGTTTTTTTTGATTTGGACCGGGACAGGGATAAGAGATAAGGGGCAAGGGTATCTGCATAGGCTGCATACCTTTTGTTTTGTATCAAAATTCTCTCTCGTTTAACAAATCGCAACGCAATTCACGCAAATTCACCAAACCAATGGCGGCCTATTTGAATCGCACCATCTCGCTGGTGACTGGCCAAACGGGCCCCTCCGGCAACGACCAAAACTCGACGGGCACCGACTCCGTGGACGATTCACGTCACAATCTATCGCTGCAATCGTCCGCCTCATCGACGTCGGCCAACTACAACCCCATCACTGATAATCGCATGTATCAATCGAATGACAAATCGCCGCTGCAGATATTCGTGCGCGCCAAGAAAAAGATAAACGATATCTATGGTGAAATCGAGGAGTATGTGCTTGAGACAACCACATTCATAAATGGTAAGCAGTTCTTGATGGTTTCAACAGTAATTACGTAACTCATTCATCTACTCCTCCTTGCCTTGCCTTGCCTTGCTTGCAGCTCTTCATGCGGACGCGGAAATTGTGGACAAGGCGGAGCGTGAGCTATTTGAGAGCTATGTGCATAAGGTGGCTGCGATACGTGAGGTACTGCAGCGGGATCACATGAAGGTCGCCTTCTTCGGGCGCACCTCGAATGGCAAGAGCTCCGTCATTAATGCCATGCTGCGCGAAAAGATTCTGCCCAGCGGCATTGGGCATACAACAAACTGTTTCTGCCAGGTGGAGGGCAGCGATGGCGGCGAGGCCTATCTCATGAAGGAGGGCTCCGATGAGAAGCTCAATGTGGTGGTATGTGCGATAGCCAAAAATTTCAATTAATCGTCAAAACAGTTCAAATATGTATATATCTTAAGATCTAGGCTATATCTCCAAACACATCTCCCATTTTAATTTTAAGTTGGTCTTGTAGTCTCAGCAGACTTATTGATTTAGTTAGATAGATAGATATATATATAATGCGGAATTAAGCGATATTTTGTTGTGCCGATATTGATTGGATGATTTTTTCCAGAACATAAAACAACTGGCGAACGCACTGTGCCAGGAAAAGCTGAGCGAGAGCAGTCTGGTGCGCATCTTTTGGCCACGGGAGCGCTGCAGCTTATTGCGCGATGATGTCGTCTTTGTGGACTCGCCGGGCGTTGATGTGTCCGCCAATTTGGACGATTGGATTGACAATCATTGCCTTAATGCGGACGTATTTGTGCTAGTCCTGAATGCGGAGTCAACAATGACACGGGCGGAAAAGCAATTCTTTCACACCGTCTCCCAGAAGCTTTCCAAGCCCAATATCTTTATACTGAACAATCGATGGGATGCATCGGCCAATGAGCCCGAGTTCCAGGAATCGGTAAGATAATTTTTGTTCGCTATCTTTTTTTCTCTTTCTCTATCTTTGGATGGATATTGTTAGCGTATTTGTAAATGTTGTTGTATATTTCATTACTCTTGTTTACTATACTACCCAACCAAATTCGACATGTAATGTTAACAACGCCAGGAACTGGCTAAGGTAATGTCATCCCAGACCCAGGCCCCGAAGAGCTCTTGCTAACTAAATGCGCTTTGTTGGCTGTGTTTTGTTTTGATTTGCCTGCCCACAGCCTGCCACAGCTTCGATTCAACATGAATATGTCTATCGTTCATTAATTAAACATAGAATCACAAATATGGTTGTACAAATGTAAAAAGCTTACTTTCATCTCTCTCAATGCTAATCATTAATAACAAGGATCAATGAATGACCAGTTTTGCCAGAGCCACGAGCAGAGATCGATTGAAACGATTTACAAGACATATTCATGTGATAAGCTGATATTTGTGCACTTTATAAATGGGATACTTAATAATTAATTATTTATTGGCTGCTGCTGTTTGCCATCTGCAGGTTAAATCACAGCACACGGAGCGCTGCATCGACTTCCTCACCAAGGAGCTGAAGGTGAGCAATGAGAAGGAGGCCCAGGAGCGAGTGTTCTTTGTGTCCGCCCGTGAAACGCTGCAGGCACGCATCGAGGAGGCCAAGGGCAATCCGCCGCATCTGGGCGCCATTGCCGAGGGCTTTCAAATACGTTACTTCGAGTTCCAGGACTTTGAGCGCAAGTTTGAGGAGTGCATCTCGCAGAGCGCGGTCAAAACCAAATTCCAGCAGCACAGCTCGCGCGGCAAGAGCGTCTCTGGCGATATGCGCTCCATGCTGGACAACATCTACGAGCGCATCACAATCTTTCGCAATCTAAAGCAGGATCAGAAGAATATGCTAACTGAACGCATTCAGGGCACCGAAACGCAAATGATGCAAGTGACGCGCGAAATGAAAATGAAAATCCACAATTTGGTCGAAGAGGTCGAGGAGAAGGTGTCCAAAGCACTGAACGAGGAAATCTGGCGACTGGGCGTGCTAATCGATGAGTTCAATATGCCCTTCCATCCCGAGCGCCTGGTGCTCAACATTTACAAGAAGGAGCTGAACGCTCACGTCGAAAGCGGCCTCGGCAGCAATTTGCGCGCCCGCCTCTCCATGGCGCTGGCCATGAATGTGGAGGCAGCCCAAACGGAAATGACGGATCGCATGCACGCCCTGGTGCCCAACGAGCAGCTGAGCACGCACAGCGCCAAATTGGCGGTGCGCACGCAACCCTTCGAAATGCTATACTCATTGAACTGCCAGAATCTGTGCGCCGACTTCCAGGAGGATCTCGAGTTCAAGTTCAGTTGGGGCATTACGGCCATGATACAGCGATTCACGGGCAAAGTGCGCGAGCGGAGCAAAAAGCATACACCCGCCTTGGTCAATCGCCAGAGCAGTATTGGGGTAAGTCCAATCCATAGCTCAAAACGTAAAACGTAACTCATTTCTTCTGTGGTGGATTCATAAATCTTCTCTCCGTTCGCAGCACACTATCGTTACGCCCGTGAGCACTCCGGTGGAGACGACGCCCGTTTGCCTGCTGCCGACACCGGGCGTTGCTGGCATTACGCCCGAGCAGCTGTCGGTTATATCTCGATTTGCTTTGTCCTCAATTGGATCGCAGGGCACCGTTGGCGGTCTCGTTGTCGCTGGCATCGTAAGTGTTGAGTAGTAAGGCGGCAAAAATTATATTTTACCAGCTGCCTGGCAGGTGCTATTGTATCGCTATGTCCTGAATACCAAACACTTACAGATGCTGAAGACGATCGGTTGGCGTGTGCTCGTTGGTATTGGTGCCCTCTATGGTTGCATCTATCTGTACGAGCGCCTCTCCTGGACCAATTCAACCAAGGAGCGCACATTTAAGGGTCAGTATGTGCGACATGCCACCAAGAAGCTCAAAATGATTGTGGATCTAACATCGGCGAACTGCAGCCACCAGGTGCAGCAGTAAGTATTTGTATTAAAAAGTCACTTTTCTTTGGAGTCACTTTTCTTTTGCACATTACACATTCCACATTCCAATAGGGAGCTGTCGAGCACATTTGCGCGCTTGTGCCGCACCGTGGACACCGCCACCACCGATATGAACGAGGAGCTGAAAACACTCGAGGCGCAGCTGAATGTGCTCGAGGCCAATCAGAAGCAACTGAAGCTGTTGCGAAACAAGGCCAACTACATACAGAACGAGCTGGACATCTTTGAGCACAACTACATTGCGCCGCAGTAGATGCAACTGCATCAGCTGCCCATAGCGCCCCATAGGGCTCAACGCGTCTAGAATTAAGAGTTCAAGCTTTAAGCATCCAGCTCCCAATACGAAAATTATGACGACTACAACAAACATAACAACAACGACGACAACTCCCCAGTCCAACAGATAAATTGCAATTTCAATCATTTTGTTTATATTTCTTGATTATTATTTTTTTTCTTAAATTTTAAACGCATGTTATTTTTTTGAATTCTTTTTTTTTTGGCTTTCCATTTCATTTTTTTATATCAAATTTGCAGCTAGTCGTAAAAGGCTATTGTTGTTGTTGATTTCAGACAAACTATTACTATTAGTTTATTTTGTTTAGCCAGTTTTATTTAATATAAATATATATTGTAATTGTTGTTGTTACACTCTGCATACACTGTGACATGGCCGGGAGCCATGAAAACTAAAACAAAAATTAATAATTATATTATACCTTATACATTATATGAAGTAGTCATTGTTTATTATTGCATACAATTAAAGTCACTTCATTTTTCAATGGCATAGTATCTTTTTATGATTTCATCTCTGATATCCAATAAATTCAAATTATTAAAACTTCAAATTCAGTTTATACTTTATTGTTCATCGGGTGCGAGTGGGGCAAACGGCACTGACTTGCTCTTGTGCGAGCGAGAGCGAATGAGCTGAACACGCACAATTCTGGTTCATTGCTGATAATTGTTGATTTGATTTTACAACGTTCGAGGCATTATATCTAAGCGTGTTTATTCTTTATATTATAGAGCACAGACTTGAATTTCACATTCTTAACTTTACTTTACAAAATGAAACCTTCGGAGAAGGTCAAATGATGATGATATACGAGGTCTTCACACAGAATATACATTGGTCATTGATACGGAAGATCTTATCTTGATATAATAGCTATTTGATCAGCAATTAGTTAGATCGCTGTATATGCCCCAAGTTCAGAACATATTGATGTCTGGTATTTGGCTTCATAATAAATCAACAGAGATTGGTTTAAGAATCCGTCGTCAAATGGTGTTCCGAAAAGAAATTCCGATAATCTGTCGGTCGACTTTCTGGTATTTAAGCTGAACCGTATACATAGTGATGGGTACATAGTTACCGATGGATTACCATCAGGGTCACAAGCTGTGTCAGTGTAGGTGTAGGCGATAATAATAATATGAGGTGAATCAAATCGTTTGCAATCTATATTTTACTAAGCATTTAAGATATTGTATATGAAGGGAATTTTCCAATCAATTCATTCGGAAAATATCCTTAAGTATTTTTAGATATCTAAATACGAGTACAGGCACATTATATGTAAGTATATACAATTGAAACGTTTCTCACGGAGTTGCACTTAATTGAGGATGATGAAAAATGAAATGCATTTACAAGTTTGTCTTTTGCTTTTATGAGTTTCCTTTGATCGGGTTTCGTTTGTTGCGCTTTGAGCCACACAATCGGCTTTAAATATAAATAGCACAAAGGTAAACAAATATATATTATTGATCTACAAATAGATTAGAAATATATATAAAAATAACGGCTGACTAACCGGGAACAAAAAATAAAATTGAACAAATCTTTTGAGCATGACTACGTTTGACATGAATACGTTTTTTCTGTTTTGTTTTTTTTTCTCTCATTACGCGCCAACTAATTTATTAACAAGTTTATACGTGTGTGTGTGTGTGCATGTGTTGATGGAGTTTTGGCTTATCTGCTGGCGGCTGCCGATTTCATTGGTAGTTAATTCAATTCAATTTGGTCGCTGGCAGTGCGAACGGGCGGAGCATCGTTTTGGTCGCTTGATTGTTTCCGTTTCTTGTTGTTGGCTTCTGCAATCTCGTTTGGAGTTCTACAAGAAGTAAGGCGTCGTATTCTGTTTGGGTATGACACGATCTGAATCGGGAACGGCTAGGAAGATTTTCGTTTCGACCTGTTGCGCCGTATCAAAGCTGAGTATGGCCGCCACATTCCCGCAGCGATAGCAATAATTGGGCGCTGACCAAACTGTAACCAGCTTGCCCTCGAACATATATTTGATGCCCTCGTTGACCAGCTGGTGTGCTCGACATATCAAATCCAGATTGTTGATGGTCATAAAGTCTTTGGTCACATTATGACCAAACAGCCAGCCAGCACCACGCGGACTCTGGCCCCTAGAAACGAACAAAAAATAGTAAAATAAAAAAAAAACATTCCAAATATATCGACATTTACCAATACTCCATGTCCTCCGGGTCTGACCAGACCAGATCACAGAAGGCTCCCTTATAGGGTATCTCACCATTGCGCTCAATGGTCCGTATTTGATCTAGCGTTATAATCTCAGGACTAAGGCCGCCGTGCACGCACAGCACAGTCTCGTCAATGATCTAAAATAGTTTTGATTTTATATAGATATACAAATTTGCCAATTTATTAAATATATATATATATATATATATATATATATATATATATATATATATATATATATATATATATATATATATATATATATATCTATAAAGTGTTTTGTATGGATTTGACTTACCGCAGCGATAGTGAGCAGATCGAACACCTTGCAACAGTATTTCCAGCCATTCGCATTGCCATACTTGCTGAAGCACTCGTCAAAGAAGCCGTAGACTTTTGTTATCTGTCGTGTCTCGTGGTTGCCCCGCAATAGCGTAATCCGGCTGGGATAGCGGGCCTTGAGCGTCAGCAGTCGGGTGAATGTCTCCAGGCTGTAATAGCCCCGATCGACAAAGTCGCCCATGAATATGTAATTCGTGTCGGGCACTTGGCCGCCGGTTCGAAACAGTTGCTCCAGATCATAAAACTGTTTGGACGCAAAATAAACAAGCAAAGTATGTATGAAATATGTGTTTATGTGATTAGGGAAAGCCAAATGCCGAAACAGAGAGAGAGAGAGAGATGGAGAGAGAGAGGAGAGTATTCACCTGGCCGTGGATGTCGCCACAGACTGTGACGGGCGTGCTCACTGGCTGTATGTTTGTCTCCTCCAACAGTATGTCGCAGACCATATCACAGAGTTTCTTCAGTTCATTTTCGGGCAAATACTTGCATTCCTTCACAATCTCAATCCATTTGTCCAGATCACTCATTATTATTATTGCTTCTGTGTTTTGCGCAACGCACCCGAAGCCACTCGATAAAGTTAATTAGACAAAACGCAACAAAATCACCGAATAACCATGAAATACCAAAAAAAAAACACGAAAATACCAATAAAACAAACGCAGAAAACAAACTATCGATAACACAAAAAACAGACCATATTTTCAAATGTGTCAAAATAATGTGTTAAAAATACCAACGTTATGTTAAAGTATGTAGCATGGACTTAACTGTTAACGATGGACGTTAAAAGTTTCAAAAATCGTAGTTGCGGCAAATAGCAGGTAAAACTGACTACAAATGAAATGCCTTAAAATTGGGAATGAGAATATTGATAAAGATTTGTCAACAGATAACTAAAATATAATTTGTATTTTCACCACTCTCGCCCGTTTTCTTAATTTTGATTTGAAAATGAATTCGTTGAATGTTCTTTTTACATTTTTTTTATTTTGTTTTCATTTTATGTTGTTTGTTCTTTCTTTTTTGTTTGTTTTTATTAGTGCTTTTAGCATGAAATTAGTCGTAATTAGCTTCTGCTTTAAGCAAATCATAATTAGCAGGCAACCCGAGCTCCCTCGAAACAACTATTTGCTGCTGATCCGCCGCTCTTTGTTTTGCAGCATATAGAAATAATCACGCTTTTAAATTTGATTACTGCCGCGCGAGTTGCTTGTTGAATTTTAGCTATGTGGCTTCTAATAGGACAGATACATGCTGGCATCTTGTTGTCTAGGGAATGGCTCTCGAACGGGTTAACCGGGTCCTGAGTCCTGTGTCTTGAGTCCTGTGTCCTGGGTCCTGTGCAGCCTGGTGCGAGTCGACAGTTGTGAGCTGTGAGTGGCGTCTCGTGTTTTCAGCGGTTTGACGTGGCTGGCAGCAAGCTCGGGTATTGTTTTGGAGAGTCTCATTAGAGACGCGCGCGAATTTTTGTTCGCTGGTTTTAGGACAATTCAAGTTATTCGTTTGGTTTCCTTGATGTTTTTTCCGGGGTGTTTGGTGCACTTTGTACTCCATAGTCTGTAACTTGTGGCTGCCTGCCATGAAATTGGATTCAACTGGCGTGCTGGGTAACAAAGAGTTAACCTTATTTGCGGCTAACGAGTGCTGCGTAAAGCAGTCAAAAAATTGCTAAATTTAGTCGGGAGTCTTGCATTTGAATTTCTAAAAGGGATCCCATTTATTTGCATATATATTTAATTTACTTATTGATAATTAATTTACAATTGGCAGTCGGGTGTTACCAACTGATACCTGATACGACAGCCTATTGCCCCGCCTACTCCAGCTCTTTTAATTCAGACAGATAAAGGCTTGGCTATCTTTTCTCTGACAAGCAATTTGCATTCAAACCTTAGAGCAGCTCCCCAGCTTCCCAGTCTACGCAAGTTATCGCCATAGTCTGGCAACTCTAGCCCAAAGGCTGTGGATATAGACAAAGGATATTCCAATTGGTATGTGAGCGAATTATTTATTTTATTTGCACTCGGAGAAAAATCTCTGTGAATTTTTGAAAATCACAATGCTTGTTGCGACAAGGGATTACCATCCGAAAGTATATTTTTCTATGACAGTAGACAGTAAAACAGACTTTCCAAAAACCAACGTTTTTCTTAATGCCAAGGATTGGATTTTGATAAATGTACATAGAATGCTTACGTTGGCTTATGTAAGCTTATATTATTAATAAACATTAGTATTTAAAGATTTAAAATGTTGATATATCTTTTAGTCGTTATCCATGCATTCGAACATAGATGCAAATGTAGATGAGCATCGTGAGTAGGCATAATTAAGGACGAGACAATTGATGAGAGCCAGCCAAGGACAATGCCCGCAAGAACGTTGGCTTTCACAAAATATGTGTTAAGTGAACAGAGAACAAAATAAAATGGAAATGATCCATTGTCGCTGAGCCGTAAAAGCAACGCCGAAGCGGCGAACGGCGACAACTGAGTGGGCTTATTGTGTTGTTGTTTCTGTTGCCGGTGAGTGTATTGTTTGTAATATTTGCTTTGATTCAATTAATTTAATTTACGCACATACTCAAAAAGATCTAATCAGAAAATTATCTTGCTTACACGCCAAAACCCATTTGAAACCGTTGAAAAGGACACCATTAAATTGTGCAAATATTGTTCTTCTTGAATCAAGAAGACTTTATTTGCTGCAATCAAAGTACTCACTTAGAACAGCTAGATTCAAGCCGTATTTGGCAGCACTGTCACCGACTACCGTTACTTTTAAGCTGACAAACCGACAGTTGAGCTGCGCTTAACGGTACTCATGCTCATCCCCATTATTTTCGTGCTTTTCGTGCTATTCGACTTTCGACTTTAAGCCATGACAGTTTAAGTTCAGCTATTTGCTGTGTTTGTACAGTCGGCTGTATACAATTTTGTTGGCCCATTGCGTGCTGCATCATTAGTACCGTTATTTTATGCTCTTCCGCTCGTACTGCTTTTCGCCACTTTCATGCGTCTCTTTTACTGTCTGCTTCGCTTCCTCTTCTTCGCCTCGTTCTTAGCCTGGCACAATGTTGACAATTAAGTTAAACTTGTTTCCCTACTTCGTTTTGTTTCAGCAATTCCCCTCCTCTCCATCTTTCTCTCTCTCTCTCTCACATTCGCACTCCTCCCTTTACCTTCCCTCTTCCTTCCTACCCTGCTCAACTTTGGCCACTGCGTGGTGACTTTTCTATGTCCTGACAATTTTCAGCTGCTCCTCCCCACACAGCCCAGAGCTATCTTGACCGCGCTCAGCTGGTTATCAATGCTTTGGTCGTCTGCGGCTGACTCGGCTTTTGACTCTGATGCTGATGTGGTTGATAATTATGTGTCCATTTTCCCCACCCCCCAACAACTTCACTCACTTGCCACTTGGACATTTCTTAATATACCCTGTAAGTTTATACATATGTGAGATCTATGATAGGTTTGCTTTACGAATATCCATACACATATATTTATATACATATATATATTTATTTTTTATGTAGATATATATATATTATTGATCAGTACGATGAGCTGAGTAAATTAAGCCACGTTCGTCTGCCTAAATACTAAAAATACTTTTTAACTTTGAATGTGCATTTTAAATTTCCTATTCCCCAAAATCGTTATAGACAAGTACACAGATCTAGTAAGGGCTATTTATTAAAATATATATTTAAATATGCAAAAAAGTACAATGAGTGCAAATAGCATGAAATTCTAGATCAGCATAGGGAATTTTGATGTCGAGAAGAGAGTTGTTTTATTTGGTGTTGTTTTTTTTCGCATTGTCTTCGCCGTCACCGTTGGCCGACTTTCTTTTTTTTATTGTTGACGTTTTGTTAACTTGTTTTTTCCTGTGCGCCACCAACCGTTAACTGCCAACGGCCATTCAGCTCCCAATGTCGCATAGTTCTGGCGGCGGCTGCTGCTCCTTGACTCTTTGCTGTTGCTTTTATTGTTGTCGAAAATTAAATAAAATTAATTACGGCGTGTGTTTGTATACACGCACACGCACACTCACGCACACGCACACAGTGGGAGGCACGCGTCGGCGACATTAACAGAGGGCCTACTTCTCAACCTGTTATTCTACACTATGGAAGCTTTCGTTTGACAATTGCACGCCCTGCTTGATTCACGCGCGTGTGCGTAAGCGACGAGGACGATGGCAACAAACTACTACCGCTGCCACAGAGTCTTTTAAAAGTTTATATAAACACATACATGTTAGGACTTATATGTATGTACATATTTAAATTAGGATGCTGCTATGCAGCTATGCTCAGTTGAGCCACTTCCAGCCTCTTCCAGCGTAAGCTACATAAAGTTTACATTTACATTGTGTATATTTTACACTGTTACTGATCTGTTAAATGAGTTCCACTTCCTGTCAAAGTCAAAGCAGTCTGTCACTGATTTGTTACAGGCAGCCCAAGTAGCCGTTCTCTTTGACGCATTACAGTGTTACAGCGCCAATTGAGCACCAATTTAACAGGTTATGCTCGATCTCTTGAACTTAGGACGTGGGAAGAGCGCGCGAACGGCATCTTCACCATCATTATTAACATTCCTGGTCCGGTTTGCCAGCAATTATAAATTGTGGGCAACGAACAGCAAGGGTGTTGCTTGGGCGCCCAAAGGCATAATGTCGCCATTCGACGGGTGTTGCTTAAAATTAGAAGACGGCTGCTGCTCCGAACAGTTGCCGCTCCGCACTTTTCTTTCCGTTTTGTCTTCCTTTCTCTCTCTCCCTCTCTCTCTCTCTGTTCGCCGGCAATACACAGTTCCAGCTTTCGTTTGCTGTCAGTTACATGCATATGGGCGAGTTTGACTGGTGTGTGTGTGTGTGTGTGGATGTCATTTGGCCACAACAACAACAACATGAACAACAAGAATGGGGAGCACATTAGCACCAACAAACACGCTGCTCTCTTTGTGTATCGTTTCGTGCGTTTTCGTTTGGTTTGCTTTATTTATTTATTGTGCGCTTTTAACTTTGTGCACACAGCGACCAACTTCTCCCCCACCCATTCAAAGTCAAAATTGTTCTGTTTGCTGTTAATGTTGTTGTTCTTGTCGTTTTTGTCGCTTTCGTTGTCATTACAGCTACAACTATTAGTTGTTGTTGTTGTTTCCATTGTTCTTGTGGCCTTTCGACTTTATAGTGCTCTGGCATTTGACTTTTTTCATTTCTTTGTGTTGCTGTTGCTTTGTGCGAGCGAACAAGTCAAAAAGTCGAATACGAATAGCATCCGAATTGCGTAGCAGTCCGACAGAGACGAAGAGTGCGAGCAAAATGAGAGGAAGGATTACGGGGTGGGTGAAGGACTGACTGGCAAATTGTTCAACATAGTTTGTTACTGCGATAAAAACGAAAATAAAAGCAAAGCAGATAAAATTAAATAGTGGCCGAAGCATACAAGCGGACATTGCACATCGGACTGCGCGGCAGATATGGGAGAAAGAGACACACTTACGCCATGGGCGTGTATGATGGGGCTTGGGGCGTGGCAGCACGTACAAAAACTAATCGTTCAATTAAGTTGGCGAATGTTGAGCTAGGTAACCGTTGAGTGGTGGCACGAGCGGAGGGGGCAGATGTGTTCTGTTTTGCTTAGCATAGGGTATAGCGTTTATTTAAGGCGGATCTCGCACAGTTTCCTTAACATTTCCAAAACAAGCAGCGTGCACAAAAAGTTAATGAAATAGCAAAAACACAAAGCACACACACACATATATATACATATATATATATATATATGAATAAAAGTTAACGACTAGACGCCTACCTGTACACGGAAAAAAGTGTGAAATCTCAAGTCGCAGCAAAAAATGATAATAATTCGCAAAAAATTTAATTATTTTCATGTAATATAATATTGAGCACATTTAATATAGTAACTATATATAGCATGAGATCAATTGTCAATAATAAAAAAGTGTATAATGCCAAATCAATGAATTACGCAAAACTTTGGGTGACAGCTTTTAGGAGACCTGAAGCTGGGTTTCAGAAAAAGAACTGAATACAGTAGAGTATTGAAAAATGCTTCATGGATTATCTTTCAATTAGTAATTCTACTCTAGTTTCGGGAAGTGATTCATTTAAAAAGTATTCGACAAAGTTTTTGATAAGTTGCAATTACAGAGTATATGCATGGTCATCAAATGATAGTAGATAAACCAACAGCTTCACACACAAACACACACACGCGCACACACACACACACACACACACACTGAAGCACTCATACATTCATAGAAAGGCAATGAATGTAATGGTGCGTGGAGAGCGAAAAGTGCGGAGCTAAAGAGCAGGTGCTGAGCGAGTGTGTTGGAATGGGATGCGCTCGGTTGTGATGGTGTGGGGTGGGGTGTGGTGGGGGTGGGAAAAAGCGTTGTGAATGCCGTTTTTGTTGTCGTTACTGCTGCTGTTGTTTAATTTCTTTTGAGCACAAAACAATTATCAATTAATGTAGCGTTATGTGCGTGTGCGTGTGTGTGTGTGTATGATGAGAATGTACACATATGAATGTAAGTGTGAGCATGTGTGTGTGCGAACAAATGAAATTTTACATTGTTATAAGGATGCGGCAGAATGGCAAATGGGAGACAGCAGAATCCAGCAGCATATTTAGAATGGGAAGCGATGCGCAGCTGTTGACTGAGCGGTTGCTGCTGCTGCTGGCAAAACGAAGTTTATTTATTCGCTCTGCGCAATGTAAATATTTATAATGCTATATAGTATGTATTTATGATGTTATATATTAAATGTGAAGCGGATTGTCGCCATTTAAATAAGTCAATGATTAACACAGAGGCGAGTTGATAGACAACGAAACGTAGTGTTTGCATATGTATTTACATATGTATGTGCACATTTATACATATGTATGTATGTCGGGTACTTTGTGCAATTAGCGTCGCTCTCTGTTTTTGGAAAATTTAAATTTTGAAGTTCGAAGTTCGCTTCATCAGCAGAATAAACTACTAGTTAGCTTCTGCTGACTGTACTTCAGGTCAGGCAGTTGGTTAAATTTGTTGACTGCTGCTGCCACGTACTGCAAGCAAGTTGTTGCCAGCTGACGAACGTTTCACAAGTTCCGCTGTTGACCGAACATCCGTTTGAAGCACTGCATGCAATATGCTCTTCTTCTTCCAGCTTGCTGACTGACTGACTGACTGGCAGCCAAGCCTCGTTAAGTCGATGGATGAACTTACTGGTTAACTCTCAACCACTTTACCACTATTCCACTCGGTTTCTGTTGATCTTTCGTGGTGCCATTTTACTTATATGCATATTTGTGTATGTCCTTATATTGACTGCAAATATATCAACATTTTAGATATATTGGAAATTCATTAAAAACTTCCACAATTCGCTTTCATATAATAAACTAGAGCCTTTAGGGCGGACATCCTAAGCCCAACGAGCTTTTAGATAATGTTAAAATTAATAAAGAACGGTTTGCCTTAGGCACACTGAAGGATCAGATTTAAGCAGCTGACAAACAAATTACTTTGGTTTCATAAAAAATGTTTCCTTTTTAGAGCAATTTCTTATGATACTTGTTTTAGGCCTGACTGTTAATCTGATTTGTGTCAGGATATACGGGGGCGTCATGGGTGACTTGCCACCTGCCGCAACTGAGTATAGCATTCTCCACTTGAGGAATGGAAACAGGTGCACCCCAAATCCAATATAGAACTGCATATGCCAAAGGACGTGTGGTCGGATTGTTATCCGGCTTATATACGAAGTCTGGATATGTGCCGCAGGTTACATTTTAGAGAACTTAAAGCTAACAACTCCATAATCTCTCAGTCCAACAATGCTAATCGAAAAGCTAAATCTTCCGAGACAGCGCTTCATTAGGCAACTAATTGTCTTCCCGTATATATAGAAGATGCTTTTGACAACACCCAAAATTGCCACTGCATTTTATTAATCAGATACTGCAACGCGCGAAGTGTTGACAACTACCATCAGTAGGAGCATGCCGCACGGCGGACTAATCTTGCCCCTTCTATGAAACGTAGCAGCCAATGAGCTGTTGGCGACCATGGATGGAGGTGGCTGACTGACAAGGCATTGCGGATGCAGATGACGTTACCATCGCCTTCTCGGTTCAATTCTCACAGACTAAAATATAGACGGCCATTATTAAACCGAAACTTCTACGTGGAGTATCCATCTAGTGACTTGCCCTTGTTCAAAAACTAATATCTGACCAAACTTGGAAAAACTCAACGCATGACTGAACTGTGTACCACAGGCAGCCTGGGGACAACTCAAGACGATGCCCGAAGCCCCACTCTCACAGCACTTAGTATGCGGGACGCGGAACTCAACTCTCAAGCGGAACCGATTATGTAGTTCCTGCAGAATTTGTAATAACTTCTTTCCATGTCTCCATACCACCCAGGGAGGAATGGGTAAATTAACACCCAGGACCAACCTCTAAATGTAAGCTATCACTTTATGCTTCCTAGTGTCATTCAAGCCGAATGAAACGAGATCAAGGAGACACTCAAAACTTAAATAGACACTCAAAACTACCCTTCATTTCAGACAGCAAATTGTATTTTTTGTGATAGCCAAGCTGCCATAAAATCACTTGTCTTTATACATAATAATTTGAAATGAGTGATATTTTCATGAGATCAGAGATCAAGTTGACATCCAGCTCCTGCTCAATCTCAACTCCCCTGCGGAAGTGGGAGGATGTGGAAATGTCAATGTCCATGTCCGGATAAAAGAATTGTTCGAACAGCATGCAAACAGGAAGGAGAAAATCACTTGCAACTTGCTCAACTTCGTGTCCGACCTATATAGTTAGTTACTCTGGCTATATCCGGACACTGGTTGAGAAGTACTCACGCAACCAGACTGTCCACGCTGAAGAAGAAGAAGAAGACTCGTCACTGTGGGACCCTCAGTAGGAGAAGACACATATTTTTGGGGACACCCTTCTTTGGAATTCTATGGGAACTCGTCGATATTCAACCAAGGCAACTGCACATATTCATAAATAGTAATATTGAGTAAGTGTAGTAATGTAGATTTACTAATCCTAACCCAAACTATTGTATTATCAGGTCTACGCCTATTTTGTTCCCACAACTTAAAACTCATCTCTCGAACGATTGCTCCTTTGGCAACTTTTGATCTCAAGTTTGATCTAGATAGCTTTAAAGTTGAGGCAGTTTTGCGCATATATGATAAACAAATTGGGACAGACGACTGGACTCGTGATGCTGATCAAGAATTTATATACTTTATGGGGTATGAGGCGTCTCCGTCTATATATAAACATATGTAAACGAGCAGCAAACAATAAATATCTAAAGATTTAGTTCTTGATAATATGTAAAGTGGCCTATATTAGATAATTGACCATAGATAATTCGTTTGCCTTACTTATTTGTTAAGTAACCCGGGAAAATACCACATTTTGAACTATCTTATGCAATTAACATTAATTTATTTCAAATTGTGCCAACGTGTTATTTGTTCTTTGATTGTTTTATATAATTTGGACTGTCAAAAGTTTTTTATTGAAAATTTCGAATGGAACTGCAAATGGCAATTTATTTGTTATTTTGTGTGCTAATTAAAAAATATTTCTGATTAATATAGAAATGGCAATCGATTGTACACACACATCTGATTGTAGCTCCATAATTGCTTAACATGTATTTATGTATGGAATGCAATCTGAAAATGAGCAACACGTTACAGCTGGCTGCCCTGTCCGTCAGCTGCTCAACACCCTTCCCTTCGCCATTCCTTCCCTGGTTAATTTCCTTTTGTTTTAATACTAACCCACTAGTTTGTAATTATTACGTACACTTTTCGCTGGCTGCCCATTTAAGGAGCTTCCCTGGTTGAAATTCAGTTTCATTTTTTCAATTATTAATTGTGATTTTTATTTTTATTTTTTTTTGCTTAACTTGGTTGGTCTTCTTAGTTCCCGTTTTGAGGAACACATTCTTGATTTCAGATTGTTGATTTTAAGTTGTTCCATTAAAGAATAAAATTTCTGTTATCAAGATGCACATTTGCATTTCTTTTTTATTCTAAAGAAATAAGTTTTGGCTGCTTCCTGCAAGCATTACTTTCAGCGAAAGATAAGAATGAAAGTTAATCCAACCGCTTTTAATGTAAGGGTATATAGGGTATATACATACATATACATATGTAAACGATATGCGAAATTGATTTTATGTACAATACTCCGAAATAATATTTGGATGTGTACCAGTTTAGTTTACTCAAATATGGCAATGTAATTTGATTAAATATATATATTTGTACTTAACTTGTGTACAAGTTGATTGTGATTGTGCCTGTTTCATTCGTTTTTGCGTTTTTGGTTCAATAGGTTTAATATTTGTTTATTGTTTTTGTTTTTGAAGTTTGCCGTCACTTGGTATTTGTTTTATTTTGGTTTATTTTGCATAATTCTTCATGAATATTAATATTTTAATTGTTGTTGCTTCAGGTATTGGTTAATTGGGATGAGGAAACTTCAACTCTATGAAGGATATGCTAATGAAAATGCATGAATATTAAGTGAATACATTAAACTGACAAAAAGCACAATCTACTACATAATTCAATGCATTGTATCATTGCGAGTGTGGCATGAACAGTTCGTTGAGTACTATATAAACAATAAATTGACAAAGCATCAGATTAAGCAACATGAACCAATTATAGCTTGAAAATTAATAGAAGATATTGTTCAATATTCCAATGGTAAGATAATCAAGGAGGATTCTTATCGAGAAGATAAAGACGTGAACATAACTAAACTTCCCACGATAAGAGTTCTCCGAACTGATACGATAATGAGTCTAATCTAGTCGCAGTAAATATGTACCTAGACAATGTCCTAAGTAGGATAAGGATATTCGTAGATAGCTGTAAGATAATTTCGAAGTTTTCAATAAACCTGCCGATACTTAAACAACGTCGTTGTGCTCTAAATTTGCTCTTGGGAACCCCTTTCAGGTGTACTTCTGCCTTATTATTACGCCGCTTGTAAATTAAATAGGTATTGTATTCATTGCTGATAGTTCTATGCTTTTTAACAAATCCAATTTTCAAGTCCTCCAACTTTTTAGCTTTAGGCTGGGAACTCTTCAGCCATCCCTCGTTGCAAAAAATGGCAACAAATGGCGCATTTAAGTTTGTACTTTTCTATGTAGCTGCATATGGATGCCTTGTGTGGTCGCATTCCATACGAGTAGATTAGAAAAGTAAAATTGAATATAGCTCAAGTGGATACTAAATCCACAAGTTGGCTATTTAGTTTCGAATGTGTGTTTATTTGTTTGTTTATTTGTGCTCGTACATATGTTATGCACACGGGAAGAGGCACCACATAAATGGTCGAAAAAGCATTTTGTCTACACTTTAAAATTTGCATTGTTCTTTCTTTTATATACCTGTCTGTATATACATATATGTGTGTAAAGTAGAGTGTGTAAATATAGCCTTACTAAGCTTGGCCCGCATTTAGCACAATGCCTGCTTGTCAATGTCAAGCAAGAACGTGAGAGAGAGAGAGAGAGAGAGAGAGAGAGAGAGAGAGAGAGAGAGAGAGAGGGTTAGTGAGAAAGAGAGAGTACGAGGTTCAGAAGGGGCAGGGACACGCACTGAGTCGATTAAAGGTACAAATAGCGAGTGACAGAGTAAGGGACTGAGAGAGAGAGAGAGAGAGAGAGCTCGTTCTCAGACAAACGCACACAAACTCACACACCGGGCCACTAAAACTCTAAAGTAAAACTTAGCAAAATGTTAATTAAATTCCAACAACGAATCAAGTAATTTACAACGAGTGAGTCGAAAACCCCAAAGCACCGACCGTCCCCAAACCTCAACACCAACCTTCAGCACTCCAATTCCAAGGAAAAGCCCAACGTCAACAACAAGCCCCGTTCCATTCCATAACATTTCATGGCCTCTCTCACCTACACACACACAGGCACACACACACACACACACGCACACGCACACAGAGAGGGGCACACTCTTGGGCCGTGACAGTAAAATACGGGAAATGCTTAAAGCTAACTGTATTTTCGTGTACGGCGAATGCCTCTAATTCACCCCCCAAGCGAGCTGAGCGGCAGTTTTATCCCCTTGGCTGCCTTTACTGATTGTCCCGGCTGTCCCCAGCAGCCAGCCGACAAAGCAAGCGTTAAAGAATATGCCACAGAAACGGGCACGAGCATTCAAAGCGGTAGATCGAGATATAGAAAAAGATGTACTTTGAAATTGAATTCGAAATTCGTACAGAATTTCCCAAGATCAAATACTGTTGTGCAGAAAGAAAGTAATAATAATATATTGAAATCAACAGATGAGAAATGCATTGAAACACAAAATCATTTTACCAAGATGAAAGTGAAAAGTGATCGTGAAAATTATAATAATATAATATAATCTAATATGTAGGACAACAGCAAGGAATATTGGGTTAAGAGTGCTGGCAAAGAGTATCAGTTTTGCTTTGGTGTGTAAATTCAAAATGCCAAAGAGACAGTTTCTTACTTTATGTGACAGCAAAGCTTTCAACTTTGTTGCCTGGCCAACTGTGTGACTGTGTCCTTATAGTCATATATTTATGGGCTACTGTGCGTTTGTGTGTGTGTGTGTGTGTGTACGTGCGAAATGAGTGCAAAAAGTTGCCTCAAGTGATGTGCGCTTGCTGCTTGGTTTTGGCGGTAAAATGCAGGCAGGCAGCGAAAGCAACTCCCTAAGCCCAAACCCAATCGCAACCCCAACCCCAACTCCAATCTTAATCCCAATCCCAATCCCAATCCATGCCCAGGGCCCACAGTTTAGAGTTGGTCCGTTCGTCGTTCCAGTATTAAGAGCAAACTTGAAAAACAAAAAAACGATTTTGCGCCGGCGGCGCCAGCTGCCGGACAGCCTCCATTTTTTTTTTTTTTTTTTGCTTCTCTGTTGTCGCTAATGACGCAGCCGCGTCGGCCGAGCAGACGGAGGAGGCGGCAAAAAAATGTTGACTAGCCCTAAAGGGAAAATTGAAAAAAATGAAAGAAAAAGGCAAAAAAGAAAAACTGCGTCGACGTCAAGAAAGTCGCGGAGTGTTTTTTTTTCTTTTCTCTTTTCCAAATGCAGAAGGCATAAGGGACAAAAGCAGGCAAAACATTATGGCTGGTCTGTATATACATATATGTTTGTCTCTCTGTGTGTGTGTGTGGCGCGTGTGCCGAAGTTAACAACACAATTTGGCCGCAAATAAAATACAAGTTAGTTAATCCCACAACGTGTTGAATTTAATCAGTGGCCAATTTTTCACTTGCCACCCGCATGTGGCCCACATTTTTTGGCGCTGCCCAGCTGTGCCCCAGTTTTGTATTCTCTTTGGTCCAACGCTGCCTCCTCCTCGTTCCATGCCCACATCAACATCTACATGCACAAGCACATCTATGTAAGTATGTGTGTATACTGTCTCTCTCTCTCTGTCTCTCTGTCTCTCACTTTCGCATGTGGCGGTTTGTGCTGTTGAGCCTTGTCTGACCGACCAACCAACTGACCGCCCGCCGTCGATTTGTTCGCGTTGTTGTTTTTGGCCCTGTTTGCTTTTGTTGCTGCTGCTGGATTTGGCGCTGCGTCGAGATTTGTAGTCAATAATTGCATTGATGATGACGAGCTTGATGGGAGCCAACCAGACAGTGCGGCAGGGGCTTAATTGTGCTTTAAACAGAGCTTAATTGGTGATTCCGAAAATGAGGGGGGAACGGGCAAATATATGTGGATGGGCTGCTGTGCGCTGCTGCAATGAGGTCAAAAGTTGGGCTGTGTGTGTTTGTGTGTGCAGGGAGTGGGGCTAGAGGGCGGGGGAAGATTAGGCACACACGGAGGAGAGGAGCGCCAGAGAATAATTCGAGAAAAGAGACGACAAATGGAATTACATTGAAAAGAAACGTTGCTGGAATTAACCGAAAATCTAAAAAAAGTTAAAGAAGCAAGTCGTCGCAGGGAATTAAGAGCATGGAAAGAAGAGAACGAAAAGTAAAAAAAAGAGAAACTAATAAAATGAATTAAAAAAAAAAGAACGGATCTCGAAAAAGTCTCGAAAAAAGAATGTAGATGAACATTCTCTTTTATGTGTACGTTTTGAATGAGATTATAATTAATAAAGCTGAAGTTACAACAAGCAAAAATACAAGAAAATTAAAAATTAATGAAACGAAGAAGCGTGAATAAAATAAAAAATAAAAAATAGAGATGACTGCAGTATAAAATAGTTTGATATGGAGATTGTTAAAAATACAAACGGAAAAAAAGAGTTATACAAATAAAATGCGAGCTGTACAAAAAGGAAAAACTATCATTGTGAAATTGAGATAAAAATATAATTGCTGAGCAAATTAACACAAAAAGACAGATAAAGAAGACAGATAATGCCATATTAAAATACAAATAAAGCTTTAGCTTATAAAACAGAAAAGATACCCAAATGATGAATGAGTCGCAAGAAACAAATTAAATATACGATAATCTGTCAAAATAGAAAGCGCTCAATAAGTTGCTGCTCCACCGACATAAACCGCACGACATTTCTGCTAAATCAAACACTTACTCGCACACGCACACACACACACACACACACACACACACATACTGACGAAGAGGCAGACAAACATTTTGTTCAACGTCCGCTGGCGTCGACGATTTGCTGTGGCCATAGTTCCTGCCCCACCAATTCACCCCCACCACCACCCACAGTATTCCCAGTTTCCCAATTTTCCCACCACACACACACACGTGCATTGTAAACATTTGCGATTTGGATTGCGGTGGTGGCGGCTTCGATTGCTCCTCTGGCTGCCTGTTTAGCCAGATCCAACCCAACTCAGGGCAGCTCAGCCCAAAAAAACGGGAGCCCGTTTCATTTTGCGTCAGTTTAGTCCTGGTCATGGTGTTTACGGTTTTACAATTTTGCTGATTGCCAACGGTTCAAGCGGTGGCTTAGTCTGTTTGCAGGAGTTTCGTGGCGGCGACGTTGCACGCCGCAGGTTATGCGAGTGAAATTAGTACAGTAATCATCTGCTAAGACTGACAATTAGATAATGCGGGCAGGATTAGGCGGCTTGTCTTGTTGCTCCTCTCGTTTGACGTTGATTCCCGCTGCTCAACAGCGAATCGGCTTATTCTTGTTGGTGTTGTTGTTGGTGTTTTGACAGCGTTTATTGTCAGCGCCTAATGAGCCATGGAACTTAATAAGCAAGCACTTGTAATGACTTCTTTCTGCTCCTCTCTCTCTTCTGTGTGTGTGTATGTGCCATGCATGAAAATCAGCAGGAAAACGGTCAGACGATGGCTCACAGACACTAAGTCTGATTCGTTGTGCCTGGACTGGAATATTGTGTGTTCTGTGTGTGGAGTAGTCGCTTGTCAGGGGGAGTGTGGAGTATGGCAGGAGGATAGGACAGGACAGTACACGACACGTTAGGGCAGAGCAGGGCAGGACAGGGCAGGGCAGGACAGGGCAGGATTCGGCCATAAAGCGCGCATAGTAAATTGAATTTTGTAGCCTTTTGCGGCAGGCGGCAGCTTCGCATTTTGATGTATGAGCAACAAGAACGAAGGTGTATTTGGCATAACCCATTCCCTTCTAGCATCGGAGCACTGGAGAGCACTCAGGAGCCAGAGCAACAGCTGCTGTGCAAGTTACGCATATTTCATTGCTTTGGTTAGCGCTGAGTAGCAAATATCTTTTACGATCTTATGTGATATTATGTTCACAGCCGATGCTATGAGTGCCAAATATCTGGAGATGCTACAAAAAAACCAATGCGGGTCGACTTTTCTTCTTCTTCTTTTACATTTTATGCTCCACAGCTGCCAGGTGATTTGTTCATAAGGATAGTCAGGTTAAATTGCATTGGTTTTCCCTTTCTATTTGCTGGCAGATTGGCTTCGAGCAGTGCGTGTGTGATGAGGAACCAAATCAATTGGACAACACTTGAAATAAATCCAGTCAAATTAGAAGCTAGTTTAGCTGTTCAGAATGCGTTCCGTTATTTTGAGTCGGTGTTGCTAGAAATGTTGAGGTAAATTTGAGAAACGTACACAAGAAAATTAAACATAAAGTAATGCATAAGCTGATTATAGGTGTTTCCGCTTATCCTTGAGTTAAGAGTAGATTTTGTGTGGAAAAAAGTCGAACAAGTTGAGCAGGACTGTTATTATTACTGTTCAGCGTTGCCCATTATGTATCCATCTGAAAATGCTGAAATATTTAGGTAATAAGCAGATAAGGCACAAGTCTCTTGCCCACTCCAACTATAAACTGAATGTAAAACCGTTTTACTAAATATATTGTGGTAGGCAAAACATATGAAGATAGCAGCATTAAACAAGTGACAAAATGCAATATTGCATACATGGTTGCATTTTGCGCTCGATGCAACTAGGAGTCGATAACAGCTGTAACTAACAGACGCTTAACATAATCAAATAATCGCGTTCAATGCAAGCAACTAGGAGTCGATAACAGCTGTAACTAATAGAAGCTTAACATAATCAAATAATCGCGTTCAATGCAACTAGGGATCGATAACAGCTGTAACTAACGAAGCTTAACATAATCCAATAATCGCGGGATCGATAACAACTGTAGCTAAAAGTAGCCTAAAATTAACATTGCAGACCGATCTGAGTCGGCGTGTGTTTAACCATATTGGCGGAATAAGTAAAGAACTGGCCTGCCTACTCCAATATTATGTTTAAAAGCAAAATGCTTTGTATAACTTGACAATTCAGAGCTTTGATTGCAATTTTTTGCCTCTTGCACAGGTTATTATTGCATGCTGCCCACAATAATTAAATTGCTAACTGTTGATTGGCGATTGGTGATAAGGCAATTGCTGTCGCTTGTGCATCAATTTGCACCATAGTTAATGGACGCCTTTTGCTGTTTTTCCTCTTTTCCACCCAATCGACGACGAGAATACGCTCGACAAATTTTCATGGTACCGAAGTTATTCAGAGTATATTGGTTTTGTGCAATATCTGTCATCTCCTGTGCTTGGGTCAGACAAAGCGTCAAAATTGGCGTGCTACGTTCACTAAGATGCTAGGAAATCGATACAAATCGATAATTCCAAATCGATAAAGTCACATCTCCCTCACAATTTTAAAGCTACTGTTACTCAATTTGGTTGATAGGTTGTTGGCGATATCTTTCAATGATCGCCATATGTCATACCCACCCTCGCCGCCCCCAGGCCCCCGCTCATAAAACATATTTGTGAGGAACATTACCGGTAACCGTCTTTAAGTATCAATAAAAAAATGAAGGGCCACGCCCATACCTGTGTCCATAATCGCTAAAAGAGGTATCTCCCACAATAACGGCCCTAGAAATCTGATACGGGCATATCTTCCACAATTCCACCCACCAGTTGTGTTGGCCTCTGTTATCAGAAGGTATGACTTACTGGTATCAGAGTGTTTCGCAGTCGGTTACGCCCGCAACGGTCGCACTTTGCCCACCTGTTTGCCATTTACAAAACAGCTGCCACAATCGGCAACATTTTCTGGGTATCGCTGTCGTGGGTGCTGCTGTTGTTGTTGCTGCTGCTTCTGCATTTGCTGCTACTTGGGCTCCTCATTTATTGCGTTTCACAATTACAGCAGTAATAGAGAGCATTTTGCCAATAGCGAAAGCGCAGCTCTGCCTTTTAGACCAAGTGGCGTCGCACCCTCTCCGTATGTCCGTTCGTCTGCCTGTTTGTCCGTCTGCATCGCAGTCTCTGTGTTATTGTTTCGCGTCCATATGTCGCCAGCCATTTGGGCGGGTGCTATAAAACTGCATTGCCATCATCGGTTCTGCATGCTACTGCTGTCTTTTGGTCAAGTGCAAAGCCAATTGAACTGTGAATGCCAATGGAAATGGGAAATGTGTTCGGGAATGGGTATCGATATTTGTATGGGTATCGGGAATGGGAATGGGAATGTGAATGGCAATGGGACTGGGAATGTGTATGCGTCGCCACTTTGGCCATTAACCGTGCTAACGAACATTGGCCGGGATGTTGCAGAAGTAGCAGCAGCACCAGCAGCAGCAGCACCAGCAGCAGCAGCACCAGCAGCAGCAGCAGCTGAAATCGAATCGAATGGTCCACAAAATTGTAGCGTGTACGAAGCATTCACTTGGGCATGTTGCATGGCCCGTGTCGCAATAAAATCAGTTGACTTTATGACTAAATGTATACACTTGCCACAATGGAAATTGTTTGCTGCCGGCAAGACGATATCCACACGGATATTCGTTGCCCAACTATCGAAACTGTGCAGCAGTTATCGCATAAGCGATTTGAATAACGTGTAGTTTCTGAACTTAACAACAGGCAATTCTGTCTAAATCGGATTAAGAATGTGCCAGAGAAAAATGGAATGAAATCGAATATAAACTGCATATCTGAATATCTCTTTAAATACAATTTGAATATGAAACAAAGAACAATATAAGTCTTATGTTATATTTTGAAATGCACTCATACATCTCATAATTTTATCATTTGTAAATAGAATATTTTGGTGTAAAATTAAAAATAAGAAAAATTCAAGAAGAAGCTGATTTATACCAAGTGAATTCATCCAAGTGCTCAAAAGATTTTGAATCGATAAGCGAGAACCAGAAGGAAATCATAGAAATGTGGTTGGTTCATCTTTTTGAATGTGACTCGGCTTGGAGTAAATTCAATCAATAAACAAAAAAAAAACACCACTCGTAAATTTAGAAGCTGAAAATGAAACTAGTTTAATGGAGCAAAACACAGTAAATAATATGACGGTTGAGGGTGAGAATGATAAATGAACAAATGTATGTGCAGCAATGCGGCTCTGAATAGCGTGAGCATTTAGCGAATAATGTAGGCAGAGTGGAGAGAAGATGGATGAGAAACGAGAGTGTTTAAAACATTGATGATAAAATGACCGACCATGGCCATTTGTAAGTATAATGTGATTGCAATGAAAAGCAAAATGTTGAATAAACCTCAGCACATAACACACACATGCATAATACATAATATACATATAATATATAACATAGCTGATATTTAGATAGTTTGTGCAAAAATAGCACTCTTACTTATGCACAATGTATTCATTTAATTTTCATAATCACTTAAATGCGTTTTCTTGTGTTGCCTGGTTCAGTTTCAGTGTTAAGCTGTGTCATAGACATGTGTTTTAGTTAGCAGACGATGCGTATACTTAACGCTATGTTGACCAACACAAACATCTTAAGCTGCATGCTGCAAGCTGCAAGCTGCAAGTACCCTGCCATAGACGAGAAGTTCGAAGATGCAATGGCAATGTCACCCAGCCAAATGGCCCATAATCCGTAATAAGAGTGGGGCCACAAGTGGTCGTGAGTAGTACTCAAAGCACTCGAAATATTTAATACACACACACACACACATACAGACGTACTTGCTCATATACCTGACGAGTAGTTCAATGGCAGCAATAGCGCGATTTTCATTAAACTCATAAAAAAAGCAAATAAAAGCAAAGCAAAAGAATAACAACAGCAACCAAAGTGGCGCGCTCTAAAATGCCAAAAAAAAAAATATAAGAGACGGCGACACACAGAAAGACACCGACAAAGAGAGCGAGAGAGAGAGGGAGGGGGAGCTTGAGGCGGGAGGCGGCAATAATCAGCAGCAGTTTTCTTTTGAGCCCACAGACTGAGCCATTTGGCATCTTCATTTCCATCATCATCTGTGCCTCGCATCATAATCAACATGAAAATCAAATTTGAATTTATGAAGCAGCAGACGACGAATGAGGACAAAAAGCAGCGGGCGGCCACAGGGGCAGCAGTGAGTTGAGTTCAGTTCCCATTGGGGTGGTGTGGAGGAGCACGAGTACAGGAAGTCAGCATCAACTTACTTTTGCTCATTTTCATTTTGTGTACGTCTGTGTGTGTGTGTGTGTGTATGTGTGTGTGTGTGTGTGTGTATGAGTTGTTGTTGTTGTTTGTGCGTCTCTTGTGCGTCTGGCCTCGTATTGCTCAAGGTTTATCAACATTTTTGACTATGTTGCCTGCCTGCCCGCCTGCCTGCCTGCTTGCTTGCCTATTGTTTTTGTTGGTTTTCATTCATTTCTTGTTGGGATTCTGTGTGGTGTACAAGGAGCGCAACATGCGTTGCATTTAAGTCGAAAGCATACGCTGCCTTCAAAAAAAAAAAAAAGGAGGGGGAAGGCCTGAGACCACGCCCCTTCTCACCATACGCCTCTGGCTGCGTGTGTGTGTTTCACATATATTCATTTGTTGCAATTACAGTCGGTGTGTGGGGTTTATTTTATTTTTTCTTTCTCATTTCTTACTCTCATTTCAGTTTTATCTTTTTTTATTTCTGGTTTTCATTCTCGACCGTGTTGCCGAAATCATTTAGCATAGTTTCAGCGCATGCTGGCTGCCACTGAGTGTATGTGTGTGTGTATGTGTGTGTGTAGCAGAGCTTTTAAGGTTTAAGATATGTACATACACATACACACATGTATGATATATGCATTTCATTAGAGTAGCAGTAAAGAAGACGAAATGGGCAATAAGTGCTCAAGTGGAATTTGTGCTTGAGCAAAAAAATTACGCGGTATTTAAATTGATTTCAAAGGGAATCAAGAAGTAGCTCCTTGTTTAATCCAACTGTGTCTTCAGCAAATTGAAACAAAAAGATGAATACACAAACAGCATCACTTAATCTAATGCCCCAATTTACACACAGCTTTACTAGTTCACGTCACAGCAAGCAGGGATCTGAATTAAAAAAAAAAGATAAAAGTAAAAAAATATAAGGTAAATAAATAAATGTATCCTTAAAGTAAGATACGTATGTTTGAGGGCAAGATTGCCAACATTCAGCTGCATGCAAAAATGTTCGCCATATTGTTTTATAGTATATCCGTTATATTGATGACACAGTTCGTGAAGAATTCATTAACCGTCTGGACGTTGATGTGTCCAAGACCCCACCCAAGAGTAATCCTTTTAGCTTGGTTATTGCAGGCACGTTAAACAAATAATACGTATACGTTTACTTATTGCGTATACGTTACAAGCATGTGTCTGCTTGAACCACTGTACACTGTACATGACCAAAAGGGGATTGCGATGGGCATGGGAATAGGAATCGGGGTGGAGATGCGACTGGGAATGCGAATGGGATTGGGAATGAGGCTGGGGCTGTCTTAGCAACAGCCAGATAAGTATCTTCTAAGCAGTTGGAATCTTCTGTTATAGCCAAAGCAGTTTCCACAACAAGAGCTCCTCCCTCAACTGCTGCTCCAGCCTCTGGTTTTTCATCAGCTCTCGTGTTGCTTGTATTGTCTTCTTTATTGTCTGTGCGAGCTGTTGTGTCTGTTGTGTGTGTTTGTGACCTTGTCTGTGCTTTGCTTCCCTGTCGCTTCGTTTGTTCAGTTTATCTTGAATTGCAGTTGACACAGGCCCTCTTCCCCCTGCTCACATCCCAGACGACTCAGCCATGGCACAGGACCTTTGGCTGCCATTTTACAGAGCAACTACAAGTGGCTGATCTCCCTTTGCTACTCCTTTGCAGTTGCTTGCAGCTGTCTCCTTGCAGCTGCCTCGCTGCTTATTTCGAACAATTTTGTGCTGTCATTGTTGTGTGCGGCCTTTGTTATTATTTATTTGGACTTTGCTGAAGGGTTTGCGCCTTGTTTGCCGCTTGCCGCTTGCCGCTTTCCGCTTCCCGCTACCCGCTACCCGCTGCCTATGGCCAACGACCTTTGGCATGAGAGCAGGCCATCCTCTAGCGTTGGCTAACACTCGCCATCGGACAACGACGAGCGTCATCTGCTTAGCCTCAATGGCCGCGTTTATTGGCTCGTAAATTTTTTTATTATCAGTTTAAATTTAATTTATACCAGCGATCCGTCAGCTGAAGCAAAGAGTGTGAAACACAACGAAGAAGAGACGCAGAGAATGTGGGTGTGGCGCTTGGGCTGGGTGGATGGAAGGCGCAAATAAATAAATACATCAAAATCAACGAACGCCTGAGCAAAATCAAAATCAAAAAGAGAAAGAAAATAGAAATAAATAAATAAAATGAAGAAAAAACGGAGGAGCATGATGAGTGTAGCTGTCAAGGCGTGAAAGGATTGTGGCATGGACAGCAGATTGAGACACGCAGCGGGCGGTTAACTTGACCGACATGTCTGGTTAGTTACGGTTTGATGTTTGCCATTGTTGTTGTGCGTAGCTCGATTTTATTGTTATTAAGATTCGGTCTGACCTTCAATTTGTATTCGTGCCCTGCTCTTTTCGTGTGCCCCATGTACATGTGTGTGACCCTTTAGAGACCCATTAACAATAGGCCAAAGGTCACGCCCCACGCATACTTATTAGACTCTAATCGGTTGAGACCATCGACGGCAACTGGTGGCCCTCACACAATTATCTGATGTCATCTTCCAATAAGTAATTTCACTTTAACTTTAACCAATTGCATTTCACATTGAATTACTTTCATCGGTAAAACTGTTCCAGTTTGTTGTGTGAAATGTGCCCGATAATTTTAACTATGTTTGTCGACAATCATTTATACTTATCATTGGAATACGTCCAGCAAAGTTGTTGAAATCAGTTGAAGTCAGTTGAATGTTTTCCATAAAGCAGACAACGTTTTAAAGGATTTCTTGTTTAGCAATATGCGGAAATTGAGTTGGCGAATTCATGGAGATTCTGCAATACAACACATCTTAGGGTTAATGCTTGACCAGTCTTCTCACACATAACCGAAATGCTTTTATGGGTCAACTTGGTGTGGGGAGTAGTGGATGGTTGGGTAAGATGATGAGGGGGTGATGGTGTTGAGGCGGCGTGTGGTTTTACTTGCTCTCTCAATTTTTGCATGTGTTGTGTATTGAAATGTGATCCAAAAAAAAAAAATAAGCTGATTCCCTTTTGCGGTACTCGTTCAACGCTTATCGATGTGCCAGTTGCTATAGCCGTGACTCCAGCTATAGCTGTGGATGTGACTGTGGTCTTATCAAAAGGTTCATCTAATGGGGCACCATCCATTTGGGATTGAACATGGCCAGAACTACGCAGCCAACAGCAACAAAAACAGCAGCAACAATGTAAACGAGAATTACAATAGGGAATTGAGGGGCTGTTTTCTGGTTGGCCGTTCAACTGTACAACTGCAGCAGTTTCCGCACTTGAATTGATTTGGATGTGGCACCCAACGGTTGCCGTCGCATTCAATTCTAGCAAACAGTTGTGGCCTTTATTGTTCGCTTGCAGACTTTGGTTGCTGCTGCTGTTCCCGTTGCTGTTGCTATTGCTGCCGTTGTTGTGGGCGTTGTTATGCGTTTGTTGGCATTGTGCAATTGAAAGTCAAGGCATTATTTTATTGTAGTTTTATTGTTGTTTTGCACTCATCGCCTGTCAAAGCCCTTTGCCAACTGCTTAACAAGCAAAATAATGCAAGCGACTCAGTAAAGTAAAAAGATACACAGCCACAGAGAGAGAGAGAGAGAGAGAGAGAGTGCGAGAGCGAGAGCGAGAGAGAATGAGAATAAGTAAATAAAATACGTTAGAGACTGAGATAGATGGATGGAGAGAGAGAAAGAGAGAGAGTAAGGTGAGTACGCGAAAGTGTCGCTGAAGGAACTACCAACGCCAACCAGCTATTATGCTGCATAACAAGAGTGCTCGACTAAGAGATACCCTGTAAGCAAGTTGCAAGCGTGTAAGAATCCAAACATATCTATGAAAACTTGTCAATTGGGCTTTTCTGTGTGTTTTGATGAAAAAGCTATAGCTAGACTGAAGTTCAATTTGAATTTGGTTTGAGTTTCGTGCCATGTTAGTAATTAGGTTGGTGACTGCTTAATAGACGGATAAATCAGCCTGTACTTTTCGATCTCTTATGACACATCCTGCTTCCTTTCATCATTCATTCAAATGATAGTTTACGATTTTTTTTAAAGGGTATTGTATTTACACTCCGCTGCTCACTGCTGCTTACAAAATTGGCAAAAATGTTCAACAATTTTATTACGAACAAAGCAAACAAAACTAATATAATTTATAATGAACTGTGCTACAGAGAGAGAGAGAGAGAGAGAGGGGGGTATAAAGTGAGAAGAAGAAGAAGATTAAACACAGTCAACGAGCTGCACCTGCAAAGATCAAGCCTCTGGTCACTTGTAGTCTCAACCAGAACTCGATGCCCATTATATCCGGCAAGATGATTATCATTGTCATCGGAAGGCGCAGCCACTTTGATAGCCAAAGCACAACAGCAACCGGTTGTGATTGTTGCACAAAAGTGTCAACCGTGTTAAAAGGTTGGCGAAATAGGCAGCCATCTTTTGTGATTTTTTTCTTTTACACTGCACTTACCTTAAAAGAGAACTAGGCCTTTGTTATTTGGATTTTGAAAGCGGGTTATTATTAGGTTAATGCTGTTTGCTGCTGTTGCTATTCGAATTGACTGGAAAATGGAAATGAATGACTGATAAAAAAAATAAAAACTTGAAAACATGAAAACATGTAAACACGAAAACATGAAAACATGTAAACATTTTAACTTGAAGACGCCTACTTTCATAACCGAGAAGATCTGATAACTACTTGCAATTGTAAACAGTCTTATAGAAATGTTAGTAGTCAATATTTCCATGTAACTGAGATAAGCTGAAGTGCTCTTGTCTAAATTAATTAAATTGTACGCCTAAGGTTATGCTTGGGTTTTTCGAATACAAAGCCGCGCCTCTGCCGATGTCCTCGATGAGATAAAGTGAAGTAAAGTAAAGATAAATTTCTTCAAATTGTTTTCTTATTGCCAGTTTTGACTCTGATTCTGCCTGCCGAAAATATTGGTTTTGTAAGTCCCATCGACTTGGATTTCAGATTTTTTTTTTCGCTCTTCGTGGAGTTATCTAAAAGGAATAAAATCGATTTTAGCAAAAAAAAAATTTTAATCAATTAAATAAATTAAAAATAATAGTCACTAACAGAAAATCTGTCTCTGTGGACAAGTGCATCTCCAACATATATTTCAATTTTTTCTTTCTAAATCTGCACCATATACACATTGAATCAGTAACAAGCGATTCCAAGCCCAGTTTTCGCCGAATAGGCACAGTTGGAAAAAATATGATAATAAAATCAGTCATTAAACTTTCTACTGAAGGAGCTAACGAACTGCACAGCAAAGCGTCACCAGACGATTCCACAAACCAAGTGGATTTTACATCGCCTACAGCCACTTCCAGCTGGACTCAATGGTAGAGTCATCGCTGTACTACAGTGGCCTGGAGGAGATTGATGCTGCGAATACTTCTACAGATCGTCTGACGATCCCTTAAGGCAACCCAGCAAAAATTAATGAAGTTTGTATTATTATAATTAAAAAATGTTTGGTGTTGTAGTAAGCCCTGTGTTTATTAAATATTTGTAATTAAAGAAATAAAAGACAAAGCGAACGTTCGAGTATAAAAAATATGAAAATTATTCAAATAATTTAAAGCGAAATCAATATAAGAATAATATAGAGTTAACTAGATGCAAATGGCATAAAGTGCTAAACGAAACGCTAAGCGAACAAAATAAAACAATTTCAACACCCATAATTTAAGTTTAATTTAACAATAATCAATTTATCTCCAACTTCAATTAGATGCCTCACATACAAAATATCTTTTGGATGAGGAGAATATACAAGTAAGTGCATCAGATCCACAATTTTGTTTGATTTAATTTTTATTGTTAATATGTGAAGCCATGTAATATTGCAAGTGCAAAGCTCTCTTAGATTAAGTATGAGAGAGCCATCATGAAATAAGAAAATAGATTTAATAAATAAATAATTGGATAATTTTGTCTTGCATTAATACTGCTTACATTATATTCTACGATTGTTTTTATTGCATCTTATAATATGATTGATTGGTTCAATTTCTTTTTCCTCATCTTTTAATTATCATTATGCACAGCGAGGACGTAGCGCTCTAAGGAACTAGAAGGAACCACGACCAACTACCGATCAGATAGCCGGAACCAGGAGCGTGCCACACTTCTTGTCGGCTACATTAACATCTGGTCGTCGATGCCAGTTTAAATGCTACAAAGTTGATAGCAGCTTAATGTGTGTTCGTTTACAGTTATGAAAATGCTTGCAGCATACATACTCGTATATGAAAAGCGCTTAAAATGAATGGATTTATATTTTATTTGACAACAAATATGGAAAATGTAAGCTTTTATGCGATGCGTCCCTTATTATTTTTAATAAAAACAAAAATAAATATATGCTGCGTCTGGGTGGGCTTTCAACATAAATACACTTACCAGCATATTGCATTTTGGCCTTTGATAACTGCCCTTTTTAATAAGTAGCAATCACATCTCATGGTAAAGCTGGTTTAAATGGGGTTTGTCTTTTACAAGTTTTTAATTCATGATGCGAAAATTACTGTGCAGATTGCAATAAATATATTTATTTACAATGATTGAACTGCTGCTTAAAATATCAATTATGTATAATTGAGATGAATGGGTGAATTGTTGTGGCAGGACTCGAAATCGTAATTCAAAGGCAATGCAAATGGCAGCCACAATAATGGACCGATGCATTGATGCAATGAATACATCTTCAATTGATTGTAAATCGTTTGAATTTTACGTGTCCCATATTGCTAATGCTAAGCAGAGTGAAATTGAATTGAATTTAGAGTACCTGTTTTGTAAACTTCAAATAAACGTTGGTGAAATCGTCCAACTGTAATCAGGACAATCATCAATATCTATAGTCCATAATTAAATGTTCCTCCATGCGGCTGGGATGGGGGCGTTGTGTGTGTAGGTTTTAATTGATGTCGAGTATTCAACATTACATAAATATTGCTTAATTATCGCAACATCGTAAAATGCAAACACACACACACACAGCAGGGAAGGTCCTGACCAGGAAAGCAGAGAGAGAGAGAGAGAGAGAGAGACGAGCAGCAGCAGAACAAAATTTATAATGTTGCAATTAAGTGATGCGCAACTGCCGCTCAGCTGGTGACAGTAATGCGATAATAAACAACAAATTATATATTATATGGATTAACTATCCCCACACATAAACTCAAATGAGCAAAAAGTTTGCAAATTTCGGTGAAATGCGGTTGGCGGGCAATTAATGGCAAACGATTTGTTTGCGTATCGATGAAAGCCTCAAACGTTTCTATACAATTTTAATCGTTTAATGCGTTCATAAAAAAGAGCAACAGCTGCAGCAGCAACAGGAGGCGCCACAAGAGACAAAAACAATCACAAACTCTGTGCGAGTGTGTGTGTGTGTGTGTTCTGTCCACATTGTTGGCAGCTAACGGCAAACATTTAGCATTGCTGCACACATGTATGCAGCTCACGTGAGACGAACCCCATCCAAGCCCAACCCAAACCCATGCAACCTAACTCAATCAACCGAACTTTAAAGTGAGAGAGTGGAAGCATTAGATGTCATACACACACACACACACACATCGCACACACACACATACATTGTTGCATACACTGCACTGTTGCAAAATATATATTTAATAACCGAGCACATCGGATATGATTTATGTTGATTGTAGTTGAATCAATAATATCATGAATCAATATTGATCATTGGCATTGCGATCAATTTGTTGCTGACATAACTAACCGTTCCATGCTCTGTTTACATAACTTCAATAAGCCAGGAGCCGAAAAGTTTAAGAGTTCAACAGAAGCTTTGCAATTCTTTAAAATATAGCTGCATAATTTTCAGTCAAAAAAAATGCGAAATTCAAGTTTGGAGTAAAAGTTTTAAGAAGGGAATGGTGAATCTTGGGTTTACAATAATTTATATATATTAATACTAATTACCATCGTTGGCTCACACACTTTACTTCGACAGCATCCGCTTGCCAGCGTTGCCCTAAAAGCATCGGTTTTTCTTATTTTTTTTTTTTTAAACAACTTAAGTTGCGTGAGTTAACTCTTTACTTTGCCAGCTTAACTTCGACTGCTCACTTTTTGCTTGGGCAGAAACTCTTGAGCTAACCAGAACTCTGCTTCACTTTAACCGCAGGTCGTCCACTTGACGTCGACCCTTTAACACTTACTATCTGTGTTAAATTAGTTTTTTGTTACCAACATTGCTCAGTCGAAACAGATATGTTTGGGTCTTTTAGCATGTTCCGCTTTAAGAGCACGTTCAGCCCATTTTTTTTTTGGTTTTTAGAAATTAAATATTTGTTTTTAGCAATTTAACTGGTAATCTGAGCTACGTAAAGGCGAGTTGGGCTGCCAGATCTTGGCTAAACCAGCAAATGGGCCACAACATTCTTGGCCATTTATTGGTTTTTTTTTTTGTTTTTTTTTTTTGCGTACAGCAGTTAGTCGATGTCTGCGGCATAACTTTGACCGCAGCCGGAAGAACTTTGCTCTTTTCAATTTGTTTTTTCTTCATTTTTTTTTTTTGGCGTTGTTGCTGTTGTTGCTTAAGGTCGATAAAAGCCTGGGTTGAAAGCAATGTCTAGACGAAGTCAGCAATTATTTTGCCGCAAGTAAGTCAAAGCGGGCGTGTAAATAAAAATACACCAAACAAATAAATTGAACCAATACAAGGCAACATCAACAACAATAATGGAAAATTCGTTGTGTGAGTAAAAACAAGTTGAAAAACTTTGTTGATCGGCGTACGCTGGGGAAAAGTAGTCCGTTTTGCAGGTTTTCAATGAATTCTCTTTCTCCTTCCGCTTTTTTTTGTATTTCTTCACCTTCATTTATTTTTCTTGCCGCATCTTTTTTTGTTGCTTGGGTAATGGGAAGCAGTTGAGAGACTTCCACAAACAACAGACTAATTAAGCAGGCGTAAAGTGCGCATCTCAGTAGGGGATGAGACGGGAAATGGGGCAAAGGTTTGCAGTCTTTAGGTTTGGTGGAAAGTACAATTTATAAGCGGCTTAGAGCGTAATATTATTAAAACTGGCCTTACATTATATCCTGGTAGAGCAGAAGCATCACATCCAATTTGGACTGCGTATTTTTGCTCGTTGTATGGAAGAACAAAAAACCTTTCACATTGCCATTAATTAAGCCTGGAGCAGAAAGTCAGAGATCGAAATGTCGCATCAATGAGCAATGAATAACTCGACACATCTATTTCAATACTGGGCACTGAATCAGCAGCTGATGGCAGCGACCAGTCAGATACCCTGTTAAATAGAGTGTTAGTGACTAAGGAGCAATATGGCAGGTGTGAAAGAAATCAGGGGTTTGCCAAATTCCATGCTACATTTTCTAAAATTTAGATAAAACATGTTTAATTTATAAACACCATTATTTTCTAATAATATGCCTTTCTTGTTGTTCATAATAATTATGTGAAGCATATAAATTTTACATATACAAATATTTTAGAGAGTTTATAAGTTAATATAATATTAGATTGAAATAGTTTGCTCAAAGAATCTTTTCAAGAATGCTTTCAATTATTGTGAAATATATTTCTGAAAAATATAAGAAAATGCTTACAGTTTTAAAGTTGGATTTTTTCACTTTTAGAAATTTGTTTTTCATGTGCTTAAAGATATTAATTTTAAATACACTTAGATGATATAAGGAGGCATCTGTAAAGTGGTTCATTCTCGAGTCCCGGACTAATTTACGGGTAAAAGCGGCAACGTGCTAAAATAGATGACAGTGCTTGCAACGCAGGTATTCAAGCAATCATATGGGTAACACACTCACCCACACCCACACCCACACATACACACACACACACACACACAGACCTCAACAAATAACGACTAACTGCCAGCAACAACCAACAAACATCAACAATTACAACAACAATGGTAACGATTGAATGCTAAAAAATATTTCAGGGCGTGTGTGCCTGTGTGTATCTGGATGCATGAGGTAGGTAGCGACAGCGGCAGGGGCAGGGGCAGGGGCAAGGGATATTGGGTAGATCGAGTTACGTTTCAATTCGTTGCAGCAAACAAATTCGAAAAATGACTGAGCAAACGCTTTGATTTATGAAGTTATTGACTATGTGTGTGTTGGTGTGTGTGTGTTGGTGTGTGTGTGCTGGTGTGTGTGTGTGTTGTTGTGAGTGCACTCCTATCCACATTCTCAACCGTGAGACTCGCCAGCAGCAGCACCACCACCACCCACCCCCTAGAGTCGCATTTGTTGTACTCCGTTCGCCGCTTTGGCTTTCGCCGCGCCTTAATTCAATAAAATACAGCTGACTGAGTGCTTGAATCATGACCCGGCGGTTTAAAATGTTTGCGCTCCAGCGTCGTGTGTGTGTGTGGGCAAAAGGGGGGTGGGTGGTGGGTTGGCGGTTTTGGTTTAGAGCAGTTTGCGGATGGTGCTCCGACTCCTGCTTCTGTTGGACTTGGAGTTAGAGTTGGAGTTCTACGCTAAAGCTCGGCAGTTGCCGAACACGCTCCATGGGGAAATCTCTTTTGTTTTTGCGTTTTTTTTTAATTTTATTTTTTTTTATCGCTTTTTTTTGCGAGCTTGCGCGGATTTGTGCACACACTCAGCCGACAACAATGCAACGGAAAGTGGTGAGTGAGGGGGCGTGAGTTGGGTGTGGGCATGGGTATGTGTATGGGAAACAAGTAACAAGAAACGGAGCAAAGGAGTCGCAAGGCTGAATCGATTTTGATTCAATAAACGTCAATGCTCTGCCTATATGTTAGGTATATGTTATATCTGAGAGCTGGGAACTAATAAACCAAACTGTTTTCAGCTTCAAGTTCTTTGAAGTTCCTTAACCAGAGCATGCAAATAAGAAACATACACACACACACACACACATACGTTGTATGTGGCAGGCTGGCTAAAGCACTTCCAGCTGAGCATCAAAGTGGTAACCGAAAAGTGCTAAAGTTGTGTTCCATAGATAATCTTGATTGCAGCCATGGGGATATCACATCTACGTGAGTGCTATGAGCAGAGAGAGAGAGAGAGAGAGAGAGAGAGAGGGAGAGAGAGAAGTGGGCTTCAGAAGACAGCAAGAGAGATTTGCGGTAATATTAGAAATGCATTTTCTGATTCCCTGAAATAGTTGCACGCAAAAGTGTGCAACAAGCAAACCAACTCTCATTGACAACGTTATATTTATTTGCGTTATCGAAACTCAAAGTGAAACACGGCGAGTGCTTTTGTCACATGTGCCACTTCAGCTTAAGGATTATTCTTCAACTTTAGTGTTGATTTGTTGGCTTTGCAGTTCTTGGGAGTTTCTCAAGCTTTTATCTGGGATTAGCTGCTATCAATGCTGCTAGTGCCAGATAATAATCAGTTGTTGGATTCACTGGCCTGGTTTTATACATCGATGAATCCGGGCTTAGTTTCGTTCCTTATTTACATATATTTTTGTTGTATACTTTTTAAATTGAATAATTTGAATAAACATGAATTTTAATCATTTTACCATTCCTTAAAAAATATAAAATGTTTCGAGTGTTTATTGTAACCAAACCACAATAAAACAAGTGGGAATATTACAGTCAAATTTCAGCTGACAATAGAAACGGAAATAGTAGAAACTTCTTACAGAGCTATGCTTGGGGTAGTAGACATTATTTTTATCAATCTTTGAAAGTAATAATATTAAAGTATTATGGCCGAAAAATGTAAATAGATTTATAGATATCTGAAGGATGTCACCAACTATCTGCAGCCCAAATTTGGTTTCTCGTAAAAATTTAGAGACACTTATGGCTTTTTTGATTTGCATTTATCGATTTATTCATTTGGTGGGGCACCGCCAAATTTGACACTTTGCTTAACTCGGACAGAGACGAATATATACTCGTATTCCGAGTGAGAGACGTCGAAAAAATTGGGTTGGTACCAACGAATAGACTGACGGACAGTGCACAAATCGAATATTCACTTCGATATCCGAGCATTAAATGTTTCGGGAAAAGGTTTGGCAGTTATTAGTGGAGCTGATTCGGTTTAAGGTGCAAACTATGAAATTAGTCTTTCATATATGAAGCGGTAACTTTGCAATTATGATGGAAAGCTATTAGCTAATTAATGCCAACCTCAACAGAGCGTCCGTGCATCGCTCGGATAAACTTGCCACATTGTCTATTCAGCTGTCATTTTCACAGCTCCCTTCTAATATTTGCATAATACAATTGCAAGCCACATGTTTAGTTGGTTAGTTAGTTAGATTTAATGTGTGTTCTATAATTTTTGTTGTTACATTTTTTTGTGTTTTTAAACTAACTGTGCTGTAATTGTATGCAGCAATTGCGCTTGTGCTGCATTTAACCCAGCTTCATATATATATATATATATACATATACTCAAATGTGTATACATGTAGCAAAAGACACACACACACACACACACACACACACACACACACACACGCACACTCCAGCCCACACACTCAGTCACGCAATGTGTTAATGTGCGTCCCAAAAGTGTGCAATCAAATTATAAAATTGCAAAAATGTTGCCGGGCACATGAAATGCGCTTTAGCACACACACACAGAGAGATACCCATTTATTTGGAGACAGCATTGTAGAGGGGTGGCGAGGGGAGGGAGTGGAAGGGCGGTAGAGGCCCTACAGATAGCAAATTAAGTTAAAAGCGCTGCCGTGGCAACTGGCCAGATTTAGATAACTTACTTCACATACCAAAACAAAAAAAAAACAAAAAAAAGCTCACACGCTTTGGATTCAGCTGCAGACACACACTAAAACACGCACACACGCACACGCACACCACAACATCACACACTAGCAACTGGGACTTAAACAAGCTGCATGCGGTGGACTTAAGTTGAAGTTAAAGTTAATGCCATGAATTTTAAATTGAATTTAATGTGTGTGTGCGCATGTGAGCAGCAGACGATGCGTCTATGTGTTTGTCTGTGTGCGTGTGTGTGTGTGTGTGTGTGTGTGTGTGTGTGTGTGTGTGTGTGTGTGTGTGTGGTAGAATGGGGAGCTGTGTGACGGATAAGGAGGATGAGGTTTGTATGCTAGAGTAGCAGTAGTAATACCAGCGCTGCTCGCCCCGAACACAGAGGTTCCAAAAAGTTGACTGGCGCATGAAAGTATGCTACACTTTTTGCCACTTATTTATTATTGGCTTGACTCACACACTCACGCACTGTAGGACAGAGGGACACACAGACAGGGGGATGGGGAGGAAACGCACATTTGCACATTTTGGTGTTCGTGCTGTGCGGTCTGACCTTAAGCTGCCGTTGGACATTGGCGAGTCGCTGGACAGGATTTGGCACAAGTTGAACTAATAGCAGCAGGCGGCCAGCAGCGCTGCGATTGTGTTATTGCTGTTCTTGTTGTTCTTGTTGTTGTTGTTTTTGCTGTTGTTGTTGTTGTTGTTCGCGTATTCGTATTCGTATTCGTAGTCCTGTTGTTGTTGCTGTTGCTGTTGGTCTTGGTGGTGTTCTGCTTAAATAATTTAGCAATTTGTATGCATGGAAAGCTCTGCGGGCTGGTCATATAATGCCCGAGTCGAATAAGCGCATCATGGATATACATAAAATCGCATCAACGCGCCAGCCAATACCACATGCCGCAGATGCATGAGAGGGGTAAATAAAAAAAAATAAAATACATATATATATATATATATATTTACCTCTGCCACTCTCAGACACGCGTGCCCCATCTTGTTGCGTGTGGGCGTTTCGGACAGACGGACAGGTATGCAGGCAGACATAAGCGCATTGAAAGCACAGCCAAATGAGCATTCAAGGAACGCACACATACACATTACAAAGTGCACACCTGGTAGATGGGTATCATCCTGTTACACACACACACACACACACACATACACACAACACACACACACACACACATACATACATGAGTTGTAAATGCAGATGAAATTGGGCAGCGACGATTAATCCTCGCTTTTACCCCTATGATATTATTTGGCACATTTGTACTTTATGTTCGGGCTCGCCGCTTTACTGCAGGCACTGTTCAGTTATTTTTTTTCCAAATATTTGGGCACTGGCTGTTCGCCGATGAGCTGGCTGACCAGGGCTACGACAACAGTACACTAAGCCGTATATCGAACAAATTACACATTGCCAATGATGAGTGAGTGCAATTTAATCAGTTGACAATTTCGTGTGTCTGTCTGTGTGTGTCTGTCTGTGTGTGTCTCTCTGTGTGTGACTGTGTGTGAGCAGTGAGTGTGTATCTTCAAAAATGGTACATTGTTGGACAATTTTCAGAATTTTTGAATCTGATCAGGCCATAAAGCTTCCAAGCACTCTTCAAAGTTATTGCTTTGCTTTCCCAAGGTAAGAATAAATTGTGACTTTTAAGCTTTAGTTAAGTCGGTCTCTTGATTAGATCAGTTTGATCAGCGCGAGTAGATTTTTTTGCAACTCAGAAAGAGCTGGCTGAAAGAGTTTGGCAACATTTAAGAGCTTTTGCCTTTTGGCAGGCAAGCGGTGAATGCTGTTTGCAGCTGCCAAGGCACAACAGCTATTATTCAGTTTTTCATGGTTGAGATTTTGTCGGATACAAACTGAGCTGAGCTGTTCGGCAGCCCTAGCTAATTCGAGAGGCCCGCAGTTGGCACGCAAAAAGACGTCGGATGGCGAATACACTTTGTTAAAAGAAAGTCACGTATTCATATTAAAAATAACCGAAAAGCGTTCGTAAGTGCAGGAGAACGTGCAGTGAAATATATTTGTGGCATTGGTTGGCAACTGTCTCCATCCAATCCTTACATACACACACACACACACACAAATATATACAAACATACATTTATCACTTCCTCCGGAAACCATTTGGCCGGAAGTTGGCAACTCCTTGTCCTAAGCCAGTTGAGCAGCAGCCGCGACATGTTTTACGCTAGTCCAACAAAAGGTGTTTTCCTTGCAACCCACCCACCGCTCCAACTAAACACCAACTGTTGACATCATGATGATGGACATGATGGCCATGATGTCGTTGCCGTCATTGGGAAATGTCGCCAGCGATGGAGCCTGTCAAACTCAAAATATTCCATTGAATAGGACGTTTTGCGTGCTGGTGCTCAAAGCGTCGAATCGACTCGTCTGGGACATTTTGGTTCTTTTTTTTTATTTTTTTTTATTGTTGGCCCTTTTGATTTTTGGCAGCGTTGACGTCGCTGCCGCAGCTGTCAAAGCGTCAAACATTTTGCGCTGACAAATGCGCACCTTCTGTTTAACTTTGCTCCTTTCAACTTCCGTCAACTTCAGCAATGCTGGCGACTGACATGCGGTTGCCCGAAAAACTTGTAATGTATTTCAAGAGACCGAAAAGGGGGCAGGAGCTGTTTAGGGGGATGGGGGTTGCTGGTAGTGTAGTGTGTCAACCGTCGACTGGCAACTGACTTTTGCATTTATTTATTTATTTATTGAAACACTGTGCGTGCCTGGTGTTCAGTCTGTACTATTTTGGCCACCTCGCTTGTAGCTTTAATCAGTTCATTTCGCAAACCTTTCTGCACATGTGAGTGCTTTGACATACAGCATTGCGCATACGCCGAGTGGCACAATCTAAAAACACACCTATATGTCAACCAAAAATTACACGAATTCAACAATTATGCAAAAACTTGTTTTGTCAGCTGCGCATTTTTGACACATTTCTTTGTCATTTGTCAGTGTTATGTTTTAGCTTGGCGATATTTTGCTTTCGTTTCTTTTCCATTGCCGTGAAGACTGTACAGAAATGACAGAAATAGGGTCGGTAGTTTGGGGGGGCTGGACTGAAACCATGAAGCCCCAAAACGCATGTCATTTATTGCAATTGGAGTCTGCTTGCACCATTGTCCTTGCCAGTGTTGTCCTTTTTAGCTGTCTGCTGCATTATTCATATCTTCATATTCATTAGAAGCGACGCAAAACAACCAAAAAAAACAATAACCAGAAACATACAAGCTGAAATGCATTTTTGAAGACTGCTTGACTAGCAGAATATCTGTAAAATCTGTATCTGTATCTGTGCGACTTTGGCATCTACATCCTTCTCTTAGTTCCCGACAATAGATTCTTAAGCCAAATGTTATGTAAAACTTTGTCAAATCGTTCAACATTTTTGCATTTTTTGTCTTTGAAATTGTCTCATTTTAATTTTATTTTAAATATATACCATTAACATTTGTACAGGGTATATACAACAAATAGTTTGAAGCGTTCAACTGAGATGACAGTCAGCATCATCGTCGTTCTTGGATTAGTTAGTTAGTTAGGGTCAAAGTAGGTCATGCGGGTTTTCTCTTTTGTGAAACCCTTGAAAATGGGTAAATTCCATTTGCTGACTGTATAATTAGGGTGAGCAGGATTACAACTGCATGGAAAAACAACGGAGAGTCTGTGTGTGAGAGCGACAGAGAGAAAGCGAGAGAGAGAGAGAGAGAGAGAGAGAGAGAGAGAGAGAAAGAGAGATGGGAAAGGGAGACAGAAAAGGTCGAACGAATCAAATGTTACTTTTCTCATGGAAATTTAATTTACGGAAAGCTCTTAAAATAAGGATTGCATTATTCTTCATTAGGGTTAGATCTGCTTAATATATTTGTAAAATTAAGTTGTAAAAATATGTGCATTATGTAAAGAAAATTCTTAATACTAATATTCGATTGGGTTTGTATAAAAAAACTTAAATAAAGGCATTAGCTAGTATTAATAATTATAGTTATTTGTAGACTTTTTGTATATAGACGGGATTGAGCCTATGGGTTAAGTAAAGTCGATAAGATTTAAATTATGTAATGAAATATTTGAGCTAAGCAACTTGCATTTGCCAAGTGGCCTGCTGCTGTGAATAGTATTCCAGTTTTTAGGGCCTAACATAAAAAAGCTTATAAGGGGCTAAAAAAAAAAAAACTGCAGCACTTCAGATTCTTTTATATCTCGTTTGTATGGCATGAAATAAAACGAAATTTTAGGTAAATTCTAATAATGAAAGAAATGTTTATACGACTGAATGGGAAATTAAAAATACTTCAGGCAAAGGATGATCTCTGCATTTAACTTGGGCTCGAGGTGGGGCAATGTTACAGGCGCTATTTAGGTTCAAGCAGCTGCTCCTCAGTTCATGCTTAATGGCCACCTTTCTTGATGGCGTTACATGTCGCAGCTATAACCCATTGTCTTATCTGGCTACTGTCTCCATTCTCAAATTCCCCCATTTCACCCACTACTCCATTCCACATACAGCCACTACCCCGTTGCCTCATTCCCCCATGCTCCCAATCCCTTCATACACCATCACTCCTGTCACGTGCTTGGCGTGCCGAAAAAGTGCGTCAGCAGCAGCTTAATTATTTTTAGTCAGTTTTTGCTACATCTACAGTCTGTTCAGCTTCCCATTGCCCCTCCCCCAAATGTACAGAGGGTGGACCCCCTGCCACGCCTCTTTTATATTTTTTTTCATTTGTTTTTTTTTGTGTTTTTTGTGTTGCTTCCTGCTTATTATTTGTTTGTTTGTATGTTTGTCTGCCTGGTTTGGCTTAAGCGCACTTGCAAGTATATGTTTTGGGATTACGACTATCCCGGGGAGCCAACTCTTACTTAAGCTCCTCTATCCACCAATCCCACCCACCTACTCTTCAGTTATCTAGCTACTTTCGTTGATGCTGGTGATGCTGGCTGCTGTACGTTTATGACAGCAGTGAACAACGGCGGATTGGATTGGATGGCAACTGGAGTGGATTCGGTGTTGACTGTTTTACTGTTTCACATGCGACTGCACTGGAGTGGACTTTTGGGCTACCGCTGGAGTCCAGGACTGCTGCTGGACATCATGCTACCACTCACTCAAAAACAATGTGCACAGCAACTGACTAGGGAGTTGTTATTGTCCCTGTTGTTTTTGTTGTTTTATGTTCTTTTTTACTTGACTGTGCATACCGTATAAATCTGACAGTTGAAGAAACACAGAGAGCCAGAGAGAAAGTGCGAAAGTGCGAAAGAGAGAGGCAGAGAGAGAGAGAGAGAGAGAGAGTGAGAGAGAGAGAGTGGGCAACAAAATAGGAGCACACACACAATACGAGGAAAGCTTAAAATTTTAAATGCCACCGAATGGGGGCCCTAATGAAGTACAGCAGAAAGACAGTCGCCGGGTGAGCATAAAAGTTCATTGTTTGGCATTGTCAGGACGTACAGTGAATAATGAAGAATACATATATATATATACATATATATATATATATATATATATATACCACATAACAATCGAGATAATTTAATAATAAGTGGAGCTCAAACAAAATTAGTACAATTTAACAATAGAATTGTGGTATGTAAATTCTGGCTAAACAGCATGTTTAAAATGCTCGTTATTTGGAAAAAGTTGTTTTATATGCAGGTTTATAGCAACGACGATCTGATCTGAGGCTACAATAGACAGGTTGAAGCTGGTGTGAGCTGAGACAACATAACTTAATTTGTCTGATCTATTGGAGAAATCACTTCTTTCACTTCTCATTCTCGTTCACATGCCACACAAATCATTTCGTTGTCAACTGCACACAGGTTGCAAGGTGTTTGGCTAAGAACAGTTGACTGTGGGTTGGCAGGGAAGCGGGGCGGGACAGAGGGAGAGAGGGAGTTTAGAAATGGGGAAAGTCCACGACAAGCAAACAAATAAATGCGACCAAGGATGCAAAAAACTCAGCAGCAGCTGAAGGATAAGCGAACAAATTCGCAGTCCAGTCGCAATCATATGGAGGTTTAAGGAAGACGTGGATGGGCTAAAGGATATAACATAGAAAAATGAAATGTAATAGTGTCAGGAAGAAGCTGAAAAAATGCTGCAAGCGTCTGACAAGCTGCAGAAATTCAGTAAGGCGCAGCAGCGACAACAGTAGCAAATGCAATCGGAGCGAAAGAGACCAACTTGTGTGGCATGAGTAATGTGGCAAGTAGAAGAGAAGTAGGTAACGACGAGTGTCATCTGACAGCAGCGGGGTTGCTTGGCAAGTGCCTCGTGCGGCAGTTGCACAAAGTCGCTTGCGTTGATTGTTTGCACTTCACACACTAAAACTACGACACACGCCACGCGATGAGGAACAAAAATATAATAATAATAATAAGAAAATAAAAAACCAAGTGATAATATTTCAATCGGTCGGACCCGACTGTGGAATACTCTGATACCAGTAGATAACAGGTGGCAAATACCTTCTTGCCTTGTTTACCTACCGTTCCAATTTGCTGAATCTAACTCCAAATCTGTAAGGGATATAGGTTTCCGATATTTGTGATGGCCGAAGTTGGCAGGGCTCCAAAGAAAAAATAATTTTTTAAATCTTCTTTTGCACATTTGGTGGCTCAAGCTGTGTAATTGCTTGAGATATAGGTATCTGTTGCGGTGTGGCTATGGTCATCTAGTATCTAGCTTGAATCGTGTCTCGATGTACTCTTCTATCAGAGTAAAAGGACTCTGATGGCTGCTGAAGTTGGGTTGTCTTGTGGAGTGGAGAGTGGGCGATCGCAAGAAGTTGAGATATAAAAGACGTGGCTGGTCGTATGTGTCTGTCAAGAGCCGAAACGGATGGTGCGATGGTGCAAGAGCGAAGGGACAGACTGGCGGCTGCAGCCACAGAAAGAGAGAAAAGAAATCAAAAATGCCAGCAACAGCAGCATAAGCTATATATAGAAAAATAACTAGAACAACAACAGTAGCTGAAGCCATCAGGGCTGACCAATCGCACTAGTTTAGCAATGACAAAATTTGAATGTCAATGAGAGTTAGAGCATTGAAACATGATCGCAGGGAAGTGCAGTCACATTGAAAAGAGTAAGTTTAGTTTTCTGCTCTGAGTCTAAAAAAAAAGTGTGTATTCTTGGTAAGAGTACACTGAAACAAAATGGGCGGTAAATCGAAGCTGCATTCTTGAGAAAAGCCAAATAAAACAAAAGCTATACGGCCGAGCTAAAAGATAGTCAAACTTAATTTGACAAATACTCGTTTTGCAGCCCTGACAAAAGCTAAAAATGGTTGCACATATCACACATACGCACCGAGGCTCAAAGCTCTTCGCATGTTTTACGACAATGGCTCGGATACAATTTGGCACAGCGAGCTATAATAAAAATAAAGAATGACAAGGAGGACGGGGAGTGGGGAACGGCGACGGAGACAACGACACTGAATAGTGCAAATTAAGTTGTTGTTGTACTGCTGAGGGGGTTAAGATTTTTAAGGGGCTCCGACGCCGGTTGGGTCGGGCTTGGCTGATGGGACAGCTTGTCAACAGTGCAATTTGCAGGCGCTGCGCAAAACGGAAATGGATCGAAGGCTCCCTTGGTGTCTACTTGATGAGCAGTGTAAGCCAATACGTCAGCACATAGATGAAAGATTGTAAATGGCTTATAAGGGGTCAACGGCGTGGATGGAAACTGAAACCAGATTTGCACCAAAGTACACGTTGTGGAATTAAAGGTGTTGCCAGAGGCAAATTTAATTTAAAATTGATCATTAACATGACACACAGATGTGGCAACTATTCAAATTTACCATATATAACCAGTTATACAATATAACCAGGAATATATTGTCTGTTTAGTGATATGACTCACAAATTGGCTAGGATATGTTAGTTCCATGGGTCGCATAGAAGTTAACACAATCCATTTACACTTTGGCATTGTGCAGACATCATGTGGCTGATAGCTTTGGCAGAGAGTCAACTGCTATTTTGGCTCATGCCTAAGCTATTTCGAACCATCAATCACTTAGCGGTTTCAACTTTGCCAACACTCTCCTTCTGCCCTCCACGCAAAGAGAAAATCACCCATACATATCTAAATAGTAGTTTGAATGCGGGAAAAAAACTCAATCTTTGCAGCACACAATTTGGCTCGTTAAAGGAAAGTGCGCGTCAAATGCGCAAAGCGGCGACGATGCCACGCCCATATGACAGAATCTAAAACAACTTGACGTTGTAATGCGTTGCCTTGACATTTGTCTATGGCTCTTTATACCTCAACCAAAACCGAAATGAAAAAGGTGTAATAAAGTAGTTGTAATGTATGTAATGGGGTGGTAATGGGGAGTGTTACGCTAAGCATACCCTGTAAATTGCACGTTCTTCCTCTTCTAATTTTGCAGATGTTTAAGCAAAATAGCAAAAACAAAAAAAGACAGAGTAAAGAAAGAGAGAGAGTAGAGAGAGAGAGAGAGAGAGAGACATCAGTTGCAGTGCACTGCGCGCTGTCGACTTCTCTGCACTCCAACATAAAACTTAATAAATTTCCTTTGCACACTTATGCGCAAATACTTATAATAACCCAGCAGCTACAACAATAAATATCTGCCCGAATAAGAGTCAATGCAGATGTATGTACATTTTAGTGTGCGTGTGTGAGTAGCTGCACTCAGGTGGCAGAGCTTGGCTTATGCAGGAAATTTGCTGTACCTGAGACGCTAATATCCGCTAGTAGATGGCCTGCATGGCCCAGCTGACCGCAGAATGCTGCCCGGGCACACACAACTGTACGTTTACCGCAACATCAAATTACAATGGGTGCACCTGGCAGATGCGGACTCAGTCTGTGCCTCTGCCTCTGCCTTAGCGTCTGGCAGAGTCCTAACCGTCTCTGCCCATGACCCAGGCCCAGTTTCAACTTCAGTCGCATGCCGCGCAAGCCTGCAACCCTAAGTGGCATAGCACTTGTTTCTGGTTGTGCCACTAGCTTTGGTTGCAGGTTGGTCGGGTTACTCTGTGTCTATTGGACTGCTGCTCGGCCGTAATTTCATATGACGTGAAAGCATTGCACTTGCACAATTTTTCAGATACTTCTCACTAAGCAGCGGTATCTATCAGTCACACGCATCCAACAATGTCTCATCAAGTAATAAAAAAATCGTTGTCCGCCAAACGCGCATTGTGGTGCAAATTGCAGGAGTTTCAGTCAAAAAATGCAAAACTATCTAGAAATGATTTTACGAAGCTTATTCCATCAACTAAGGGCTAAAATCATCAGCTCATAAGGGCAAACTTCAGCTCAAATTCAAATACAAAACTTAATCTTGGCTAACTGAGCACAATAAACGAATTCTACATTTATACTCAAATGGACTCGACTCCATTAAATTGAGCAGTCATTTTTTTTGATCATTCATACTGAGTCCTCAGTTTTAAAGCTTTCTCGATGAAACTTGGAACACAGCCTTCCTTTTGCTATTGAGTTATTGAGTTCGCTGCAACAGAAAACATATAAATGAAATTAATTGAAAGCGAACAAAAGCATAATATTAACTCGAACTTAACTTACTTGCTTAAATTTCAAATAAAACTTGGATGTCAGCAGGAGGACTCTGTTCTGCAAGGTTATTTAATCCTTGGCGTGACCAAGCTAGCCGTCCTGCATTGTTTTAGCCGCATTTTAACAGTTGCTAGCCAATTGTTTTTAAGCTAAAATGTATTTATTTATATATATGTCAAAATGTGAACTTGGCAAATTGCAGCAGCATGGCTTCAGCAATTTCCAAGCTACGATTGCACACTTTTATATTGTTTTGTGCCACTATGCGGCAGGGGATAAAGCCAGGCAAAGTCGGGGGGTTTTTTTGCGCGGTGTAGTGTGGTGCTGAGTGGCGCCATAAACACTCGCGGGCAGGCAGCAATTTTGACGCGTTTCGTAACTGAAGATGAAGAAGCAACATCAGCAGCAGCACCAGCAGCAGGAGCAGGAGCGGTAGCAGGAGCGGTAGCACCAACAACAATTACATTTGAGTGCGCCCTTAAGGACATTTTACTGATTTAATATTTGTTGCAAGTTGCAACTTGATATGTGTCGAGTTGCACAGAGAAAGCAGATAGCAACTTGAGGATCTGCAGCAGGATAACCAAGCAGGATGCCATTATACAAAAAAGAGACGCAGGCAAGTCGCAACTTGCACATTGTCAGTCGCTTAGCTGCTGCTGCTGCTGCTGCTTCATCTGGCAATGCTGTTGCTTTTTTTGTTTCTCACTTAGCTTGAGGTGCGCTCAAAGGACGATAAATATTGCATTACATTTCCTTGCACTTTATGGCGAAGAGCTCTTTGGGCACCAACGCCATGCGATCTCCTTATACGTGTGTTTGTGTGTTTGTGAGCTGTAAGCTGGAATTAACTTATCGCTGATGATTGTGAACGGGCGCACAGCTGTCAGGCTGTGGCATAACATCCGATTCAGTGGCAGCTACCTTCCCATACCACTCTTGTAATCCTTCACGTTTTGATAAGTAGCTGCAGCTAAAACCTGCATATCAAGCATACGCAACGTGGCCACTTCTAAGAATTGTGTGCCACAGGCAGCGGCCATAAACTTCCACAATTTCTAATATGTCGAGTCAAGGTAGACATGGTGGGGGCTGGGTAGAGGGGTTGTAAGTTGGAGGCGGTGGGGTCGGACGAGTTTTGCAGATTTCGCAAATGTGTAGCGCGCAAGTCGTAAAAAAAATTTTTATTTCCGCAGCATCATAAACATATGCATTGGGGAAGGGGTTGCAAGAGAGGGGGAGGAGGGGGAGGGGGAGGAGGGTATTGCATCGGGTGCCACTGATGAACGCCGTTGCCCACCTGCGGCATCCGCAGCTGTTGCCCTAGTAGCTTGTAATTGCTTTGTGCTGCTTCTTTATTTTGTATATTTTTTCTTTTTTCTTGTTATACCCTGAACCCATAAAAAAATGGGTCAAAAGGGTATAATGATCTTGGGCAAAAGTATGTAACAGGCAGAAGGAAGCATCTCCGAGTCCATAAAGTATTTATATATATATATATTCTTGATCAGAATCAACAGCCGAGTCGATATGTATGGGCACACGAATCTAACGGACTATTATAGCTATAGACTTCAAACTTGGAATATAGAATCTCGTATACCCGGCGCAAATCAATTAAAGCTGCCTCCGTTTCTTAAATATCGATTCATATCGATAGCAATAAATGCCACAATTTGAAGGATAGAGGCATCAACTGCCCAAGTTGCATCAAGATTCGATAGCCACGAATGCGAGAACGTATTTATGTTTATATGTATATATGTACACGTGTTTGTGGGCAGCCAGTTGAGGTCAGTTCGGGCTTGTGAATAAAAATATGAGCCTAGTTTGTTGTCACTCAGCAGTTCCTGTGCCTGCCATACGGAAAGAGTGTTCCTGCAGACCTGCTCACATTTGGGTGCAAGATTTTTTAATGAGAAATTTGCCAATAATAATTTAATATATCTAACAGCTGGCTTCAGGGTATATTGTAGTCGAGCTCACTCGCCTACAGCATTCGTACATGTTTTGTTTTTTAGTTTGTCTTGACTTTATGACGCTGCAAGTTGGTGTTCTGTGAGTAGTTACTGTACTTAGGGATACTATCGGTATCATGGCAAATGGTTCAACCTTAAGCCAAAAGTTCGCACTGCTTTTGTCTTATTGCATATCCTGTACTCCAGCTGAGAAAGTGTACATTGCCAGAGTACCGCCTTCTTACATACATGATCATTAATTGGTAGAGGTACATGTATGGATAAAGTCCAAAGTTATAAATAACTTAAGAATTTAATGCTAGTTCCACAAAAATTAAATGAATTAAAATTCGATTGAGACTTATTCATATTTGTACGATTTCGAAAAATGATCAAATTAAATATATAAATATATATTGCGAACAATAAATACAGAAAGTAAAGTAAAGCGTAGTCGTGCATTTTTGGCTGCAACATTTTTACTGGTTTTAGCTGAGATTGGTAAAGTGAATTGCAGCAGCTGGCTAAAACTTGTTCTCTCAATGTTGCTTTAAGTTGCTAACAAGCCAAAGCTGATTATCTCTATCGACACCTGTTCTCTTCTCTATTCCTGCAGATGCCATTGCAGGAATCTTGTCCTTGGACATTGCTATTGAAAACAGTTGGAGTTGGTTGGGTTATTCTGATCAAAATTCAACTTAAAGTGTACTCTCTGTTTAATTGATAGTCATACAAAAAGTGAAATAAAGTGCTTTCTTGTGTATGTATTTGACTAATGAAATTTTCTGGACCAAAGGCCAAAGACTTTTGTGTGTGCTTCAAATGCATTCCTCGCCACAACAACTGCTTCAATTTAATGCATGCAGCACTCGACAACCATAACAAGCACTACCAATGTGAATGGAGTCGTAGATAGAGCAGAGCAATCTCTGCTGGACGCAAACCAAAGCCACCATAAAGAAATATCAACAGCAACAACCATAGCCTCCGGAGAAGAGTGATATAAAAAGAGACAGGGAGAGGCTGGGGAGAAAGGGCTAAAAAGCTAAAGCATAAGCGACATTTAAAGTAACTTGGTATTCTCCAAATAAAATTTTTACTACAGCTAACGAAAACAAAAATAATCGAAATTATTCTTCAGCTAGACAATTTTCGTAAACGAAAGAATCGATTCTCAGTCTGGAAAAGGCATCAGTAGTTTTAGGTTATATGGATTCTCATTCCAATTTCAAAGTCCATAGGGTATTAGCAGAAGGCTTAAGCTATAAAAACCTTTTACACTTGATTAAAACTTCATGAAAACAAAGAAGGCTAGTAAACTAAATACCTCAATTCCTAATACAGTCTTTGGGGCGATTCTTAAGCATTATGAAAATTGCTTGGATTAACTTAAAAATTGCAGCAGACGTGTATTGTTAATAAACTTAAGCTTCATCTGGTCCAGCTTTAAACTAGAATACAACTTAAGATATACTTTCAGAGGTGCTCAAGCTGTTGTATATTAGGTAAATCGAATTTCGAGCTAATACAACTATTGTTAACCAAGAGGTAATGAATAAAGACAGCTCAACAGCATTTCGGGCTGAATGATCTCGAAGTAGGAAATAAATGTTAACTTCAGGTTGTGCTACTCTTGCAGAAAGGTAACAGCAACTAAACAATTTTGGCACTTGGCATACGATATTGCCCATGATAAAAATAGTGATAATGCTAATGATGATAATGATGTTGTGCAGTTGGATAGCTAGCAGTGGCAATGGAATCGTTGAGCAAGAGGATAAAGAGACCAACTGGGCTGCTGTGACTGGGACTGCGAAACGACATTTGAGTGTCACTTGTGCAGCAGTTTTGAATTTTTTCTGAATGGTAAATTATGGTCACGAGCCTGAAACTGCGACGATGATGAGAGGATGGTCGACTGCTTGCCCCATTGTGCCCCCTTCCCGACCTCAAAGCTGGTATTGTTGGTGCTCTGCCAAGTTACCAGGTTGTTCATTTGTGTATTGCCGCCTGCCTTGCTCCGCTTTTGGCAAGTGCGTGTTACAAGTAAGGGTGTAAATATTGCCGTAAAAATGGTACGTTGCAATTTTAAAATTGCGCACTTTCAGCTTGACCCCACTGCAGTTGCAGCAACATTTGATTGGGGCCACATCTGAACTAATTGTACGGTGCGTGCCATATTGCTGAAGCTACGGCTCAGAATGCGGCTCGAGGCATTCTCTTGTCCCGACTGCTGTTGCTGTGTGTCAACAAAAGGCCAGCCCAAAATTAATCTTGATTGCCTGATTCCGACCCAATAGTGGGCCATAAATTACACGTCCAGATTCCCAATATAGCCACATCAGGGCCGAGCATTGCTGTTAACCAGGACGACAACTAGTTTGTTAATTGATCGCCTTTAAACTGCAAGTGCGACTCCATTATAATTTTCATTTCAATTCATTTTTTTCGTCTGTGCGGATTTTGCGTCTCCGCAAAATTAAATTTCTAACCCAAGTGGTTTAGTGCAAAATATCTACAGGTGGACATGATGGATATATTTGCGAAAATTCCACAATTAAATCACATTTACAAATATTCATCTAAGTATTTTGACAAACCTATTTTTTAAATGGCATTTTCTGAAATTCATTTGCAGAAAAACTGTATGTATCAAATTACGTTTAATAATTCATACTCCAGGTTTTTTTTTTTATAGTGTTTTAACTGTGTTGATTAAATTTACAATATATTTTTTATTTGAAACCATTTTTTATGCATTCTGCCCAAATTGTAACACTTCAGAGAATAATTGAAAAAAAAATAATGCAAAATGACACGCAGATTTAAATATAAAAATAACTTAACAAATTTTAGATTCCATAAAATATTGATTTCTTATTTCTAAATGTAAAATGCCCAATAAACAAAACTACTTCAAAAACAATAAAAACTTGCAGTAATTTCATTTATGAGAAGTACTTTAATAAACTTTCCCTTTTGATGGCAGAGCCATCAATTGAACTCTTTGTACCTTTTGTTTCGGTTTGTGCGTCCAAAAACCCAACGATTTAACTGACTCTGTAATAATGCAACAACAAAAAAAAAAAGAAGAAAATTAATTTGTATGCACTGAAAATTGAGCAAAACTCTTTTGTGATGAAGCCCGGCAAACACACACCAACCACATACAAACACACACAAGTCGTTCGTATGCCGTACAAATATTTAGAGATAAATATAAATTTACACATGTATGTGTGTGTGTGTGTGTGTGTGCGTCCAAATGTGCACATTGCTAGACTGTTGCTGCTTTAATGTATGATTTCGAAATGTTTTACAAGTTGGCCGCAACAGCCACAAATACAATTACACCAAAAATAGCATTTTTGGGCTTTGTGAACTTTGATTTTTGGCTGAGTCTTTAATTTAATGACATTTTGACGAAGGTAAAAATTAAATGCAAATTGCAAACAAGAAGTGGCAACGAAAAGGAATAGCAATTGACGTGACATGAAATGACCTCGACTGTTGCACTGGGCTCAGGTTGGTGCTCATCATTAAGCGACTGGCTACAGCAGCAGCAACAATGCCAACAACTGGCAAGAACTGGCAACGTTGCATGCAAATGTCAGCAAAGGGACGCTTGTGTTGCATAAATAACGACAACAACAGCAGCAGCAACAGCAGCAGGAGCAACCAAAGCAACAACAATAACAATAGCAATGCAATTCGCATGTTTTGCATGCAAAGCGCAGCAAAAAACACAAAAACACATTCGCACACATATTTGCACACACAGATACACACGTACACACACACACACACACATACCGATATATCAACACCTTTTGCCATTTTAGGGAATGCGCTTTGGATATCCTTTATATATGCATATACATATATATCTCCTCTCTATCTCTCCTCAATCGGTTTTATTCTCGGCTTCATTCTAGCAATTGTGCTTGCACGCACAAACAATTGAAATTGTATTAAATTGAATTTTAATATATTGCTACAACAACAACCACAACAACAACAAGGCCACACAAACAAATACACAAAACCCACAAAAAAAAAACAAAAAAAAACAGAAAAACCAAAAAAAAAACTATTTACACTGAGCATGAGAAACGTTAACCGTGTGGAATTGATAGGCAAAGAGTGGATGGCAGTTGGCAGATAGCTGGATATAAAGTGGCAACTGTAATTTCACTTTCGTCCTTGCCACCGATCACTTGGGTTTCATGCATTGCATTTAAATCTGAAGTTTAAATATTAAAAACTAAGGAAAAACGTGATCTGGCTTCTATATATATATATACATATATTTCTATGTGTGTGTGGTGAATAGTTGATGCATTTTTAACCTCAAATAAACCCTCCGCACGTATTCAGACCAATGAAAGAAAAATAAACCACAACAGCTACAACAATAGTCTGCATTCTGGCTGCACACTGCCTGACATAAGTTTAGGTACACACACCGCACTTTAAATTACATTAAGGCTCGAAAAGTATATTAACCAGTTCAACACTTTCAACCAAATTAAATCAAATATTTTGCCGTGTGCAGAAACACAAACTGTCTGCAAAGTTATTTGAAATGTGATTTTAGTTTTACTAAAATTGTTTTGTGCAGGTTATCTTTTGCCTTGCTCGTGGCTATGTAATGTGTTGTGCCAATTTCAAATATATAGTTGAGTTTTGTTTTTCCAGCAATGTGGATTTTTCCACAAAAATAATAGCAAATTTTGTTAAATAGGCACAAATGATTATCCATCCTAAAATGATTCCTATTTATTTTTGCCTTGTTTCCCTTCTCTACTTTATTTATTTATTTTTATTTTTTTGATTTGCCTTGTTCATTTATAAGTACATTATACAAAGTACATGGAGAGTTCATTTTAAGTTCTTACTATAATCAGATTTGAGTGTAAACTGTGTGCTTTGGGATATTAACAAACAAAAGTTCATTTACATTTATATCATGTGCAACTTTGTTTAATTGGTTGATAAATTCCCATTCTCAGAGTGGCCATTTTCAGTTAATTTAATGGCAATGTTGTCAATTATAAGGTCAAATGTTCTTATCGACCATTTGAAATGTCAAATTCCCCAGAGCCAACCCCAACCCCAATCCCAACTCCAGCATCAGCTTCAGCTTCAGCTCAAGCAAAAGGTCAAGTTCGCCAACGAACCGTCATTTGACTATTTGCATATCCTGCATTGTTCCATTTCATTCCATTCCATTCCATTCAACGACCATTTGGCATTTACATGATGCTCGTCATTGTCTCAGTTGTTGTTATTGTTTTTGTTGTTGTTTTTGTTGTTGTTGCTTTTGTAGTTGGCAACGCTTTTTGTTTTGTTTTTTATTCATTTTTTTTTTTGTGGCAAGCGTCGCACACAAATTGCAAATACGGCGCCTAGCCTCGCATTTTGCTCGCCATTCTTTTTTTTTATTTGTTTGGCTCCAGCTCTGTTAGTCTCCCAGTGTTTCTGTGTGTGAGTGTGTGCAAAGTTTTGTCACTTCAGCAAGCTCGAACTGATTTGGCAGAAAGTTGTAGCATGTTGCCATCGGTTGAGCATTCGCCCATTCTTTACATTCCCTATGCATGCGATTCGTTGCAAAATCATTTGCATAAAATCAAACCGCACTCAAAACAAACTCCACTCAAGACGCGCCTTGGCGCCCTGTACCATGTACTAACCACATATATGCACCCACACACACACACACACACACACACACACACACACACACACATTGGCAAACTGGTGTACTCATCTCATCACGCACACCTCCCATTTAGCTGGCAGCCTTTTCTGTCTTAGGTTCTGGTTTAGGGGGCGTGGCTTATGCGAAATAGGTGTAAATTGTAGTGAAGTTATGCGAGTTACGTGGCCGCTTTTTTGGGGTTGCCAACTTGCTGAGAATTTAAAGCAAGTGAGTTAAAACCGGTTCGACATAAACTTGCTGTTCTTATGGCATTTTCCAAGTGAAATTAGTGCAATTTCGAATTACTTACGTAATTCGATTGCAGCGGCGCTTGAAACTTTGCCTAAGCCACCTTTAAACTTTCAACTATTTCTCTCACTTTGCTCAATCCAATTCATTCCGGCACCTGACTTCTCCTCCTTCTTTTTTATTTTGCTCCTCCATTTCTTTTTCAGACCTGATTTGTGGCACTGAGACAGACACACACACGGCGTGCCACTATGTAACGAGCTGTGCCGCCATTTTGGGTCGTGTTGTGGGCGACTCCTTGACCCGCTGCTGCTCCTTCTCTCCACTTCTCTCCTCTCCTCGCCTCTCCTCTCCACTCCTCTACTCAGCAGACGGTAAGCCTTTAGCCAAGTGCCAAGTAGTTTATCGCACATTTTTGCTGGGCCAACTTATAGCAACATATGCAACTCTGTTTGTCTGCGAGTGTGTGTATGTGTGTGTGTGTGTGTGTGTGCGTGTGTATTAGTGTATGAGAACATGCGGCTTCTATTATAGGTATGTGACTCGGTCTGTTTTTGACCGCGTCGCAGTCGTGTTCTGTTCATGTACCCAGACGTGTCCATGCTCATTGTCAGCAGACTTTGCCCTTGTCTTCATCTGTTCCAAAATCTACAACCCCCAACCCCCAACCTCCAATTTTGCAGTTCCAGAGGTTCGCAGTTTACAGTTCTCGTTCCCATTTCAGTGGCCGGAAAATGTCGTTGCGAATTTTAATCGCAGGCATTAGGATTGGTGTTAAGTTCGTCGGGCCTCGCCGCCATGCCAAGCTCAGCGGACACACTCTCTGCCTCCTCCTATTCCCTCCTCGCCTCACCTCACCGTACCTCTTCGTGTTGTGCTTGTGTGCGTTTTCCCGTAGACATTGAAGCGTCATTTGACCGACATGAAAATTGTGCGCCAACATTTTTGCAAAACCGAACAGACATCAACAGCAGCAGCAGCAGCAGCAACAACAACAACAACAACAAAAACAATTAGTAAGAATGCCCCAGGCGAGAGAGCTCAACTGGGAGATACTCTGAACGAAAGTCTTTTGAATAAGTGTGCATGTCAGGGGCGTTAAAATCAGCACGCTGAAAACTGCGCGTACTTTGTGTGTATATATTTATGTATACATATATATATATATACATAAATAAATATACATATATATATATATGTATGCATGTTTATACAAATGATGTTTGCGCTTGGTCAATATGAATTCACGATTTTCGCCTGTGTTTACAGAGGTTGTTGTAAATATTATTTCAAGGTGTGTATATACTTATCCAATTAGATTGAAATATCTTCAAAAATTGTATGGCTAACTGATTTTCGCTACATCTCGGAAATGGAAGTCAAATCAATAAAATTAAATGAAATCGCTTATTCCAAAATGTGAAGTTAGTCTAGTCTAGTCTAGTTATAATAGTCCCTATATTTCTATCGACATGCCCGGCTTACTTTTAGTCAACATGATGATACGCTTTTTACCCATTCTTTTCATGGTTTCGGGGTATAACAACCACAGCAACAATAACAACATACAGCTGCTGTGGCATAAAGGCCTTGGGTCAGAATATTGCCTTTGTATTGGTGTTGCCTCTTTGTGTAGCTTGTTGGCGGCGTGAACCGTGAGCCGCCGCTTTCGGGTTGCCATTGACAGCCAGTGGCCTTGATTTGACTATGCTGGTGGTTGTGGGCGTATTGCCCTGTGTGGCTAAGAAAACTTGAGGTGCTTAACAATAATTGAATGAAACTTGAGTTAAGAGTGTGTGCGTTGTGTGTGTGTACTCAGATATATATATATATATACAGCGACAGCGACAGCCACTGTCACAAGCCAGACAATTCTCATATATACCCAAGAAAACAAAGAGGCAGACAGGCAGAGCGAGAGAGAGAGAGAGAGAGAGAGAGAGACAGGGAGATAGAGTGAGAGAGAAGGAGAGATAGAGAGTGGGGTAAGGAGTTGAACCGAGCACATTTGTGATTGGGTCTATTAAACAGAAGTTGTGGGTACGTTGTAAGTAAGTAATTATGAAAGCGCCACAGATGCCAAGCAATTATTGCACACTCAGGCAGGAGTCGGTGTGGTGCGGAGGAAGGGGTTTCGATGTTGAACTGGTTAAAACTAGTTGGCCACATTATACATACATATACTCGTATACATATGTATTCGAGCTGTCGATCACAAACCTCATGTGCACCACAACTGCAGAATTCCAGGCGCAGACACAAAATTATGTAATTATATTTCGCTTGCATTCGCATCTCTCTGTGGCTATAAATTTGACAAATACTTTAACTTGATTCACTAGATACACTTGGACGAGAGTTACTACGTATGTACATATAACGAACGAACCGACCTTTACCATAATAATAATACCTCTGTCACACAACATATTATTGAAACAAAGTAAATATTTTCACTAATAATGTAATGCAGTACAGTGAACGTGGGCAAATCCACATCGAATCACATTCATGGACGAGCACACACACACACACACACACACACACACACACATATACATTTTTTAGCATATTGCATGCTGTGGAAACAGATTTTGTACTTGAACATTGCAGGCGCAATAGGCGAATGGAAATGCGGGTTTGTGGTTTTGGGAATGCCGCTTATGCGGTCAGGTATCTGGCATGCAGAGATACGGCAAAAGTAGTAGAGCCTAACGAGAAAATACAGCATTTATTTATTTGTATATTATTGAGCGCCAAAGCTGGTCATTTGTGAGAATATCGGAGCAAAGAGCTGCTATGGCATATTGAATGACTAGCATAAAATATGTGCATAATAAAACAAAACAACTTCAAATGCGGTAGACGAGAGAGCTCGACTAGGAGATACCATGTGGAATATAATACGACGAATAAAATACAGGTCTAGTTTGCCAAATTTCCAATTATATTGGAAATATAATTATACTCGAAAGTAAGCATCATTTTCCCTTTGACTTACATAGGTAGGTCAATAAAAAATCCAAGTGCAGTTCATTTTTGTATTCGCTGCAGAAAACATATGTTTATATTTCTGCTAGCTTCGCTTATTTTTGCTTTTTTTTCATAAATATATAATTCGATACAGTAAAATATAAATTTATATGTTAAGGAGAATTCATTTGAAAGGGTATTTTATTTTGTACTTTTATTGCTATAAGAAATCTTAATAAATCAACTAGACCAGCCTAAGCTATTTGGAGACTTTCTAAATATGAAGATCGACTTGTTTATTCAGACGGATTGATATGTATATGCTGTGTGCACAAATTCATTATACCCTTTTACCCGTTTTCAACAAGTTCAGGGTATAAAAAATGAGCTGAAATCATGCTAGACTCATTTGAAAAGCACTTCTCATTGCCGCCAATACGGAACTAAATTTGGGCGCTGGATTAGCACAGGTGCTGACTAAGTCCTGGGGAGTGGGGCATATTTTAGATAGCTGGCTTTCAATGCACATCGTCATTTTATAACATTTACTAACTTCAATTCAATTTGAGTAATAACCTGAACTGAAACACATTTAATATCTGTCATATCTAATGAATGCCAGTTGTGATAATGAGTATAGTTAAGAAAAACCAATGATTTTTTTAAAATTATTTATTGTAATTATCTTTTCATTAGCGAAGAAATCTACAATTATAAGCTAACACCCACATATGTATAAATAATTGCAATTAAGTTGAATGAGTTTCTAAGTATACGATTTGAAAACAAGAAAAAATGGATATCTTAAGCCGACCTTGCTGATCGGAGTTAATCTGCTGACATGTGGAATAAAAACGGGATAATTTGGAAAAGAAAACATTTAAAATGACTATTTAAATGATATTAAATTAAGAATGAATAAATAAATTAAAATTTAAATGAAAATAAAATAGATATATATATATATATATTACTGGTAATATGTCGAAGCCATTTTGTAATTTTAGATTTAAATATTATGTGAAGCATTTCCAAACTTTGCATGGGCGGTGGGAGTGGTCGAGGCGTTTATATATACACATGTTGATCTTTGATAGACGTCACCAGAAATCTACACATAAAGTTAGTTAAGTTTAGCTGGTTTTATCGATTTGTAATTATCGATTTCATCGATTAGCAATTTGTCTTTGACTTTATGCTCAAAACTTTAATGCTCATGCCTTAATGGTGTTGAAAAATTGCGCTCAACCAATATACTCTTATACCTTCGGAATCAGAGTAAAAGGATCTGCGGCGGCTTAATCTATTGGTTAGTCAGTGCGATCGGGGCGATATGTAAGTTGTGAACTCGATCAAATCGAAGCTTCTTCAACTTTATGACATAATCTACACTAGATGAGCTCACAACTCTAAGCATACTAACTCAATTAGCTGGAATATGGTGATCGCCGAGCGTACCAAAAAAAAAGAAAAAAGAAAATTGTAGTCCAAACATTTGTTCGGCTCACACGAAAACGTCACTGAAAACCAGACGACCGCAGCCACAAGGTGACAACCGCTCGGCGGCTTTTCATCACTTGAGTGGCGCACGTGGGGGCGGCAGATGGTTTGGCTGTTGCTGTTGCTGTTGCTGTCGTTGACGCTGTCACTGTCACTGTCATCGCGGCAAGGCGGCGTGCCCAGGGCAACAGCAACTACAGCAACAGCAACAGCAACAGCAACAGCAACAGCAATAACTACAGCAACATGGCAAGGACTCTATTTTCATTTTTCGCGAACCAACAAACAATTTAATTTCACACGCGAGCGCCAGTGTTGTCGTGCGGCATGTGAAATCAGCCAGCCGATACGGCCACACACACACTCACACACACACACACAAGCACACACAGGCACAAGCACAAGCACACACACACAAGCACACACGTGCACACGGACGCACACTTCACCGCATGCAAATGGCAAATGGTGCCTCAAGATTTGCTCAGGTGTCGCATAACTTGGTTACCAAGTTTGCCAGCGCTGCTGCTGCGGCTGCCTGTTAAGTCAATGACTTTTATGTACATTTTGATGGACTTTTAATCCATACGCCCACATATATATACCCGACCACATATATATATATATATATATATATATACATACATATACACACGTATTATGTTACAAGTGGAGAGGCAAACCGCTGAAGCTGTGCTCCTGTGGCCGCCATCCATGCAGCCCATCATCATTATCGTCATCATCGTCATCATCGTCATCATCGTCATCATCGTCATCGTCCTCATCGTCATCATTGTCATCATTGTCATCATCACTGGCCGCCCGTTGTCCTGTTCTGTCTGCGGTTATGGGTTTGGCTTTGGCTTTGGGTTTGGGCTCAGCACGCTTAATGTGCTTAAGATGAGTTACATTATATGGCCAAATATCTTGCTATCTCATTCACAGTCTCCCTCTTTCACTCTCTCTCTCTCTCTCTCTCTCTCTCTCTCTCTCTTTCTTTCTTTATCTCTGTTGAGCACTTTGTAATTGTCTCTGTGCGGGAAATTTCATTTTGTAATGTGGCAAAAGTATAAAGTATAATATTGCGCTTTTGATTTCGCATTCGTTCGTTGCTATTTGGCCATGGCAACCCCAATCCAAACCCAAACCCAAACCCAAACCCCAACCCCAATACCCTGTCCTTCTCCATTGCCTCTCCTCCAGCTTCTTCCGCTTGCTTTCCTTTTTGACCATTAATAGGTGTACTTATATGTTTAATGGAGTGCCACTCGACTGCTCCATGGCTCTGTTGAGACTCTATCTTTCCGTCGCTTTCCTTGTTCGTGTACTAGTCAGTGTGTGTGTGTGTCTGTGTGTGTGTCAGTGTGTGTGTGTGTGTGTGACACAGTTAAAATTGCATACTCTGTAGGAGGAACGGCGTTTGCATTCTGTCCCTGCGTACTAGCAGCACAACCCCTGTTTCTCCACAGTGTCCGGTCTGTTTCTAGACGGTCACTTTGGTCGCTTTGCAACACTTAGTTATGCAACTGTTGTTCAATATGTGGCAAATAGTTTGCATTCGACTATTTACCACACACATACACACACACACATACACACACACACAAGCACACACACACACACACACACATACACACACAGATAGCCACACCCGCATCGTAGGTAAGCTGAAGTGGCCAATGGACAGTGGAAAGCTTTAAATTAGCAACGTAAATACCACAGATGAATACCACCAGAAAGTTTTCATTTGTAAATGTGGCATCAGCTTAAGACACACAGTTTTCGGAGCACTTTCGGTTGCTACGCAACTGCAGTATAGAGAGATAAGCAGGCAGCCATTGGACACACACAGACTATTGGACTGGGGGCATGGCAGTTGTCACACATAATGATTAGATATTCATTAAGTTGTTGCAGCTCAACTGCTTGCTAAGTGAAGCGTTTTCTTGCGGCAAGTGCACTTTGAATAGACAATCAAGAGAATCAAGAGTTCGTTTGTAGTTGAGAATGGAAAGTTGTTGGTTTTTGCTAAGCTCATGTAATAATACCTAGTTATTTATCTAGGCAAGCTATTTCCTTTTGAATTTCGGAAACAGATATCTATCTGGGCCTGCACTTAAAATTATTATCTTTTATAATGCATTTGCAGAAGGAGATGTTTGCGAGCCAGGTTGATATTATGAAGTCCGTCTACTACTCCCATATTTATGAAGCAACGTTGAATATCTCCTTCGTTCAGATGCAGTCAGAGGTGCCAAAAGCCGGCTGGGTGGGATCATTATAATTAATTCAACTAGCTGCTCAGATACTGCATTTTACATTTCCGTTATAAATATTCAATTAAAGCCCAAAAAACACTTCCCATTGTTATCTATCATTTGTATCACTAATTATTGGAATGCATTTGAGCGCAGAGCCAGAGCTTGGCTCGTTTGTGTTTTGTTTACAAGGTCTCATGAACCTGATTGATGTGACTTGATGCCCGCAGTAATTAAGTATTTAAATAGCCATCAATGTAAATCATATTTACAATCAAGCATTTAATACATACATCCTTGTGTGTGTATACACAAGTGTGTTTTGTTAAGGGCACTTTGGGCAGTGCAATCGGGGAAGCCGCAAACTGGCCACGCACTTAACGCAATTGAATGCGAATCAATCAAGCGGCCTCGAGACTGTGTTTGCTAACTATAAGCACACGACCAAATTAATCCAAATATTATAAATTAAATTTGCTAAACTATGTGGCAATATGCCGTTAAGCCACTTAACAAACATTGCACAACACAGTCGACAGCAACAGCTGTGCGGCATCAACATTCCGGCATGTGCATGCAACTACAACTATAACTGCAGTTGTATCTCCATTTCCATATACATATATCTGTATTTTGAGCTGTCTGTCGCATGTCCTTGCTGGTGTGCAGTATCCTTGATGGCGGTGTCTGTTGTCCATGTTTATCAATATATTACTGCTGCCCTTTCTTGTTGGCCTGGCCATGCATGAGTCATTCTCTGTTGTTGCTTGACTTGTTCACGCATGCGTGTGTCCGAGTGTGTCCGAGTGTGTATGTGGGGGTGCGTGGGAGAGGTCATCTAAAAGATATGTCTGATATGGCAGCCAAGAATGCCGCTTTCCCTGCCAGCCGTTTGTCTTGTATGGCCGATTTACGTGGCGAAAGTTATATATCTTTTGAATATTGCAATGGATGGTCCGCCTTCTGCTGCTACTGCCGTATATATATATATACATATGGATGAATACGTATGGATTGCATCCCTTGCCTCCCAACCTGTGCTGGCATGCACACACACACAAGCACATTTATTGCATATGCCTCAGATAGTAGATAGATGACCTGCCAGGCAGTCAGTCCAATGCTCACTGTTTCAACAGGATCATATATCCTACTATGCTGTATCTAGAATGTCGCACTCTATTATTTTGCTCGCTCAGAAATCTGTAATGAAGATATTCGTACTTATTTATGCGATGATTTGTATTCAAACTGCTTGTCTAATAATAATATATTTCTGTTTAATATTAGCACTGTCACTTTTGCTGCTAGTAATTTTCTGATCAAGTAATTACCGACTGGAGAAGATCAGATCAGATACGACTGTATATTGGCTTTGTAGGCTGCTGTTAAACAAATTTTTGGGCATTCTTTTTTTCCCCTTCTTGATACCTTATTATAGTATAATTATTTGTTGCCAATCTGACTTTAACTTAAACTTAATTAAATGTCGCGTAAGATTTTTAAGCCAAATGTATAAAATTTGAAAGAAATTTGGCTTACGATAACGTAGGGTATTCACTACCAATTAAATATATTATATGAATAAATGAACAGGTTAGTTTAGGGCATTCGGGCAGCTGCTTGAAAAGACTTTCGTGAAAAAGCCTTTTACAATGCAAGCAAATCACAAAGCAACTCCATATTCTGGTGCCTAGCCTATGTGTGAGTATCTCTCTGCGTGTGTGTGTGTGTGTGTGTGTAGTTTGTACTTTGGGATTTCTGATATCCGATATGTTTGCATATTGTCTAGGAAGTGCTGTTCAAGTCGCCTTGCCAGTCCAGCTAGGTGACTGTCTCACACTCTCGCACCTTGCCCGCTGCTGCGCTGGCACTGTCCCGCAGCGCTTGAATATGAATGTATGTATGCAAGTAGTCATATATACATATACATATACATATACATATTCATCTTTTTTTCTTAACAAAAATGCAACCCTCTGCACATATGTATATACTGTAATATCTGTTCAAGCTCTGGAATGTTTTTGTTTAAGTTCGTTGCTTGCTTTTTACTGCTGGGCCAGGCCAAGACCAGAGTGGCCAGCTGCTACTCTCTGCCTCCATAAAAAGCAGCAGGCGACAAAATTTGCCGCCCTTTTTGTCTGTCTGTGTGTCGGATACCAACTTTCATTCACACACACACACGCACACACACATACGCATCTGCCTTATTGGCATGCAATTTGATTTATATTGTATGTGACCTCAAAATGCAGTTGCTCAAATTGAAAATAATGTGTTGGAAAGGGAATTCAAATGGCTCAGGCGAACGCTGCTGAACGAGCTGGTTTGCGCGTAGTCAATTGCATTTGCACGCTAATCAATTATATTGATAATTTAATTAACTTAAGCAAACAGCTGATTGTATCAATACAGCAAAAACCACGAATATGACATACACTTCTAGACCGCATACAATTTTTATTTATTATTATGGCAGTATTGTATCCGAAATCCTACAACGTAAAACTCGTCCTTCGTCCGAGAGCTCCTATGTCAGCTATATGATATAGTGGACTGATCCGGTCGACTCCGAACTATGTACTCTCCTTAGCAAAAAAATATGGATATTTGCCAACTATCAAGAAGTAGAGAGCTAAACTTGTTTAAAAAATGGGTTTCGAAAATGAGGACAGGTAGAGACGGAAAGACTTGTTGACCCGGCATGTGATGCTGATGAAGAACAAATTAACTTTAAGCAATCGGAATTAAGCCCTTCGATGCGTTACCAACTGTACAACAAAATTATAATACCCTTAACAAGCGCTTAACACTAATGCAAACGCATCATTCAAAATGTTCATTGTATATATATTAATGGCTTGGCAAAGACAGATTTTTTTGTCCAGCCATAGTTGGCTGCACTGCCCCGCTGTCAAAACAATAATAGCCGCATACAAAATTATTATTGCTTGCTAAAAAAAACTCTATCAATAGAAAAACACACACGCAACATGCATAGTAATATTAACTTGTCTGCTACTCTTCTTAAACACGTTTATAATATTTGCAGTATATGTTTTTATTATTATTGGTATAGCTGCACTGCGACCTATTCGATCTATAAATATACATTCGAAATCTTAAAAATTTGAATAACAATAGCCTGATTCCCCTATCAACACTCATTAAATGGTTGATTGTAGCATTTACCATTCAATAACATTCAATATTCGTAAAGTATGTTGCCCCGTGTAGATTGTGCTTTTTGCCAGGACTTATCGAATTTCGATGGCAATAATAATGTGACACACAGATAATGTTTCAAGAAAGCAAAGCGCGTATTTTAAAATACCGGCATACATTAATTAATTGAATTTATTTGTGTGTTGCCAATTGGCTAAATAGCCAATTATCATATTACCTGCTCCCGGGCGGTCCTTTGTTTTTGACGCATATTTGTAATTACCCATTTCACAGCGTGTTGCGAATGTTGTGTGTGGCTTACCTTGGTGGCTCGCACAGTGGTACACCGTGCCAGCTCAGGGCGTCAGGACATGCGTTCAATCATAAATTGTATATGGGAAAGCCAGCACAAAGCGTAAACAAGTCGACGCGCTGACATTATCATATTCGCCCGAAAAGCCTTTGGGTTTTCTTTTTGTTTTCACTGTGCACTGTGCAAGGGGCGGGCGAGAAGGAAAGCGAGTGAAGGGGTTTTTCTTCTTTTTTTTTTTTTGTTCTCCGGGGTTGTAAAAGTGCAATGGAAAACATTTTACGTTAGTCGCCTACTTAACGCCACTGGCATCGTCCTGCAGCTGCTGTTGCTGCTGCCACCGACCGACACAAATATTAAATGCCACAAGGTGTGGAGACTGTGTCGAGGCTCAGCAAGGCGCATAAATATGTTCGCAGAGTGTGTGTGTGTGTGTTTGGATGTGTGTTGGCAATGTGTGTTGGCGCTGTGGTAACGTGTTAGTAGATTTTATGCTTTGGTATGTGTCTTCACTTTTTTGTAAGTGGGTGTGTGTGTGTGTGTGTGTGTGGTGTGTGTGTCTGCATATGAATAAGGTGTTGCCGCCGTTGCCCCAAAAAGTAGGCCACACTTTTGCTGGCGCTGCCGTTGTCGAGGTGAAATCCGATTGTGCAAGTCGGAGCGCCCATGCCTCTGTTTATGTGCGAGTGTGCACATAGTGTGTGTGTGTGTGTGTGTGTGTGTGTGTGTGTGTGTGTGTGTGTGTATGTACTTGCATGTAATCCCCTTTGCTACCTTCGCTCCGCTGCCCCCTTGGAGCCACCGCCCCTGACAATGTAAAGCAGCGTTTCAAGTTTACGTAAAACTAACATATGCTGGCAACGTTTGAAAGATGGCCGCGATAATGAGTGTCTGGCATGTGGCATGTGGCACGAGGCACAGGGAACGAGGCACAAGGCACACTGCATGCCCGATATGCCAGTTAGCTGTGGTAGGGCGAGGGTGGGGACCGGACATATATAGGGTCGTTCGGTCCATATAGCCCAAGGGCCGGCATGGGCTTCTGCCCAGTCAGGCAGCGACAACGAAAACATTGAAATCATTATGAACATAAACAAATCAAATGCTTGAAATCACAACAGAATCTGACTAAATGTAATGGCCACAATACACAGGCTGAGCAAACTGCAGACACAAACACATGGAGAGCAGCACTGAGCAGAGCAGAGCAGAGCTGGTGATAAGGTGGAATCGCCCTCTTAGATCTGTGTGAAAATTCATTGGGATGGAAAAAAATGGTATATGTTGATTCGCTTAAGCCAAATGCATTTTAATTTTATTTGATGGAATTACGGACAAGGCTATTAATATATTTAGCAGGATATACTACTCTGCTTATGTTTTAGTACGCATTTGATTTACTCTGATACCGAAGCTGTCCGTTCGTCTCTGCTTCCTTATGAATGCATCTATTTTTATGCATTGTTAAGGCGAGCTAAAGTTGATAAAACCACATATCTCCTATCTCTATCTAAAAATTTGATAAGAATGCTTTTGGCGTCGGCATAACCCCGTGTCTCCCGTTGAGCTAGAGTTGTCAAATTTAAAAGGCACATCAAAGATTATTCAATGGTCGAGATACTAATCACAACAAGATTCATTGCCACCTGTAATCAGTTGGAGAGTATTGCGCAGTTGGTAATGCCCGACTGCTAGAGCGGCGGCAAGTTAAGTCCAAGTTTGCTCCAATCAAGATAATCTTATGTGAAAAAGCAAACGCAAATAACAAGAGGCGTATCCAGGACGCTGCCCGATTGACTGTGAATGGCCGCCATTGCTAAGGAAATGCCATATAGAGAGAGAGAGAGATTGGGGGCGAGGGAGAGAGGGAGAGAGAGAGTGGGTCGAGGGCGAAAGAGCAAAGTACCGAAAATAACTGGACAGGCAGTGAGTCGCTAACCACCTGTTGTTGTGCATGCTGTTGCCTGTCCTCCATTTGCCACATTATCAGTTATGCGCTTTGATATCTGATAAGCCCACATCAAAAGGCGGCTCGCCGAAAAGGTAAAAGTAAAGCAGGGGTATAAGCACACACACACACACACACAAACACACACACACACACACACACACATTGAAAACAAGAAAGACAGCACGAAAAGATAAGGCCTACTCTCATTTGAAGCTTGCGCTTGGCCTCTTTCTCTCCCTCTTTTATTCTCACTGTCTATTTCTCCCTCCCTCTCTCTCTCTCTCTCTCTCACTCTCTCTATCTCTTTCGCACATGCATACTTAACATATACTGCGCGGTGTGAGGCGAACACGAATTTGGTATTTGCATATACCCTGCATCCATTAATATTTGATGAACAGGGTATAATAAAGTTGTTCAATGCTATGTAAGAAGAAAAATTAAGCATTTATTTGACCCTATAAAGTATATGTATATTCTTGATCAGCGTCATCAGCCGAGTGGACTCGGCCTGCCTGATCTCAGCGAAAACTGGAATGTACATTTTATCTTACCACACGCGGATTAAGATTTTTTTAATTTTTATGATAGCTCCACTCGATTTGCAAATACCAATTACGAATAGAGATAATTTTTCAAGATGTAGATTTATTATATTAAAAAAAAACCTTTGCAAGAAATCAATCGTACAACTTTCATTAAGGCCAAGAATTCTTATATGGATAATGGCTAAATATACAAAATGTACAAACATAGACACAGTATGTGTAAGCACTTTTCAGTGTGAGTATCTTAGGGTATCTTCTAGTCGCGCTTTTTCGACTGCAGCATTGTTATTTGTTTATTTGTGAACTTGACGACTTTTGCTTTGGACTTAATGCGTTTTTTATGCGCCACACAATGTACCAAGCCGGGGCTTCAGCTTCAGCCTCAGCCAACTTTCAGCAACTTACCCACCGCAACCCCTTGTTTATCCATCAGCGGCATAGCAACACACAGAAACTTAGCCCGATGAAGTTGCAACGCGTAAAAGCAGTTTGATATCATTCTGCTCCCTTAAGGCCCCTGGAGATGGACATGGCATAGTCACGTGGGTGTACTAAATAATTTTAGTTGCTGCCCAAAAGACAAAAAAAAAATAAATATATAATATTATGTCGACATTAAAATACTCTGCAACATTTATATGATATCTTTAAGTGCTCAGAAGTTGTCTGCAAAAGTAGCATTTTGTTCACTTCAAACTTCAAAACTAGCTGTGTAGTGTGGAATTTGAAGTTATTTTCCCACACAATTCACAGAGCTGTTGTTGAAATTTAATGGATGAATAAATGTCAAAAACACAACGATTTTCAAATTGAATAATCAATCAGCGTGAGATTTTATTATAGGCTTGTGTGATTTTATTATGATGAGCTTTTTATATTTTCCAAAAGCTAAAAAACAAATTGAGATATTTGATAGGCAGATAGACAGATCAAAGGTCGATTGAATCACTGCGGGGGGGGGCTCACATGCTTCAATTAGTGGCAAATTTTACATATTTCCTGTTGCTCCTCACTCTAATCGCATAACTCTCTATCGCTCTCTTTCTGTCCCAGGTGAGGGTAGTAATTTTATGGAGCCTCGCTTTCAACGTGCGTTGCAACAACAAAGCTCTATGTTTGCATTTGTGTTTCCTTTTCTGTTTCTCTTGTTGTTGTTGTTGTTGTTGATGTATTTTTTTTTTATTTTTTTTTGGCTACCAGCTGTGCGACCACTCAAATAACAACAACTGGCTGGGAACACATACAAATATACATCTAAGCATTTTGCGACGGCCACCCACGTTGCTAGCGTGAGCAACAATTTTGTATACCCAGTCGCCCAGCTCTGCCCAGATCTGTTGCCATTGTGGAGCCGCGTGCTTTTCGTGCTGCGCATCCTGTGAAATTTTCCGTTTTCATCCCTTTTTGGGTCCAGCCGCTGTTGTTTCTAATCCCATTTTAGCTGAAGCATTTTTTACGCTGCTTTTCACACAACCCATTGCTCTGGCCGTGCCTAGTCTTTCATACATACCTGTGCAACAACAACAACAACAACAACAACTAAAGCAATGCCAAACATTTTTTTCATTTAGATGGAGCTAAAGCAAAAAGCAACAAGAAAAACAACCCACACCCCGCTTATTACGTAGAGTGTGGCTGAGTGGGTGTTTGTTTGAGTGTGTGTGCATTTGCGTATGTAGCTTTGCATATTTGCCTTTGGCCAAATCTTGTTGGTCCTTGTTGGTCTCCGAGCGTGTCCCCTCTGGGCTGACCATGCCCAATCTACAGAAAATACATTAGAGCTCAAAGGTTAAGTCTACCGAAATGTGTTGCATGTACGGATATATTGACTTTTGTGTACTTGTAAATTGCCTCTATACTCAAACCCCACATTGTTTGCGTTCAGTAATTTTGATGCAAATCGATATTTGATTTGGAAGCTCAAACAGCTTTCGTGTTACTATATTATAGTAAATTATATATACATATATTATATGTAGCTATAGACTTATGTTTGTTTAAATAATTGTCTTGATTTGCACACACTTTGATCTGAGCTCGCTTCAATTCAGATTCAGATTCAGATTCAGTTCAAAATACTCGCAGCTATTTCGACTGACCATTTGGCAGGAAAGCATTCGCTGCATGCCGCTTTTCAGTTATCATCCTTTGTTGTTTGTGGTCGTTCGTCGGCAAGGCTCACGCTATTTGCATGAAGCGTGGCCATAACGCAGCGTCAACTGGCCAACAACTGTTGTTGATCCGGTCTTGTAATTTTGCGTTATGTGGGCGTGGCAGTTTGCTCGCTGGGCGGTAGCTTTGGCCAGCCCATTTTGTTACCTTTGGGGCTAATTGGGCGTCAGTCGACATGAGTGACTTCTCACAAAGCATATCCAATTTACACACGCACAAACACTTAAGTACACTCTCACACACACACACACACACACACACACACATGCAGACACTGAAGCACTCATTCACACATATGTCTGGGCAATCAATTTGATACCAGACGTGGAAAGGAAACTCATAAAAAGTCAAGTCGAAAAAAGTTAAGAGCAGTTGCAAAACTTTGGAGCAAATCTTTGTCAAATTTAATGAGCCTCAAAATTGTTGCAAGAATAACGACAAACGCAATCTTTACGCCCAATTCGCATCCCTTCCCCTCGCCCCCAACCCCCAGCTTCTCCGCAAAACACTCTTTCTATCGTCTGATAAAGCCCAAAGCACAGTCGGTAAAATCTTTAAAAGTCTAATAAAAAGCAAAAAAAAAAAAAATGACAAAAAATTGGCAAATGACAAATGGAAATGAAAATTGAAAATGTGACAAGGTGAAAGTTGTTGTTGTTGGCTGTTGGTACTTTAATTCATATTGTTGCCTTGTCTACATGTAAATTACAACATGTGCCACGCCCAGTGGGCGACGATCTGCGTGGCACGTCATATGGAATGCATGAACTGTTAAAAATGTATGCGATGCGAAATATTTTTAAATGTTACTTTTACATTCCTTTTACATTTTCAACTGTTTTGCCCCCTGCCCTTGTTGCCTTTGTTTCTATATATTTTTTTTGTTTTGCGCAATTCAGTAGGAGGCTGTTGGAGCTGGGCGACCAATGGCCTGGATACCTATCAGTGAAAGTAATAAATTGTTTAATTTTATATGTACAAACATGTTTCTGTTTATTATGAACGTGTTCTTGTTTGTGCAAGTGTGTGTGTGTGTGTGTGTTTGTGTTTGTGTGTGTGTTTGTGTGTGTGTGCCAATTTTTTTCATTAATTTTTTAGTGTCCACTGACTGTACAGAGGCAGAGCCCATCCACACTGGCCAGGGGGCACGCGGAGCACATGGAGATTATTCGCTTGACGCGGCCAAAGCGCCACCCGTTGCAACAAATAGGTCAGGACGGTTTTTTATATTGTTGGCGGCCAAAGGACAGAGAACAGCGCACTTAATTGATTGCACGACTGAATAAAGCGAGGAATACGCACAACAAAAAATTAACAAGAAATAATAAGCAAATGATGTAAGAGAAAAAAATTACATATTTCATAAAATTCGACGAATATCCATGTATTAATTAAATGCACAATAAACATGCACAATCGCTTCAGGAGCGAAGGCGCAACACAATTTTCATATCAAATGGCCAACAATAAATCGAATGTTATGAAGCATAAAAATCACTTACAGTTACAAATCGGATATTGAAATCCATCTAGAAGATAAGCCGATACTAAAATGATGTTTATATTAGAAATCGGCTTCAGCTTTAATAATGTTGTTATAAAGTAGAACATTTTCAGGTTTATTTTAAATATTTTTCTTAACAATAACTCCATAATAACTCCAACTCCAAACTGCCTGTAACTGAACTGACCATCAGCAAAAGGACCGGAAGAAGTAGAGCAAATGTTGAGGCCTCGACTTGTTTATTTGTTTTACTTTTCTGCCCGTCCCATTTTATTTTCCCGTTTTCTTTTTTTTTTTTATCTTTTTTTCGTTGTTGCTTTATTTTTATTGGTTTTTTGTTTTCGTGTTTTTGCTTCTTTTTTTATGTAAAAAAATAAAATTACGTTTTACGCAAATCATTTTTAATGAATTTTAATATTGCCGCTGTCGTCACTGTGACTCCGCTTTGGTTGTTGTGTTCCTTCAACATGCAGCAACAGCAACACCAGCAACAGCAGCAACAACAAAAACAATAACAACAATTTTACAGCAATGGTTAGGTCATTAAATTTTAAATGAATTCAACGCTCGCAACACTCGCGGCCCATAGGTAAAAATCCTGGTAAAAATTGTTGGCCACGCAGCGGTTAAGGCAAATAGGGACCCACTCATATATTTCTATGTAAGTACATACATACACATACACATACACATACACATACACAAACACATACATATACATGGATATATAATTATATACACAAGTGTAGTACACCTACGAATCTATATGTATAAGCGAGTGGCATAAATGCGGTTTCAGTTTCCGTCCAAGCAGCAAAGGGCCGCAGCCAGAACAACGGCAACAACAACAAGCAACAACAAAAACAAGCAACACCAACAAGCAACAACAACAACAACAACAAGCGCACCTAGCCAAGGACCAGTCATTTTTCTTTCTTTTCGACTGAATTTGCTGTTTTCCCATTTCATTCCGAATACTCTAACTGTGAGCCGATTTGACAAGTCGATGTTTTTTGTATTTGTATAGATATATAAATATGTATATATATATATATATAGTCAAGTTATTTAAAATATTGTTATTTTTTATTTGATATAAAATTACTTTTAGGTGCGACACAGAAGTACTCAAGCAATCAGTTTAGTTTATGATATTTCTGGTGCTTTACCAAAACGTAACAAAATCTTTTATTTTCTCGTCGTCTTATTTTGATATACTCGTATTGCAGCATCGATATAAGGCCAGTGTATTTGTAGGATCGGTGTGCTGCTGCTAAACTCACACATTTCACTTTTTTCTGCTGACTTGCAGCTGTTTAACAAATAGCTTATTTTCTGCTCATTATTGGTGTGGCTCTGGTTATTGTTAGCCGGTCGCCAACGAAATTGACAGTTTATTTTTCACTTTGGCGAGTGGGCGAAAGTACTTAATTATATTTTATGATACTTGGCAGCGAGACTGAAACGGAAATTTAAATTGAAAGACGCACGAATGTCTGAGCCATCAGCGTTCTTCGTTACCTGCATCCATTTTGAAATCCCATTCACATCCTCATACACACCCTACACATATTCGCATTGGCATTCTTATTGGCATTCTCATTAGGCTGCCTAAGCAGCTTCCACTGAGTGCTGAGTGCTGGCCGCTCAGTGACCAGCAGTAAGCGGCTTAAAACTCTGCTCCCAGTTATCAGCCAAGTGCAGCGCCAGGTGGCGCATCGAATCAACAACAAGCTGGGACCATGTCTTCTAACTGATTAACTGTCAGCCGTCCTGAATTGAGGTCTGCCAAGGTGTGGCGACCAATTCGCTAACCAGCTGGCTGTCTGGCCCATGGTTCATGTCGTCCAGTCAGTAGTTGCTTGCCATTTAGTTAGGTGTTGTTGTTGTTGTTGATGTCGACACTGCTGTTGGACATGCATAACATACAAGCATAATTTGGTAGCATTAATCATTATAAATCAGTCAATTCATAAATTCATGCCCTCATTCATTCAGTCATTCAGTACCGATTTCAGCCAATCCAGCACATACCGACACGAGGTGGCCTTGTGGGCGTAGCACATGCCACATAGCACTCAGCGAGCACAAAGTATAGCAGTAACAGTAAATCTGAAATTCCATGCGAAATTCTTTGAGCGAACTTCCGGCACTGAATGCAAATTCGAGCACAGAAATATGTCACTGAAGTAGATAGTTGGACTTACAAATACTGATTTAATATATATATATATATATATATATATATATATATATAAATATATTGGTAATCAGAGTCAGTTTGTTAACGTTGAATAAAATATTTACACAAATTATGCATGAAATACTATCCACAATTAAGAATTGAGCGAGGAAAGAAAGTACGAATTTAATATAATCTATGGAATATATATTTATTGTATAGTATACATCATGTGATCCTCTTCTTGCCTGTTTGTTTTGGCTCACGGCATACTCTTACAAGAAAAAATATCAACAGAAGCGGATGAAAATAATAAAGTGAGCCAAACAAGTACATGAATGAAATGGGAGTACAATGGGGCCAGCAATGGAATAGACTTGTGCGGGTGAGTTTGTAAAATGGTAGGTGAAAGCAAAGGCAGCGCCTCAAGTGTCAATAGATTGGCCGAGGGGCATGCCTCGAGCTGTTGGGCCATTTAGCATTGTGTTGGCTGTGATTCTTTGCTAAATGTAAGCGTTTTCCCAAATGGTTCACTGTAACCAGTAAGAATGCCAAAGTTAAGAAAGCTCAGCTTGCAGATACTCTGATATTATTTGGACTTAAATAAATGTGTTTATTTATGTTTATGCTTGTTCGTATTTGTGTATTATATACGCAGAAAATTCATGCTCTTGCTGCTCTTAAACGGCTGATTATGACGAGGTATACACTGAAATTTACCGAAATTGTATTCCATTTTAGAGTATCTGACTCGGCAATTGTTGCCAATCAAGAATTTATTTCCTTTTAGAATATCAAATGGCTTTATTCATGCGACTTGTCGACACGCAAACTGTTTGTGTGCTCAGATCCCACTTAATGCATGATCGTTGCTTGAGTTGGCTTATGGGATTGAAGTTTGTGCTGCAATTGCATGCATTATGCTGCGGCCATCGGACATCATCCATCATAAAAATAGCAGTTGCTATTGATTGGGGGGTTTTGCTAGTTAACCCCGATGTGGTGCGGTTGGGCTACGGGGGTTGGTTGGCATGCGCTTTTGCAGCTGTCTCGCCCATTAGAACATTCATTTCATTTTCAGCTGCTGCTGCTGCTGCTGTTGCTGGCCGTCTAATGGCTTCACATATTTGCAGTTGCAAATTCTAGAAATCAACAATAGCAACAAAAATCAACTCTTGCAACAACAAAACAATGTTGCTGTCGAATGTAGGCTATGCAATTTTGTTGGCTCCCTGTCAGCCACTGTATATATATACATATACATATATATATATATATATATGTGTGTGTGTGTTTGTGTGTGACAGCCATTTTGAAACTTAACAGCGCTAACAACCGGAAATCGTGCAAGTATTTAAATACAGCTAAAGTGGTAAGTGCTGCGGGCAGGGCCAACACTGATTGGGAGAGGGGTAAGGGGAAAGGGAGTCATGGCAACTATAACCCAAAACTGAAATTGATGAAAATTTATTTGAATTTCAGTTTGCAGCTAGTGCGCGCGCGTGTGTGTGTGTGTGTGTGTATGTGGCATGCTTCTCGTTTTATTTCGTTATAGTTTTGTCCATCCAGCGTCCTCCGCTGGCGCTGGCTGAGACTGCTCCAGCTGCTTGACTGCTGCTGTTTGTTGTCTGTTTTCTGTTGCTGATGTGCTTCTTTACTGCTGCTGCTGCTGCTGCTGCTGCTGTTGCTGCTGTTGTTATTGATGCCTGTTCTGTCTGCATTTACATGCACTTACCGTTGTCATTGAAAATGTACATTTGCTTTGGCGCCACGACGCCCAAGCAGCTCGAACACAACTTCGCTTGAAATCCAAATTTGGCGCAACATTTCCTCAGCGTTCTCATAATATGAATTATTAATTTGATTGCTGTCTCCCCATTTTGAGAATGCCATCATGACCCTTGCCCTGCAATCAGCTCTTCCCCTCTTCCCCTCTTCCCCACCCACAATCCACAGCCAGAACCATGTCTCACTGTATCCGGCGATTATACATTTTTAATTTGATTTCTCTTGCTGTATGTTCTTCCTTTCTCCCGCCCTCTTCCACTATCTCTGTCTTTCTCTTATTTGTTCATATATTTTTTTTCTGGGAACAAGCGAATGAAGCGTCGCTTATATGACAAATTAACGGTCCGAAAATGCATGCTCCGACAATTAATCATCAACGGAGCGGATGATCGGATGACCGGATGAACAGCGGGCGGAGCTGATTGAAAGCGTCTTCCACAATTTCAGTTTGCCGTTGACGTTAGTTAGGCACACGCCAAGGAATGAGGCATTGGAGGGGGAGAATCGGGACAGGGTCATCAGATACCATGCGAGAGCCGGCTTTTTAGATAAATGTGGCAGCTGATTGGACTTTTGGCAAGTCGTTTTGCCCTTGCCCTTGAGCCTGTTATATGCCTCCATTTACACTCCCCAACTGGTTTAATATTGTGCCTTTTTGATTTAGTTGCATTTTCAACGATGGTCCAACGTATTTGCCTTTTGGCATCATATTTTATATGATACAAATACATATTCAGGTTCACTGTTTGGATTTAGGTCATTGCCTCAACCATTGAGATTGATGGATGGGCTATTAGAATGTTGGGCTTTCAGGATATACTGCATTAATTTGACTCTTTTTATAAGGATATTCTTCTTTGCATCTTCTTTACTTAAAGCAAGCAGCAACGAGGACACTCAAATCGATCGTAATACACAAGTTTACTTAGCGGCACCTCAAAAGAACGGCTTGTGTTTTAAATCTGCTAGTGGCTTAATATTATAGTAAATGGTTGAAAAGATTTACGCACAAATTCTGGATGCTTGAAATATTGTAAATAAGAAATATTTAGCAACTATTTGTTTGCTGTGAAGTGAGAAGCCTTGACAGATATTATGTGACCGTTGTTGTTTGAATTTTATTTGATAACTTCTTGCCATTTATATAAAAGTCCTGCAAACAGTCCAGAATGCATTTAACAAGCATTTTGCACTTGACAGCTATCGAAAACAATGGCAGATATTACATTTAAGCAAAACCTATGCGACTATTTGTTTACTTGTGAAATTTATAACTGACAGTTATAGTTTAAATATTCGCTGCCAGATTGCTGCCAGAGTATTAAATTATTTATGAAATCAATTGTCCAAATTGAAAAGCTGGGTTACAAGCAAGATGAGTACGCATTACGCAAGATTTTTGAGTGGAACTCATCCTTGAATATATTTTGTATACATTTCTATTTGTAGAGATGAGGGTTAGATGGTATCTCCCAGTTGCTCATTTTCAGTTACAGTCCTATTTGATTGTGTTATTGAGTTTCTCGTAGTCTTGAAACTGACATCAAGTTGGTTTTGTCTTCTTTTCAAATCCTGCCTTCAGTATAGGCGCTGACTCGGTTTGTGGTTCATATGTTATTTTGCTCAGTCATTCGGGGTGGTGTTAGTTGCAGTGAAGCCGTAAGCCTTCCAAAGCTTCAGTCTATAGGCCACCCTTGGCTGCCTACCCTGATATGACCAGCGGTACGATTGCGGAGTAGTGGGTGGAAAGGAGGCTTGCCACACATCAGCAGTCGGCTCCAATACGATTGCTCAGTTATTAATGACAAGTCGTTTGTTGCTCTCCCCTCTCTTGCCACCCACCGTCCAACAGTTTGTTGGATGTTGACCTAGTTGAATTTAATCTAACACCTGCACACCTACCTACACACACACACACACAGACACACACACACACCCACTCGCACACGCAGTCTACTTGAAAATCGGAAACGTAGAAGACGCACACGAATTGTGAGGTATGTAAAAATCGTTTGCCAGCAATATTTTATAGATATACATGTGTGTGTGTGTGTGTATATCGCAAGCAACCATACAAACTCATAGATTTGCAAAGTGCCAGAGGCGCCAGGCAGTCGTAGCGACGAAATCAGCAATAGCAACAACAGCAACGTGTGAATCCGGATGTGGATGGTAGGATGCGGGGCATCCTTGTTTGCACACCTAAAGCTCTACTTCGTCCATTCGCTCGTGCTTATGTGTGTGAGTGGCGAAATGCGTAGCTAATATCATGTGTGTGTCTGTATGTGTGTGTGTGTCTGTGTGTGTGCATGCCTTTTAGCTGCTATTCCAAAATAGATTGAACTTTAGTTTCGCACCAGCCCATCATCTAAAGGGGCTGCAGCTCCAGGTCGGCGCGGGAGGTGGGTCTGATTGTGGTATTGCCTGAGTGGCTCCGTGGCTGCTGTGGCTCACTGGCTGGCCCAGTGTCAAGAATCGTTGACGGAAATCAATGTCGCACTTAAGCGGATTCACAAAATTGGCTATATGTTTCGTTTATATACAAATATACAGACATCTACATGTATGACTGTGGGTAAGTGCGGACGTCTTTTATTTTATGTTTTGTAGCTAGGCAGCCAATGGCTAAACGTCCACAGTCCAACACTCCCCCAAGCTGCCATAGCTGCTTTAGCTGCTAGATGACTATTAAGCCAAATAAACAAACATACAAATGCACAAATATCCATGCATTTTCCCACCAAGTCACCAGATGTCAGCTCGCTCACGTTTGTGCATACGGGTATGTGAGTGTGTCTGTGTGTGTGTGTATTGTATGTGTGTGTGTGTGTGCTGGTGTTGAGCTCAAAATAAGAGTAACAAACGCTGGACGGAATTCATTGAGTGCAAAGGAAATTCAAACGGAAAGCGAAATGAGTGAGCCAAGCGTACAAGCTTGACTCAACCCATTTGCCCTTCGACCCCTTGACCAGAGACCAGCAGAGGAACAGCAACGAGAGCAGCTGCACAAAATAGTAAACAAATGGATTAGTTCCATAGTTGGCACTGTTCAGGGACCGGCAAATTGTGAGGAAATTGCAACCAAGCAGGTCTTATGCTATTTTATTTACTAATTAAATGTAGACTAAGTGCAGTAAATCCATTAAAGACGGATTAAAATTTAAAAAATAAATTTTTTAAATTAAATTTACAATTGAAAACAATAGTCAAGTTAAAAATCAAAATATGAAAAATTAAAAATTAAATTAAATTTAAAATATAAAATAGACTTGTTTTTATTTTAATGCAAATATCAATCAATTAATTAGTTTATATTAACAAGGATAACAAGTCTGTGATGAGTTTGGTCACCTAGCCGATTAAGTATATATGTATATTCATTAAGATCGGTTAACAATTCATACAATGAGTGATGATAATTTTTCAGCGAATTTCCAACGAATTTCATTTATTAGACAAGTCAAGAAGAAAAGGTAACGAAATTTATTTGCATTTTGGCGAAAAGTTGAAAAACGTTTCTACAAAGTTTACCTCTAAAAACTTAACTATTTATAGTCCATGAATATATTTTCAGGTGGAAGCTATACAAATTCAAATTTATTTCCCGGGTGGATATCCCATCATAATTAGTTAGTAAGCACAATAAGCAACAATAGTTTTATTTTGATCGTATTTCGACACTTAATGTAGGCTGCATCAGTAATTACAGAAGATGACAGGCTGGCACTGATAAGTCTACTTTGCCAAGTTGCACAGTTGTTCGGTAATTGACACTTAACCTTAAATTGAATACCTTATCGAGCTGTCAATGCTGAATATTCATTGTCCAGTTGTCGTTTCTGTCGTTTTCTTTTGTGTGGTTGCCTGACCGGTGTTGACAAAACCAAATTAAATGCTGTGCCTATGCAACACTTAAGTGTAAATTTACGCAACAGAACACTGCATGATAATTGCTTTGCATGTACATATAAAAATTTATATATATTGCATATATATTTATATATAAATGCATATTGAAACTCAAATTGCAATCATTTTTATAAATTCTATTTGAGAACGTTGAGAATAAGCGTGCACAAAAGGAAGTAAATTTGTTTTGTGGCGAACAAGTATAAAGCTTATTAAACGTATTTTATGTAAACAGAAAAACTATACCGTTGCATATTTAAAACAAATGTGCAAGTCATTGGGCGCAACAAATACTTGTAATGAAGGCAATTCAATTTAGCTGCATTTGATTGATCTACTCCGGGCTTATCCTTGTCAGCAAAAACCGCGTGTCTGCCAATCAAGCCAGTTTCAGTTTAGACCATCAGTCAGTCTCACATTGCCCCGTATCACAGATGGGTTTTTAATTAAATGAAAATGTCGCTAATTTTAATGTAGCACAATTTGGCCCTGGACAATGTGCACGCCCATGTGTGTGAGTGCTTATTGAGTGGATGCGTATGGGCGTTGTCCACTCCAGTTTCAATGGAAGTCTATGGCCTGTGCTACAGTTCTGCAATAGGTTTGGATGAGGGGATGAGGGGATGTGGGGATGTTGGGTGAAGGGGCAAGGGGCAAGGGGAACACTTTAGTTTTTGGGTTTGACTGTCAGTTGAGTTTCAGTTAAGCTTTACAAAAACTTTTCGCTTGCGTTTGAATTTTATGCGAGTTTGTCCCCCATACAGATACTTTCTTTTCTTTTGCGTGCTGCGCCTGGTTCCGGAGTGGCGGGGAAAGGGGAAAGTCTGATCGAGGGTATTTGTGCTGGTTGGTGTCGAGAGGGGGCAACGACGTCTCGCATAAATTTAAGTTAGCAACACATTTTCACACTCCCAGCCACCCTTCCTGCGCTCGCCTACCAGCCTCTGCCAGCCTCTCGACCCCAGCAGCAACAGCAGCAGCAGCAGCTTCAAGGACAACCGCAGAGTCACAATTTTTCGGTTTACCTAATGCGCCGCTAAAAGTTTTTCTATTTTATTATTTCTGCCTTTTGCAACGTTTTCTTTTTTTATTTTATTCTCTTTTTTTTGTTCTGTTATGGCAGCTCCTTGGCGCTGGAGCTGCTTTTTCATTCTTTCGCTTTTTCAATTTTCTCTCTCGTCTCCAACCAAAAACTATTTATAAATTGTATTTGTCTTGTTTTTCCATGTGGCTGATTCCTTGAATCTCGATGTGAGTGCGAATCTCTGTGTGAATGTGAGTGTGAGTGTGAATATGTTGCGAGTATTTGATGTTTTGCGACCAAGGTGCACTGAACACTGTGCGAATCAGCAGGCGGCCGACATATTTATAATGAGTTTAAAAAAATACGATACTTACGAAGGGAACTGATGGGGCAGAAAATATACAAAATGTCTAGCAGTCTCATCAGCACGATGGATAAAAATTCATCAGAAGTGTGATTTAATAGAATCAACTTTAGCGGGATTGCCACAGTCAGCAAACTTATGTAAGACAAAAGCGTAAACCATTTATTTATTTACTGAATACCTAAATATTTAAAAACATTGCATTCATTTATTTTTACTAACACCTATTTTATTAGATATTATATTATATTATATTATTATTTCGACTAAAATTTAAGCTTGCTCTAGCAAGATATTTGCCTTACCTTTTATTGGACAGTTGTTGTATAACTATTTGTGGTGGCTCCTCTGCTTCAACTATGCATTTATGTTTTAGCACATGCGAGACTGAGTTATGCCCATCAATTTGCAGGACTCCCACACTTTCCAAGTTGTTTTTTTCGCTCTATATCGGTTCAACACACTGCTGGTCATCGAAGGCTAATGGATCAGGGCCAACATGCGATGTAAAGCCAAACAATGGAGCGTCGAAAAGAGGATACTCCAACAAATCTACTGGATTGAAATAAATTTCTCAACTTCTTCTCAACCCGTATAGATAGCAAAAAAAATGTACATAATAATAATAATATGTTTTATTACTTATAAAAACTACATACAGTTATAGTGCATAAGACCAAGTATTTAAATAAAATAAAATAGCAAAAATTACACATTAGTCAAATTTTTCGCTTTACTTCTTTAATAAATAAAATAAAAAAAACTGGCCGAAAAAGAAGTATAAAAACGCTGAATATGAATATATAGATTAGGAGCTTATATCTTTTCACAACGAATCCAAGTCAATATGTGTGCTAAAGCAGCTAAAACATGCACACATTGGAAGGGCGAGCAGTTGGGGAAATTGTCATTATTTGTATGCATTTTATTATTATTTTTGTTGTTTATTAGTTTCGTGTAGCGACATTTTTGATGTTTGCTACTGGATTTGCTGCAACTGTTGCCATTGTTGCCATTGTTGCTGTCGTTTTTTGTTTTTGCCGTTTTCACGCTGCTGTGAAATATTTCATGTGTTTGACATTTCGTAGTGCAAACGCAGCAAAGCGAGCAAAACAACAAATATAAAATGTGTGCGGAATGAAAACCGCAAGGCCAGCAACAGTTTCAATTTCTCGCCCCCTGCGCCCAACTAATTGCAGCTGAGGCGTCATCATTAAATGTGTTGTCGCACAACTCCCCACCTTACCGCCAGCTGCTGCCACTGCCGTTGCAAGAGCTGACTGCAATTGCTGTCAGTGGACTAGCCTAATCTATTTGTCTTCTTCGCTGGGATCGGGAAAAACGCAAGCGAAAACGACAACGACAACGACAACGCCATCGTAATTTGCTGCACTACATTTCCGGCCACCCGAAACAGTAACCGAAATCCGACGCAGGGTCGGTCAGCCTCCTCCAGTCTAAGTTCTCGAATCGTGGCATTCAGCGACGGAAAGGACATTTCTGAAACTCAAAGCGTTCGCTTTGATAAACGAGCAGAAGTTCGCTTCTGGCTAGCCACTACATATCTCCCTCTCTCTCTCTCTCCCCTCTCTCTCTCTGTCTGTTTCGGCTGCATTATATTCTGGTTCTGTTCTTTCTGTTTTCTCCTAGCCATGGGCATATAAATCGAAATGCCAGGCCAATGAAAAAAGTCGGAGTTGAGTCAACGACGATGAGAAAACTTTAAAAAAAAGAATAGCAAATGCCAAATGGTTGGCACTCAAGGGCTACAGTGACTTCAGGGAAGGGGAGGCTGGACGTTGGCATATGGTTGAGCTTGCACACTGTGCTACAACTGCAATTGCAATTCAAATTGCAACCGCAAATGCAATTTCTATAGGATTTGGCCACGCGAGGTGGGGGCGGCTAGTGGTAGGTGTGGAACCGAAGTAATGGCAAATGTTTACCGGATTCGGCGGTCACCCTTGAAGCTCGAATGTCAATGCAACTAAGCCACAAATTGCAATTTCCCTTTGTCTCATCATTCGATCGTCTTGTTTAGGTAATTCGAGAAGAATTTTGCTCTTTCTTCGATTTGGCAATGTGTTGTTGAGCCCAGCAACGGGTTTGCCCAAAAGGGTATGTATGTTATCTTGTGAACAGGAGTCATTAATGGATTTAATGCTGATACAAGGGGATTCAATGAGTGGGTTCAATGAGTGGATCACCATATTCGTTTAAGAAAATTGATTTTATTTATCTGTTTTGAAGACAAATGTTGAAATAAGTTAAACAGTTTTTAATCAACAGAGTATAATATATATATAGATATTTTAAAATGATAATAATAATATGCCAGTCAACTCCAGGGGATATCTTTGCTGTCGCATACTATCGAATACTCAGTCTTTTTGTCTCGACTGCTTGCTGAGCTCGTCTGTCTTTCGGATATGCTTGTCTTTTGGCTTCGCCAATTGCTGGATGCAGTTGCAATCCATCGCGATGCTGTTTGCAATTTCTGGTTCAGTTGTTGTTACTGTTGGTTTGTTATTTGTTTGTTTGACTGTTTGACTGTTTGCTTGCTTGCTTGCTTGCTTGCTTGTCAGTCTGTCTGTCTGCTGTGCCGAAAAAGTAAAACCAAAGTCGCGACAATTCGATTCGAGCTATGTGTAAGGAAAGTTGCCAGGCCAAGGACAAAATCCAGTTACCAGCCACGCCCACAGAATATGAGCAAAGGCATAAAGCGCTGCAAATATATGGAGCAGCCGATAAGATAGGCAAAACCAGACCAGAGAAAGAGTTGGCTCAGGGACTCAACCATGGGCGGAACAGAGCATAAGAGATGTGTGTGTGTGTGCGTGTGTGTGTGAGCTAGGTTGTGCCAGTGGGCTGTAACTCAAAAATCTGGTTGGGTTTCAACTTTGTCGCCTTTGAAAATGGTGACTCACAAGAAATGGCGTTGTACTGGTGGCTCTTGGGAGATTGAGTGACAGATTGCGACAGCGAAAGAGAGCGCCAGAATAGAAGGGCATTCGAAATGGAACAGGAACAGATGGAGTGGGCTTGTTAGCGGGGAGAGCGGTGGAGAGACGGAGAGAACACAACGGCAGCAAAAGACAAACTTTGAAACAAAAACGATTTGAAAAGTAATTCAGAAACAGATTGTATATCGAACATGAATTGCATGCAAAAGACAAATTTTTACCAACGTTCTCGCTTGTAAACAATTCTGGGTCAAAAATGGATGTGAAATGGAAAACGAATACCGAGTGGTACCACACAGTGACAATAATCGAACAAGTCAAATTGATCTAGTCGAGAGAAAAGTGTTTGAAAACCTTCTTCTATTGCAAATAATATTGTTCCTTATCTGCTGACCCTAAGAGCCAGTTCATACCCCAGACCCCACTGCAATAGACCAGTGAGATTATGACTAAGTCAATATGTCAGTGTGCACGATGCCCCTTGATCGCGTTTTTTTTTTCGAGTCCGCTGATAATAGAGTCAACTAGTTGCATTTCTGCTGTGAATGCAACCACCCCCCCCCCCCCCCCCCCCCCCGCAAAGCGCACCCCATCACTCCGTTTGGCAAACAAATTGCGGCGATGCAAATATTTCCTTTGCAATTGTTAAATGCGAAAACCGAAAGAAAATTTATGCAGAGCAGCAAATGTGCCACCCAAGCCGCCCAACCACCAACCAACACGCAGGCAGTGGCAGGCGGGGAAGTGTGGTGGGGTGGGGTGGAAAGGGGGTGGGGGGTTGGTTGGTTTGTGCGCAGCACTTGCAATCGCTTGGGTATATTCTAGCCTGCGCCAAATCACATTTTGTTTGCGTACAATTTTTGATAGATTATTACAGAATACGGCTCGAGAAGCGAGAATGTGACAGTATCTTCAAGGCGCACAAGCAACGGAGCCAAGTTGACACTAACGTACGAGGAGCAGGGCATGCTTGGGTTGGTTGGGTCGGTGAAGCCAACAGATAACTGAAATGAAATATCCAGTCGAGATAGAGACAGAGAGAGAGGGAGAGAGTGTGAGGGAGAGACCTATGAAGCAGGGCATTCTGAGACAAAACTCAGACGCGAAGCATATGCTGCGTGTTTGCCATCAGTCGATGCCTTTTCGAGCGATTCATGTGCATCAGCATCTCTCCAGAACCATCCAGTACCTTGTCATATAATCACCCACACAACCACACATCCACTCGGATCCACTGGCTAAATTGTATGTGTTGTGGTGTGCATGCACGACTATAGATAGATAGCGCTACCCTTGACAGTACTTAAAAAACAAGGATAAAAAGTTGACTGTTGTTTGCTAGCCCCTCAGTTCTAGAACAGTCTGTGCTGTGTGCGTGTGTGTGTGTGTGTGTGTGTGTGTTTGTTGTGCCTTGGCTCAGCAGTTTTTGCCGCTGTTTGTCGGTTGCTGCGTTTAAAATCTGTGCGGTTTGCGTTACCCAAAAACAGTTGGCCGAAAGTCGCAAACTTTGCGCCTTTTTCCATTGCCAAATTGTCTTAATAGATTTATGGGCGTACGCAAAATGGCTGCACTTTGCTTTGGCCCTCGCGAACGGAAATGGCAACGGAACCGGAAACAGTACTAGCGACATTTTTTCCTATCAAGGCACTGTGAGGGAGTGGGTGAAACGGGGGCAAGGGGATTGTCTCTAGGGGCTAGTGCTGGACAGCAGCAAGGACTTTTAATTCAGTTTCAGCGAGTAACAACCCATTTGTTTGGCTCAGCGCGTTTTGTTGGTTAGGGGGCTGGCAGTGTAGCCAAAAGGCGGTGGCTACATTTGACTGTGCTAATAGCATTCCAATTCGGATTTAGCCACCAGATGTACCCCACAGGGATTACTCGCAAATCTGCCGCTTGCACTTTCTCTCTCTCTCTCTCTGTCACTCCTTAATTGCTTAGGTTAGCTGCAAAATCGCTTTAAGGCTTGAGGCGCTGGCCAGCATATAGTATGGAAATTAGATTGCCCTTATCGGTTATCGATAAATTTGTATATGGCTGTGCCATGAGTTACTTATCGGTTCAGTGGGGAGATACAGCTGCAGTTTTTCATCGATCGGTGAACATCAATAAAATCAACATTCGCATTTATTGACACATTTTCAAATATCTTTAATCTGGTATAAGGAGAGGCAAGTATAAAAATAAGCTCAAGCAAGTAGCGAGATAAATTACCTTAAAGCTCAACTTCATATTCAATTAGCATGTCCAATTATCCAGAGAGAGAGAGAGAGAGAGAGAGAGAGAGAGCATAAGCTGTTCCGAGTTGAACAATAGTGTTGCTCAGATTGAATATAATTTTGTTTACTTAGCAGCCGTAGGGACATCTGGTTTCACTGTCCTCTCAAGCAATTGTTAATCAGTTTGGGTTTACTAAGCGACTGAAATAGTTTTGACCATCAATAACTTGTGCAGTTGCTTGAGGGCACGGGGAGAAAACAACAGCAGAAGGCACAGCGACCCAAACCCAACATAGCTTAGACCCAGATTCAGCAACCAGTACCAATAACCCAAACCCAAGCTCAGACTGAGACCGACACCGACACCAAGACCAAGACCGAGACCGAGAATGAGTCCCATAAAGGGTACTTCATACTGTTGCTGCTCTTGTTTGTTGTTGTCTGACGTTTTGCTAACGACTTTTCAATGGTTCCAGCGGCAGGCAAGGCATAAGTTTTGGGCCCGGCTGTAACACTCGCTGTATGTGTGTGTGTGTAAGAAATTGTTGTGCTAAGCAAACATAGCTATTCTTGTTGTTGCTGTTGTTGTTGCTGTTGCTGTTGCTGTTGCTGTTGCTCGGGGCTCTTTTGAATATTGGTTTGACTTGATTCTGCGTGGGCTTGACTATGCTGCGCGCCAGCTGTGCTGCTATTTAAACACCACACACACACACACACACACACACACATGGATATGTACATGTATAAGTGTATATATACGCACAGTCATATGCGTATTTACGTATTTACCGTTTTCCTATAAAGCTTAAGAACTGCTACACAGTTGTAAAAAGAAATTAGTTGTTGGCTGCCTCGAGCCTTCACTGTCTTTGGGGCCTCTTGTTGGCCAGGTCAGGAGGATCAGGGAGTATTAGGCATGCTACTCAAAAACCGCACACACACACACGCACACATACATGCACGGCAGAGCCGTAACAGTTAATGTGAAGTGCTTGCCACTGACTCCACCGGCTTCCTCATCGGGAAAGTGAGAGAGTATATCATACACACATCAAGCCAGATGTAATGAGTAGCATGCCACGAAGGGGTCGCAGCCTGTTGGAAGGCGGCAGGAAAACAGAAAGCAGGCGTTCGGCGGGGCAAACCGCAATGGTTGCCTGACGGCGATGGCTGCCATGAATGGCGCTGCCGTCGTTATCCGCTCACACGCTAAAAATGAGTTAATAAAATGCGTATGCGTAATCAAATTATATGTCAAGTGTGTTGACAACGAATAACATTCAACGTTAATGTCAGCGCGACAGCGACGTCAGCTGTGGCAGCGACTGCGACTGCGACTGCGACAGCATCATCAAGATGATGAGCAAACTCAACATCATCATTGCCATTATCAGGCGAGTCAGTTAACTGAGTTCCAAATGCGATTTTAATGACACAAACAAAGAACATTTAAGTGAATTTATTGCCTCGATGAGGTTTTTGCGTTTTTTTCTATCGTTTTTTTTTTTTTTGTTACTCCTGTCGAAAAATATTCATAACGTTGAACTCTTCTGTTGTCCCATAAATAGACTCCTTTTTTTGACATCTTGGTTATTTTGGGTTCCATATACCTTCATAAAAAGATCAGCTAAATTATATTCAATTATACGAAATTCAGTTCACATTTCCAAATTTGGTTTTGAAGTATCGCAATGTTTTCCATTAGTTGAGGTTGGTAAATGGTTTTTGATACACGCTATTTAAAGATGAAGTAAGTTTCTTAAATACTCTGAGATATATGCTTTTATCGTTTTTGGGCGGCTGTTTACGGGATCCACATGTTTTTACCGGATTTTTAAAGGTGTTACTAGCAAAATACTTTGCAAAGTTGGCGACTCTAGCTTTCAAATTGTGTGAGATATGTGGCTTTATGGATTTGCAATTATCGACTTTATCAATATCCTAGCCCCCTAGTCCCCTAGCCCCTTAGTAGGACTCTAATTTGTACACTTACAAACATTTCAAGCCACTATTTCCAAGGCTGACGAAAAAATTGTGTTCATACAGACGGACAGACAGCATGATGGACATTCGATATCATAAATGTAACATAAATATGTAGAAAAATTATTTAAATAAATTAAATGAAAATGATTTGATAAGGTAAGCAAAAAATAAACGAAAATATAAAAATTGTAAAGGCGAAAACGAAGCAGAGAATGCCAATTTGTATGCTTTCAGATTAATGCTAATGATGTTCATAGATATTTTCGCCAATCTCTTTTTATCTGTGCTTGCCAATTAAGCGTCAATTGATACTGCGCTGATTGATAAACATATGTATCTCGCATGCAGACTCTGCAGTGCAACGAATTTTAGCATTCAACAGTTAAATGGCATCTGTAAGCCCATTCAAATTATGTCTACATCTCAATAGAATGAGCTATCTATGTAAATGATATGATTGCACATCTAATCGGATTGGAAGAGAAATCCCACATGTATACATGTCTAGTAATTACGCATCCTAGCACATCCTACAGCTGAGTACATTCGAAGCTTAAATAAATATCTTTTAAAAATTATAATTGTACTTGTACTCGAACACCTTACTCAGAATACAAATGTGCATAAGCTCAAAGGTTTGTGACCTATACTGCAATATTATATGATCAGCAAACCCATGGCGATCATCTTGCACTACAGTCCTTACCATGTACTTAAGCATGCTCAAAGTTAGTTGTGTATACTAAGTACGTAGATAGACCGAGCTGCATAAAAAAGTTCTCACTATTAATATACATGTGCATACTTAAGGCTGAAAATGTTCTAGCTTCGGCATGCAATTGAAATAGACAACTTTTTTTGGTCAACGACAACTCGAAACAACTTCGGAAACAAGTAAGAATGCTGCAGCTAAATGAGCGCGACTGCGAGTTACTGCTGTAAAAAATATTTATTTAGTTTAATTGACAAATTTCGGTTTAAAAAGCTTTGCAAGTTGAAATTTTGATTCATTTCAGCTCGGTAGGATAACCGCAACCATAACCAATAAATTTTAAATAAAACACTGGTTGAATTTTAGATGTTTGACTAAATTTTCATGATGTATTTATTTTTTATACATTTAGTATATATATAATGCGAACTGCGATATTTTGCTGTTATTCATTTGCTCTTTTTGGTTTCGTTTTACATTCAATTAGTTTTATGTTTTGTAACACACCAATAAAAAGAACGTTGGACATACACAAATAGATAGATTTCTATATATCGTATATGTTCTGAATATCGCGTAACGTATTACGTATGTTTAACATAGATGTGCTTAACTGCAGTTTATTAACATTTATTCGTATATGTTGACTGAAAGTCATTTCATACACTATATTTAGTTGACGCTGTTGACCTACATTTTAATGTTAAACTTACCATGCTAGGAATAAAAAAAATATGTTTTTCAATATTTAGTTTGATTTTGTTTAATACTATTTAGTGTATTTCTTCTTATATATTTGTTAGATTTCATTTTGATTTTTGGTTTTATTCTGTCTTTGCTTGTTGATATAGTATTATTAAAGAGTGTGTGTCTTTTAAGTGGGGCTTAATTGTAATTACATGAACTTACGTTAAATATTTGTTTTTGCTGTCAGTTTCCATTGTTTGTTAGTAGGAATGTAAGTGAGTATGACAGTATGACACAATTGCAATATTATATTTTTGCCTTTTTACTTGATTCTCTATTTGGTTTAATTCTGTTTTACTTGTTATGTCTGATTTTTGTTATTTTTTGTTATCTTTTTTGTTTTGTTTTTGTGTTAGTTTTTGTTTGCTCTTCATTTTGTGCCACAACCCATAAATTTAAAGCGTATTTTTATGTTTCGACTCGTATCCCTTTTTGCATTTATTTGATTATTTAAATTTAATGCCACAATTAAATATGGCAAAGAATTAGTACACATATACATTCGCACACACAAACACACACACACGCTTACACACTCACACACACACACATACACACTCGAGCATTCAATTTTAATTTATTTTCAATTAAAGAGAAAAATCAAATGACTCATTTAGATGACAGCATTGAATTATGTGGCGATCGGGTGTAAAGCGAATTGGCAGCATTCAAATACCAATCCAAATAAAAAACGGCATTTGGGCCGCACAATTACCTACAATAAAAATGCATTTAGGGAGCGTTTAAGCCTAATTTGCTGCAGCAACAACAACAGCGTAAAACAGATTACAATGATAAACGGAATCATTTATATAAAAAAAAACCGATCGAAATGGACAGCTAAAAGCGCTCAAATGATTTTTAATTCGAATGTACCATTCGTCCATTATGGTTATTGATGGGACTTGCAGTTTCGATTTGTAATCGGCTTAGCTTAAAATTAGCTGCGATTTGGTCAATTTGGTTAATTAGGAAAAATTTATTTTCTTTTTGTACAGAAACCCATAATTTTCAGTTTAAAATACGGACAGTTGGATTACATAACATTTGTATAGCTAGTTTTTGCATTGTTCATTCATTCTATTAAAGCTTTTAAAGACCTTCTTACCAAATATATCCGTTTTTCGACTCATACGTGTGCAGTAAAGATCTATTGTTAAATCAAATGCGCTAAATTCGCGGATAATTGAAACAAATTTATGATGGCTGTGTATTTTAAACGAGCGCTTAACAACAAACCACAATTAAATTTAAATTCCCGAATTCATCAAAATTGCTCCTGTCCTAAATATTAAAGCAAAAAAAAAAACAATAACGAGCAAAACAAACTAGCTAACCAACAAATCGCTTAAATAAACTTTGTCCGTTTTAGCAACGTACAATTTGTCATTTTTCATTTGCAATTTGCAATTTGCGTGTTGCATTTTGCATGTTGCATGTTGCATTTGCCTTGCACTTGCATTACCAATACCAACCCCCTCCGCGACCATCACTCGCTTTTGCAGTTATTTATTATTCATCGTTAGTAGTGTTTCGCACATATTTATTAATTTCTGTTTTCACTTTTGGCATTAGCGCGACCAGCTCATTTAAATTATTTGTGCAATTCGCATTTTGCATTTTGCATTTAAATTTTAAATGTTTCCTTTCATTGCGCGTTGTTGTTGTTTATTTTTCATTCTTTAATTTTCCATTTTTTTTTTAATTTTACGTTTGCCACACAGATACATTGAATACATATGTGTGTACATTTATGTATGTATGCTTTTATTTGTATATGGTTATTTTGTCTATATATATATTTACAGCAGGCGTCATTTGTTTCATTTTTATTTCTTTCTTTGTTTTTTTGCTGTTTACACGCATATTATTCTGAAAGGTATTTACTTAAATTAAATCATTTTCGTAACACCACTCAATTGTGTGATGCTATTTTCGTAGCGTTCGCTGTTGTTGTTGTTGTTGTTGTTTTTGTTGTTGGTGTTGTTAATGTTAATGTTCATTTAGTTTTTACTGTAATTGTTGTTCACCTAATTAGCATGCCAAAGCTGGAAGTTTATTGCCAACACCCTCCTCTTATGAATAATACTCATCTGTCTATGTATGTCTGCATGCATGTGGCTGTGTGTGTATCTTTCTGTCTGTGTATCTTTCTGTCTGTGTGTGTGTGTGTGTGTCTGTATCTGTGTGTGTGTGTGTAAGTGTGTGCATATACTTACAGTGTTCGTTGCACTCAAATTGCAATTGGCAATTGGCAACTTGCAACTGCCACACATGCAACCAATATTTAGACGCGTATTATCTCGCCTGGAGCCGGCTTGGGGCATAGTGCATCGTCAATGCTGTCGCGCAGTCGGAGCGCTGCATTTAGGTCAGCATCTTCGTCGCGTGGCTGATCCGCTCCTGCTGGTCCACCGGATCCAGCTGCTGGTCAGCTGGTGGCTGGTCACATAAAGATGTCCGCAGAAGGGCCACCGCTCGATTTGCGTGGCGTAGTCGGAACACCATGTGGACAATGTGTTGATACTGCTGCAGCTGCAGCTGCTGCTGCCGATGCTGACTTGGACTCATCCTCGAAGGTGACCATTTTCTCACTGCGTGGCTTCAGTGTCACGATTTGGAGCTGGGCAGGCGGCGGCGCTGTCGGCGTTGCAGCACAGATCAGCGTCTGGGGCGGACCCAATTGGAGACCATGCGGCATTCCCATGCCCATGCCCATGTTGACGCCCATGTTCATGCCCATGGGCATGCCCATGCCGCCCATATTGGGCGAGAAGCGGCGCGGCGGTGGCAGCGCCAAATCACCGACGCCGGACAAATTGAATTCGCTAATGCTGCGCGGCACAAAGTACTCCATGTGGTGCTCCGGTATGCCCGTGGAGCGGCGTATGGGCGTATTCCGTTGAAAGGCAGAAGCCAAGGGGCCACCTCCGCCTCCACCTCCTACTGCACCGCCGCCAACTGATCCATGCATGTGACTGCGACGAGGCAGCGAACTGTACTGGGTTAGAGTGTGAGCCGGTCCAAAGAACATGGTCTGATGCTGGCCGAGACTATTGCCCGACTGGACACCCGGGCCAATTGTTGCAGCAGTGGTTCCGCCGCCCAACATATCGGCGCTGGGTCGTTGTCAGGAGGGCTTGGGTGTCACAGCCACCGTGACGAGGGCCACCTCCTCGGACTTGGGCGTGACGTGATCCTGAACGCTGAAGCGACGCAGCCACATAACAATCTCCGTCTGGATTAGGTTGAAGCACATTGCCACCACGGCCATGCCGACCATGATGTAAGCGGATGCCGAATACAATGCAACTGCGCCGTTGGGCGACAGCTCGCCAAAGCCAATGGTGCCCAGCGACGTGAAACAGAAGTAGAGCGACTCCAGCACGCTCCAGTTCTGCAGCTTGTGGAATAGTATTGCACCGCTGGTCACATAGCAGACGAGGACGCACACACAAATCGAGATGGGCACACTGGGTGACGACTTTTTGGTCTTCTTTTGCTGCTGTTGCTGCTGCTGCTGCTGTGCGCGGTTGCTGCGGTTGTTGCTGCTGCTGCTGCTGCTGCTGATATACCGAGGGCGGAAGTCCATATTGATGCAGCTTGGCAGCCGAATGCTGATTGTATTGCTGCCCCTTGGCCTTGTCCGATTTGCGGCTGCCGCTCGATCCGGTTGTGGGTCCGCCGCAACGCTGCCCTTGACGCGCTGACGCCGAAACAGGCAGCGCATTCCAGCGGACAGCGCCTCGCCCATGGCGGACAAATAGAGCAGCACAATCGGTATGCCAAAGAGGGCGTAAACCAGGGCAGCCACCCGCCCCCATTGTGTGCGTGGCGACAGCCGCCATAACCTGTAATGATACGAAAATAATGTGTGTGTGTGTGTGTGTGTGTGTGTGTGTGTATGTGTGTGTGTGTGTGTGTATGTGTGTGTGTGAATTTAATTAGTACGACAGAATAGAGAAATGTATATCTGTCACAGATGTAACTGATGAATCTAGTTTAAAATTTAAATACTTTTTCAATTTATTCAACCTCATAGAGCAACCCAATTCCGAGCACAAATGATGTATTATTTGCAACCTGTCTGAAATTCTGAAATATATTCATAATAACATTTGACAAATGTACGGAAATTCCAGTGGATCATTTGGTCATTTTCCTAAGCATTTGGGGACTGGAGTGGACAGCAGAGTATCGTTATCTGAGGACCATCGAACAGTGGTCGTGGAAGGCACAATCGACCGACCTCTGACATCCTTCAGCACAAACGTATCTAGCCATCTCATAGAATATTAAAATAAAATAATATATATTATAATGTCGACATATTTGAATTGAATTGAACACTTAAAGATTGTTTCGCATAGTAATATATTTTTTTGTAAAGGCCTAGGTTGGAGTTATGTCTCGCCAAATAGTTCATTCTGCAAAGTTTGAAATTAAGCTGAGCGTGCAATTTACTACAGACATGGAAGGGCTTTGCCGACTTGATGCCAGTGTTTAATCTGCTGAACCAATGCTCCATGGCGCAAGGAGTTCGGTGAGGCTCTTGTCAGTTATTGATTAGGTTGCAAAGAGGGAGATGAAGAGATGTGCGTGAAATTATGCCTTGGGGAATCATTTACCGCACTGAAACGCATTTGAAATGTGTTAAGGATATTGCCAGCGTATAGCAGAATCTTGTTATTTCTTTCTTTCTTTTAGGCACAAATTTAATAGGGCCAAATTATATATTTCACTAGGCGTATAACACTTTATATAACTGATTGCCCTTAAGCAGTTCGTGTGCTAATCTAAAAGTCGCTTTTGAGTCATATTAATTAGGTTGTCAAATAAACATCTGCTTTTGAGTAAAATATGAACACAATATTTCGGCAGACCAAAAAAGTGGCACAATTCTTGTTTACCGGTTTCCATTAGGTAATATACATTAAAAAAAATTCATATTAGTTATACGGCAGTATAACAGTTTAACATTTGTAAAATGTTGTTAGTTGTATAGCATAATTTGCACTTCTCTCATGGCATATGAAGTGGCGCACTCCGCTACTTGAAGCCGTAACAACTGCTGGCTGTAAGCCGTAAGTTGTAAACTGTAGCTGCTTTTGGTATACCAACAACTACAATATTTTTAATTTTTCCTGTGTCGGCCACTGAAAACAACACCAACAACACCAACAACAACAACAACAGAAGCAACAACTTTTACGGCCAGACGTTTTACTTTGACTATGGCGGCTTTGATGTTGTCGGCCGTGTAGCCAGTCAGCAAGCCAACCAACCAGCAGGGAAAGGGGGGCCCATTAGCTGGCAGGCACGACCTAACCCAACAGGGCAATCCCACCCAAAAGATTCCTGGACCCGCAGCGGCATCTCTCGCTTCGGCTGCCTTAGCAATGAACTTTTAATGTGGAAACTTTTATAATTGAGTAAAATGTGCGTGTACATATATAAATGTGTGTAAATAAGTATGCCAGTGTGCGTGTGTGTGCGTGTGTGTGCGTGTGTGGAGCGTGAGTGTGTGTACGGCGACAAAGTGTGGCAGGCATGTATTAAAGTTTATTATTTTAAAGATAAAAAGCCGGAATAAAATATCTGAGGATAAACAGGCAAGGAACGACGCTCTGACTATAAAACGCCACGCAGACAATACGAACTTAAAGCTTACTAGTTTTAGTGGCACACAGCTTAAATTATAACAGTTGCTGCAATTCACATATATATATTTATTAATCTGATGTGATCTTCAAAATATGATCTTATAAATCAATCTGTGAATTTGATGCGAGTATCATACTAGATGTATACAATACTTTGAGAAGGCAACGAATGGCAGTTGAGTGTAAACTCACTCTACACACCATTAACTTACAGGGTATACGAAATTAAATAACTACAAACACACACACACACACACACACACAATTACTTACTCACGTATGTACAGCGAATGCTTTTGGCTGCACCCTTAATAAAATAAAATTTGAAAACCCACAGCACGTTTAAGTGCACATATGACAGACCAAGCAGACTACAGCGTAAGGGATACGGATGAAAAATACAGGAAAAGAGAGAGAGAGAGACAGACAGAGAGAGAGAGAGAGAGGGTTTGTTCTATCCACTCGCTACAAAAAAGTTACTAAAAATGATTACTATCCATGCTAAAGCGGCATCCGCACCCGCACTGAATACCCATGCCGAAAGGTCAACATAGCCAGGTCGACTGCCCTATGGTCAGCTGCCAGCGACCAGCAACCAGCCACCAGCATCCAGTGTCCAGTGTCCAATGTGTGCAGCCCCTCGTCATCCTGTTGCTTATGAATTTGCACCCACAGCAAGCGCTTGGCAAAATTGTTGGTAAAAATTATAACATTTACAATATGGTCTGCATAAAACTGTATGTGGTTATAACCAACTAACAGGGCTCACATGTTGTCAGGATGATGCTTGCTCCCGCCCTCCGTTTGCCCTTCCTCCCTTCTCTTTACTCTTCACTCGGCACTTGAATTGCTCGGACCTATCAACTGCTAAAGATTTGAAATGGGCCACAGGTCCTGCTGCAAAAACTGCCAATTATGAGTAGAATTTTCAAGTATTTGACAGTAAAATTATTTAAAATATGTTTTTTCTTTTTTTTTTGTGGAGCATTTCTTGAATGGTTGTTGTTTTTGTTGTGTATGCGGCATGTGTTTCGTTGGTTATTGTGGCAACTCCTAACCTTCGAACATGTCATGGCAGCCACATGACATGCAGACTAAAGCCGAATATTTGATGAGAAATTTGGCCTGACAAAAGGTTAGAAATGGGATTGTTTTCCGTTTGGATTGCTGACTCATGGTTTCCTCATCCAGTACAAATTTAATAAAGTTAATAAAAAAAAAAGGGTACAATTTCTACTTTCGGCTCTTATTAGCTTAACGAGAAACGAGAAAAATATGAAAGTATATTTTGATTTGTCGTTTCCGCTCTTGGGACTATACTCGTACTCTTTGAAACCAGAATTGAGCTATTTATTTATGTACATCTTAGATACAAGAAGAGTACCTATTGGCCTAAACGAAAATGGGTACATGCCAAATGTATTACATTTATCTCAACCACCTTTCAGCTGGAGCATACAAGGGTATCCCAAAAAAAGATGCGTTGTTCAGTTGAGGAGTTAATGGCTTAAGAGATACCTATGTAAGTTGTGAGTGCGGCGAGCGGCGATCATCTCTTCAGGCTCTTCTTACCAAATAAAAGCTAATTGCAGAAGTAGCATAAATAAGATTCACATGGACATTCAAATTCGCAGTGGCACTTGGCCAAAAATACAGGGGATACAGATTGCTTCAGATAGTTTTTGAAATGCATGCGGGACGACTTGCAAATTGAAATGTAAACTTTCCCTGGCAGAGCTATATATGCAGAGTGCTCATGACATCAAGCAAATACAACCAGCCAATATATAAAGACACACGCATCTCAGATAATCGCTGGATATCGATAACAACTGTTTGCTGTATGTGCGACAAGCTCATTCTTTCTGTGGAGACGGAACTGAGCAGTCGTGCGTTTGAGTAAAGAAGTGCCCTGCCACAGTATGTGTGTGAATGTGAGCTGCGAATGGAGCTCTTCATTTCTCGCTGTTTACAAAAATCAATCACATCATTTGCAATGCGTAAGCTCTGCGCCCTGTTGCTGATTTCGGTTGGGCGCGTTTTTGGTTGCCACCAAAGTGGAAAGAGGCAATGGGCATGTGGCAAGTGACAAGTGGCAAGTGGCAATTGGACTCTTTCTTTTTGTGACACTTTGAGTTCCGGTTCACGTTAGTTCAAAGTTGGCCGGTTCCGTTTTAGTCCAAGAATTCGCCAACTCGTTTGATTTGATTGGTGACCATTGATTACAATGCACAACAACCGCATCAGTCCTCGCAGCAGCAGCAGCAGCAGCAGCAGCAGCTTCAAACGCAGCAGCAACAATACGCACGCAGAGTCCAACATCCGCCCTCGGAGGCATGACCTCAAAGTCGGCTCGCGCTGCTGAAGGAATAGCAATAACGGGAGCCGGAGTCGGGAGAGCGGTTGGCTGGTTGGTTGCGGGCTGGTGCACAACCCAAGCCATCAACGAACAATATATTTTACTATGGCAATTTTCGGGCATAAAGTAATTACAAAATACAAATACAAAGGACAAAATACACACACACAAAGAACAAACACACACTGCGAAGAGAGGGCAGTCGCTGGTAGGTGTTTGTGGCTTGGGGTTGGTTGCCTTGTAGCCAGAGGGAGCGTCTCTAATAGCTGAGAAATTAATTTTCACAAAATACCATTAGGAGAGTCGCAAAAATGGTTCCAATATAAAACCAAACAATGGCCATAAGTGTGGGAAGGACGTCTGGCACCAACACAAAATTCAGCTACACTTGATGACTTAAGGACGTGGGCGTGGCAAGGAGTTTGCGCTGAAGCCAAACAGACTTCCATGCTCCACGGGCTCAAATCACATTGAGACATAGCTGCAATAAAGTCTCTCTCCTAGCCCCTCTCTACGTCAACCGAGAATAGTTGTAACCAGAACCCATTCAAAATGGCTCAAATTAATTTGTGCGCAATTTGTTGTAAGAGGCAGAATAATAAGGCATCTCCGACCCCATTACGCATATATATTCGTCATCAATATCAGCATCAACCGACAGGTCGATCTTCGCTTGAGATTATAAGAAGAGCAAGAGACTTGACCCCATTTGGAATATTTAAGTTGCCGTTATTTTATCGATAATTACACCAGTTTGGCGAATATCGATACAAATCGAAATTGCACTTTGTATTGGTGCCTTGATTTCAACTTTAGCTGAGCGACTTTAAGCGTTTTAATCACACATGGTCAGACTTCAGACTGTAAGTGTGTGTGTGTGTGTGTGTGTGTGTGTGTGTGTGTGTGTGTGTGTGTGTGTGTGTGTGTGCCAGGAAGTTTGAGTAATGAAATTGCGAAAATCGTTCAATAAACAATGTGAACCGAAGCGCACAGATAGCCAAAAAGAGACGCAACCAAAAAGAGATAGCGATACGAAGAGAGAGAGAGACAGAGAGAGACAGAGAGAGAGAGAGAGAGAGAGAGAGAGAGAGAGAGAGAGAGAGAGAGCGAGAGAGTGGGAGTGGGAGAGAGAGCAATGAACAATGTATATAGTTGGAGGGAGAATTATGTAAATGTCATTAAAATTACATACAATCATCATAATGATATGCAACAACAAAAGGCAACAGCGAACATGTCATTAAACGCCCCGCCTCATAAACAACAAAGGCAACAACGGCAACAACATGACAGCAAACATTTTTATGACTTGCCAAATGCCAAACGCTTGAGGAATTAATTAAAAATTAAATGGCCTATTAAAATTGTTATCGAGACGCAGCGGCGTCGACGTCGGCGCCGACGCCAACATCTGCCATTTAAGTGGCCAGCAAACGCGCTAAAAATGAAAATAAAATGGAAGCGCGCACAGGAATGCATACACACACACACACACAACACATACACAGACACACACACATGCACACACACATGCACACAACAAATGGGCAAAACAGTGCTGCAGCAATCATTCAGCGCCTGCCTGCCTATGTCTGTGAGTGGGCTTGGGTGGTGAAGGCTGGGGGCGTGGCAGCGCTCGTAAAACGATGGATGCGCTTATGGAATTGCGTACTGACGCAAGCGGCTGACAAACATGTCAAAACATAAATAAAAACGAGAGTCGACAGAGGAAGAGAGACATGTCCAAATATGTTCGACAAACAAATACGAACAGCGAAAAAATAAAGCGAAATGAGAGCGACAGCGAGAGAGAGAGAGAGAGAGAGAGAGAGAAAGAGAGGGAGAATGTGGGAAATGCGTCATCAAAATGAAAATCAAAATCGTCGAAGACAATTGCAAAATCGAAATGACGAAAATGAAACAAAATTGGCATACCAGCAAAAGCTATAGCTGCTCTAAACCCAAATCAGGCCCAACGCAGACATTAACCTTAACGAGCTCAACTGTTTCGAGCAACTGTTTCAATTTGTACAACAACAACAACAACAACAACAACACTGGGCAGTCACGTAGCCTAAAGTGTTGTAAAATGCAACGACAATTTGAATAACGGTTCACATTACTCGCTTAACACTCAAAACTATAGCCAGCCCCACTCAATACGAGGCAGTCACGTCTATGTGTGTAGCCAACGTTAAGCCGCCTAATGTCGAAAAGTTGAAAGTGAAATAATTTATAACAGTCAAAATGATCCTGGCAGTGGCATGGCTAATGTCATATTTTAATTAAACAGTTGGCAAAATTTGCTCAATAGTTTTACATAGGAATTCACAGCTAACTCGTTTTGGCTTAATGAGCTAACGTTTTTGTATATGGCACACTTTGTTTTCAGCATATCTTTGCACAGTTTTGTAACTTTGCAACAGCTTCAAACAATTTGTCAGAAAGCTGAGCGTTAACAGATGGAGCGCGAGAGAGAGAGAGAGAGGAAGAGAAAGCAAGAGCTAGAGAAAGAGCAAAAGAGCTGGAGAGGGTGACAGCTGTGCGACAGAGTGACCACTCAAAACTGCCACTGTCAACGCGCCGGCGAAGCGTACAACATGCTGCACCAAAGCAAAATGCCCCACGCAAAAAAAGAACAGTAAAAAAATTGGGGCATTCATTGATGCAGTCAGTTATTGTTGTTATTTCTGCTGCTGCTGCTGCTGCTTTTGGGGCACACGTGGCTTTAGTGGAGATGTTGTTGTTGACTTGATAAAGCATTGATATGCAGCTATTTTGAAAGCGAGCTGCTGAGCTTCTGACACAAGCGGCGCTTGATTGGCAAAAATTGTCACAGTGTATGCAGTGTATACGCATACGTAACTGCAAACTGGCCCTGGCTGGGCTTAAAAGATTGATGGGCTGTTGCAGTAAGCTAAAGCAGCTGCTGCCTCTCCTGCTGCTGCTCCTGCTGCTGCTCCTGCTGCTGCCTACGTTGTAGATGAAAAACTGCAGAGCCCGACCCAAAGACAAAGACAAACAGGCAGCGGGCCAGGAGGTTGAGGAGGCATCTGGTTAGTCCTGGCTGGTTGGCATGTAAGTGTGACACATATTGAGCCTGCTGCTGCTGCTGCTCCTCCTCCTGCTCCTCATTGTTGTTGTTGATGTTCAATGGCAAGACATTGAACAAAATGCGGGGGATGGGAAGGAGGAGGAGGAGGGGAATGCGGCAAAAGCAGGACATAAAGTGTTGAGTGGTTCGTTACGCGCTAGTCTTCTGTATATATATATATATACATATATATATATGTATATATATATATATATGTATATATGTGTGTGTGTGTGTGAAGCTGGCATATAATACTTGTCGCGGGTCCTGCAAAATCCTTCGCATCAGCAGAATGCTGACTTATCTGTGATTGTTGTTGTACTTGGCTATGTTGGCGTGTTGCTTTCGCTTTCCCTGTTAGCTCTTGGCATTATTTATTTTATATTTGACACCATGCACGCCCCCCACACGCCCACACGCCCACGCACACACACACACACAATAGACATCCTCGCAACGTTCAAGCCATAAAAATGAGTGCCAATGTCGTATGTCGAACGGCGAGCGGCGGATTGCAATAAAATAAAATAAACTGCCGCGCTTTTGCACGCATAACAACCAACACCGACAGCAACAACAACAGCAACAACAACAACAAGCAGGACAAGTAAAATAACAATACATAGAACAATGAGAACAACAAGCCGCAACACCCAAGTGGAGCCAAGTTATTCCAATGGGTGCCAACACCCAAGTGACCGGCCATAGATTTGGCGGCACGTGTCGCAAATTATAGTTGCCAGTCAAACAACAACAACAACAACAACAGCATCGACAGCAACAGCAACAACAGAAGTCAACGCATACAAATTGTGTAATAATAATATTACACATTACATGCAACAAAACGTGACGGCTTTCACAGGTCAGGTCTGGTCTGGTCTGGTTTCCGTTCCGGGTTCCCGGGGAGACAGAGAAAGCATTCGCATTTCTCATCAATGCGATGTGAATGCGAATGTGAATGCGAATTCGAATGAGTAAGCGTATGAGTATAGAAATGGTGTGGGAATGAGATGCGAGCGTTGGCAGCTGCAGCTGCCACTCGGTTGCGGCAATCGTATCAAATAATGGCCAGCATCGAAATGGTTAATAAAGTTGTCAATATCGAATAGCAACAGCAACAGCGACAGCGACAGCAACAGTCATGCAAACATGTATGCGGACAACAGCCACAAATAATTTATATATGTGTGTGTACGCGAAAGGCCCATTGTTAATTATGGTTAATTTATAACAGAAGCGCAAAGAATGCAAGATTTAAGGGACATTTTCAACTTTGAGTATTTCGCAACGAGCTTTATAATTGGAAAATTAAATGGACAGAGTAATGGAAACTTAATAACATGATTAAGAAAATTCACTAAAATCATGTCCAGAAAATGAGGTGCTATCAACCCTCAGCAAAAAAAGGATCTACTTAAAGTTAAAAAAAACAAAGTGGAGCAGATCGAGGAAAAGAAATGGCAGCGTGCATCAAGCGCATTTAGAGAATGTCGATTAAAACAGAAAAATGCGATAAGACGAAGCTGAAAGGAGATAGAAAATCAAGGGGAATCGAATATCTCCAGAAATATTAAAGGGAAATATGAAAAATACGATTACAAAGACTCTTCGGAAAGGAAATGTAAATAATGTGTTTGGTTCAGAATCAATCAGACGAATCAGTTGACAATGCAAACAATAAGGAATCTTTGTTGTCAATATTATTTCTTTTGTTCGAATTGAAGCAGATCAAACAGCAGTGCAAGCCCAGTTAATTTAAAATACTATGTTTCAAGCGTTGGCTTAATGTGAAGCGGGCCAAACACAACAAGTACAATAGACCGCAGGCACGAGTACATGGCCAAAAAGTGGTCAACGGTCAGTCAAAGGTCTGAGCCACATATGAAACTTGAGACAAACACACACAGACAGGCGGACAGACAAACGGAGAGACAGTGTGTGTATTTGTTGGCCAGGTGCTTAATATGTATCCATGCATTGTAGTGTGTATTGCATGAATGTTGAGTGGAAAAATGGAATACTTAATCAAATGAAAACAAAAGTAAGTAACTGATTAAATATGAGGAAAACAGAATTGGGTAAAAATGCCATACACATATTAAATATTACATATTAAAACTCAGTTTACGAAAAAGTTACTTAATAAATTATGTAAGCTTGACGAAAACAAACATTTGTGCTTACAAAACTAAAAATTCAACTTCCGTCATACGTTTGAAATTGATTTTCACAAAGATCACCATAAAAATGTTCCACTCTGTTTCCGTTATAACTCTTAGTAACAATTTAGTTAGTTGGTCAGCAAAACCAGTTGCGAGATGATAAACAATTGCATGTTAATAATGCAATTTTCAATTAAATGATTCGAAACTCGCAACAAATTGACCCGACATAATTGGTTTGCAAGCAATGTGAAGCGATGCAAATTAATTCTAATCAATTTATAATAAGCAGGCAAACAATTGAATGGCAAACAAAATTGTTGACACGACTCAGGTGCGGTGCTGCTGAGAGTACAATAGTGGCGCGCTAAGTGAATTGCTGCTGTCACAGTCATAATTACGTTATGTTAACAGTGCACGGGCGCGACACACATTCAGTGAAAAGCATAAATCAAAAGAGGACACGTTGCAGATCGGCAGGGGGGCTTTGAGTGGTGAGTTGGTGGGTGGAGGCGCACTCAATGTGAGAGCGCATTTGCTGGCTGTAGCTGTAGGTGTGGCTGTGGCTGTGGCTGTGTAGATGTTTATATTTATGCGCATATGTGTTAATTTTATTACTTTACAAACACTGCATGCGAATATGTGGAATACATGGCGTATGCGCGATATTAATTTGCCATAATCGCGACTCGTTTATTAGCGCAAATAAATTGAAATTGTTTTTGGTTTGGCATTGTTGCAACGTGCGCCCATGAATGATGTCGTAACGTGGTTATGTCTCAGATTCCGCCGCTCTCCCATCATCAATGCCATTATTTAAATCTGATCCAATATTATTAAAGCCCCGAATGGCATTTTTTGTGCAATTTGGCGAAAGAAAAAAAAACAAAAACAAAAACAAAATAATAGTAATAAAATACAAATACCATAAAGAATGTAAAATGCAGATACCCTAAAATGCCTTGCATGTGTTGTATACGAGTACTGCAATACATGTTATGGCTAAGATCAGAATATGAATTCATGATTGTTTATGCATCTGAACAAGTATTGAGCCTGATCAAAGATATATACTTTATGCTTCCTTCTGCCAGTTACATACTTGAACAATTAATTTATTTTGGTAACCGTAGATATGGAGTGAAATTTGGTGACTCTGGTTGAAAACTGTGAAATAGAATTTAGCCTTAAAATTACGGGAAATATGTGGTTTTTTCCGATTTGCTACTATCGAATTTATCAAATCAATTTCAACACATCGACGGCTGAAGCGGGCACAAGCACAATAGACGAATTTTGCACAAAACCAATTTACTCTTATGGCTTTGGTATAAAAATATAACAATTATAATAAAAAGTGTGCGTTGAATTGAATTGCTTTGCTGCTCAAGTGATTTACAGCTACAAAAGCACAGCTGTCGCATTGTTACAGCAATGCCACCTGGGTGCAATCAATCAGGGAGCTGAAAGCTCTTAAAGTGCATAAGCGGCTCATTAGATGTGAATGCCACAAAAACGACTGAGAGTTGTTGGTCCATGGAAATGAGGATGATCTCTGAATGGTTGAAATGAAGCAAGGAAGGGATTTGCGCGAGAAAATACAATATACATTTGTATATTTGTATGTGTGTGTGTGTAAGTTAACTGCGACATTGCACTTAAGTTGTTTGGCGCCTAGCTAGACCATATAAGTTATGGTCCTTCATGCACGGACGCCCCAAAAAGTAGGCAATGAAAATTGTTTTATGTGGCAATTGCTGACAAGCGCAGCGGCCATTAGGCAAACAGCCAACACATCCAAAATATTCAAGACATCCAAGACAGCTAAAGCAGACAGTTAGTCAGTTGTTCATTTGATTAAGCAATAGGCTGGTATAGTTGGGGGCGTGACTGTGGCAACTGTCAGGACCAACAATTTAATTGAAAGGTGAAAGGCGGGCCAAAGAACTCGTGACCGATTTCAGGCCGTGTTCGCTTGATAGTGGCTGTCAGCCGTTAAAAAGAGCTCAAGAACTGGCTAAATCCAGGCAGGCGGCAGTTTAACTGAAATGCGCATAATGGGCAATGGCACCGTAATCGATTTGGATTTGAGTCAACCAATTCTCTGTAATAGCCTCGGTTACCTCGGTTTCTGGCAACGCATTGACTCGATTTTGTTTGCTGCTTCGGCAGCAGCCCCTTGCGGTCTGGCCTAATACTCGCTAAGCGCATTAACAAAAACCAGCCATAGAGGAACACAAATAACCAAACTTTAAGCTGCAACTTTTTGCAACATATCCTGGTACGGGCTTGAAGGGAGAGGGCGCTGGCAAATAATAACTCAAGCCCGACTTAGTTGTGTATGTGGCCCGCCCATATACCCGATTCCCCAGACGCTGGCTATTTATTATATTTATAAAAAAAACACACACATTAACTCGGTTTTACAGTTGCGACAGTCGACGGGCCAGAGGGAAGGAAGGCGGGGTACCGTGCATAAAAACAATCAAAATCCCCACGACAAAATGTGTGCCCGAAACGCATTTTGCTTAAATTGTTTCATAATTGATTGATGTGCTCTAGCTAACACACAGACACACAGACACACACAAAAACACAGATAGACATGGCCACAGATACAATCAGACTGGTATATAGATACGTTATGGGGCAGGACGAGGAAGGACATGTGGGCAGCTTAGGCGCTGCGTTGATTGTTTTTGGGTTTCGGTTTTTGGCTCTTGCCAGGCAACTGCCAGTTGGTATCGTGTGTATGTCTGTCTGTCCGTCCGTCTGTCTATGTTCTCGCTTTTTTTGCCCAGCTGCCAACCACAGAACATTTGCTGCTCGCTGTGTGTGATGTCAAAATAATTTCGATGACGCCCACACAACAACAGTCAACTGTATAGGTTACAAAAGGTGGGCGTGCGGATGGGGGAGGGGAAGGGGTGGTTGGTGGTTGGTGGGGGTGGTTGGTTGCCAGGAGGTCAGGGTCGAAGTTGAGTTATTTAGACAGATTTTTGATAGCCTGAGCCTTTTGCTAGCGAAGCGTGCCTGAAATTGAGTTTTGATTTGAAACCCAATTTCACATAATGCGATGCGCGACCGTTGACACTGCCGCCAAATGTTGATGTCGACGTCGACGTCGACGTCGACAATTCGATTGATTTACACAGCACAGTATATAAAGTAAGTAATGTGTGTGTGTGTGTGTGTGTGTGGGTTCGCTGGCTCCTCTGGCAGCCGGAAAGCACTTGCTGCTTTTGATGTTTCCTTGCGTTTGACTTGGTTTACTTAATGTAGCCAAAATGCTGACAGTCGCTAACAGTCGATGTGTGTTCCGCTCTGTGTGTGTGTGCGTGTGTGTGTGTGTGTGGTTTTGTGGTCGTGCCTGCCCCTTTCTCATGTGTGCGTGATTATTGCTGCATGACGTCACATTCACACACACACATTGAAACACTCCCACACCTTTTGATACGCTCATTAAAATGTTGTTAGAAGCGTTTGCTTTATGACAGAATCTGTCCTTTCGCATTCGAGCTGTGAGTTGACAAACAGGTGGATTGCATTACTAATTTCATATTTTAAAAATGAACAAAGTCGCGTCATTAATCAGATCGCACTGCCATTAAATATATAGCAAACTGTCCTGCATTTCATTGAGCAAACATTCACAGCTTTTAACTTTTGGCTTATCTTCTTTTTTCAATTACAATCTGTGCAGCCATTGGGGTGGAAATGAATCGATAACAATATAGATAGATATTTTTAAGCCACTGTCCATGGAAATTTTCACACTTTCGTTGCTCGCAATCGGGTAAAAATCAATAAAATGCTATAAATGCTATAAATGCTATAAAAGCTATAATGCCAGCCTTTAAGCATTTTGTAAAAGGCAAGCGAAAAAACTCGATTTTCACATCGTCCAAATATTTAGGGATTAATTTAAAATGATAATTTTGGTGGTTTTGCAAAACTACTATTACAATTGTGTTAGACACGCATATTTGAAGTGGTTTCTCACAAAATTAACCGACACTAATTTGTAATTAAAAATTGCCGGAATAAAACAAAATTGTTAAAATATATATAAAAAGCTGCAGAACACAAGTTCTTTTAATATATTAGTTACGAAACAGCCACCAAAGGAAATTTCTTAGAACTTGGGATGATTGGGAAACGTCAAGCTTAAAAGGTGGTGCAAAGATCACATAACCTTTCAACCTGTCAGCTAAATTCCTGAGAAGGTAAGTTTCTAGAGAATTTGTCTAGCTCCACAAGATCTTAATCTTAAAATATCAAGACAAATAGATACAAGAAGATAAAAAAAAAACATGTGGTTCAATGGACAATTCAGTTACATAAATAAGTAGGCTGCCAGTTGCAAAGTTCGTTTCGTGTTGCATAATTTCATTGGCATTTACGACCTACTAACAGAATTTACATGCCAAAAACTGACAACGACAACGACTAACAGAAGAAGTATGCAGTAAAGAGACCAAAATATGGAGTGCTAGGAGCGACTGGGAATGTGGTAAATTAATGACATTTTACATACATCTTAATTGCGTGCCGCTCTTGCTTTGTTGTCGCATCCTTCAGGCCAATTGGCCTGGCCTGGCCTGGCCTGGCCTAAAGAGCCTGTCGACGCTCTCTGCGTCTGTCAGCCAAATTGCTTAGCCCTCGAGCTGCTTATAATTTATTGAAATCGCGGCGCGTAAATGTAGGCCGGCAGATAGCAGACAGCAGCAGACAGTAGCAGAAACAGGCCTAGAACCAAACACCACGCCCAGAACCATACCACAGGACGCCGCCTCCATTGCCGCCCTGCAGTTCAGTCGCCAATTGGGGGAAATTGCAAAATCAACGCATTCGCAAATTGAAAAATGTTGTCAAGTGGGCGGATATCGACAAAAAACAAAACCAAGAAAGCACAACAACAGCAGGAACAACACGAAGCAAGGAGAATAAACAGCTAGTACAACAAACGCAGCAAAAACAGAAGAAAAAAAAAAAAAACAAAAATAAAAATAGACGATGCTTGGCCCTTGCCGCCAGTTGACAGTTTGTTAATTAAAAGCAGCAGCAGGCGGGCAGACAGCGGTCAACTAGTCATCCAGTCAGCCGGTCATCTGTCCACTGAGGCGTGTTCAGTCAACGTCTCAAACGCACACACCAAGTCCCTTATGCCTACCCTCCCCCCCACCAAAGGCAGGGTATACAGAGGAGCTATGCTGGACTGAATCCTGATGCGGAGAGTTCTGTAGTTGGCAGACGGAAAACGTCAGCTGAGTGCTAATAAATTGTACAACAGTGTTTATTCAATGTGGAATGAGGTAAAGCAATGGATAGAAGGATAGGGGCATGGGAGAATAGGAGGTGAGGAGGAGAGGAAGGTGGCAAGGAGCTATTGCTCCCGAGTGCTGCACTCACCTATCGTTGTAATTAATGTCAGGGAGTAGAGAAAGGCCGAGGCATAGGTCCATTTGTGAGTCGGTGCATTCATTTGCACGCCACCAGGTTGATAAACCTTCGATTGGCGCACCGCACGCAGCAGAGTGTCCTGCAAGATTGAAGATGGAGAACCAATTGACAACACAAGAACACAATCAATAAGGCATTTGTATTTGCTGTGCACAGTACACACACACACACACACACACTCACTCACACAGATACGCACCTGAAATAATTGGACCTCCTGGGCGGCGAGACGTGTCCAGTTCTCCTTGTATAGTATATTGAGATCCTCCGTTATGGACCACAGTCGATCAACAGTTCTGTAATCGATAATTAAATGAAACATCTAAAATGATACGTTGAAGATTCGACGACGGACACTTACCGGGAACGTATCTCTGCATTCGCCAGCTCGGTGCGTGGATATGGCTTGGAAGCGGCCACAGCTGTTTCCAGTGCAGTCGCATCTTCAAGCTCGCCCTCGAGCGTTACGAATATGATCGAGCCCATGGCCGTGTACAGCAGTACCAACAGCAGTACACCTGAGGGGCGAGGTTGGCAGACAGATAGAGTTGTATTATTTGAATATTTCTCATTTGATTGCTTTTGCATGCACTGACTTAACTCAACTCCTATCTTTACTGGCAACTGGCAATATAAATACATATTATTGGCTATGGAACGTAATGTTTGTGCTACTACAATTTTATAGCTTTGTATGTTGATTTGCTTTGCATGTTTCGCAATTGAATTAAAGTTCGTAGTAGGGAAATATCTGAATTATGTTGTTGAGGTTGGTTGGATGGTTATATCTTAAGCCGTGTGATATCATAGGGTTTGTAGGCGGGAGTCGGTCGAAAGTGTACAAGAGTGACTATAACCGAGACCTGCTGTGAGCTGAGCTCAAACATAACACATCTGAATAGTAACTTAATTGCTTTAAACCCTGTACGCCACACATAAATCTTGGTCCCACTTCAACTATAGTCATGCAGTTGCACAGGCACCACTCTGCCACTTGTCGATTGTGCTGGTACTTGTGGCTGTTATTGAATCAATCGAGGTTACAATTGGGTGCAGTGCACCGAACACTTAAATTACGACAGTCACTCACCTGTCGCTGATATGCAATGCGATTTGGGCGCCCTTTGGCAGCCACAGAGGATGCTGCTGATGATACTGTTGCCGTTGCCGTTGCCATTGCCATCCCTCTGTTTATCCGCCTTCGAAGCGGATGAAGTGGTACCATTTCCGCCCACTGCACTGGATGAATTGCTGGCGCCCTGGGCGCCATTTGTAGCACCGCTTGCAAAACACATGCTTGAGCCGCTCTGCCGACCAATACGTGAACTGCTCCCGGCCACGTTGTTGCCAGTTGCTGTTGTTGCGCAGTTGCTGATATTGCTGATTTTGCTGATGTTACCGTTGTCACTGCTGAGAAAGGAGGCCAGCGGCATTGATGGCTTTTTGTTCATTGTATCTGTTGGTTGGACACTATTAAAGCTGCTCCCGTTGCTCCCGTTGCTTCTGCAGTCAATCAATCAATCAATCAGGTAATGCGTGGCAAATGACCAAATGAGCAAATGACTAAATGAGCAAATGGCTGAATGAGCAGCGGATTGCAATCAAATCAAAAGCTTTGGTGCGTCATGTGGCACGTAATTTGCATACGCCGCCTTCTGTCCGTTGAGCGTTTAGATTTTTTTCGCTTAACGTTATTATGTGACCGTCATAAAATGTTGTCGACAGCAATGAAAATGTTCCTGTTGCTGTTCTTGTTGTTGTTGCAGCTGTTCTCCTTCTTCTTGTTGCTGTTGTTGTTGTTGTTGTTGTTTTATGATGCTCGGAAATGTTTTCGGGCGCTGTGACACAAATTGTCGCCGGATGCTGCAAATGCAAAATATTCTCGTGAAAAACTGGCGAAATGGAAATGCAAATTGCGATTCTAGGCACACACGCACACACACATACATGGTGTGGACGAATTTCAAGGCAAACGCTGCGTAATTGAGTTACCAACAAGAAGGGGAAGTAATTTCAGCTGCTGCCATATTAAATCGATACATTGAATACCCTAAGACTAAGTTCCGTGTTGAACAGTAGCAAAAAGTGTGCGATTTCTGGCATTTTATTGAATAAGTGTGGTATTTTGGTGACTTTAATTAATTTGTGAAACAGTGTCGAATTCTAATTGAATTAATTCAGTGTCTAATTCGCTCTTTTAGCAAATCTACTGTCATAATGTATGTGCCCACTGCGAGAGAGTGTATAGAACAACAGCAGCAGGAACAATGCTTGTGGATCATTCTGTACGTGTGTGTGTGTTTGTGTGTGTGTGTGTGTGTGTGTGTGTGTGTGTGTGTGTGTGTGTGTGTGTGTGTGTGTGTGTGTGTGTGTGTGCCGTGGGTGTTGCTGTCGCATAATCTGATAAACGTGAAGATGCCCGACATTTAAATTAAAGATTGTCCGCCAAGCACACAAAGTTGTTGAGTTGCAGAGTTGACAACGAGCTGCTGCTGTTGACGCTGTAGTTGCTGTTGTTTCTGTTGTTGCTGTTGTTGCTGTTGTTTCTGTTGTTGCTGCTGTTGCTGCTGTTGCTGAGCACGTGTGTTGTCGTGTTCATTTATTCAATGGGACTTCAATTAGGACCCAGTTAACATTTTGTTGTTATTTGTTTTGCTTATGTTATGACTTTCATTTTTGCTGGCTAAGCCTCAATGCTAATTACGAAAGCCTGCCGCATAATCACGTCACGTTTTCCACACAACCAAGCACACACACCCTAACCCGCACACACACACTCACACTCACGAACGCACACTCACTAAACGGGTTATTGCAAAAGCTTACGCAAACAGTCAGATGGGCAGTAATAGAGACAGAAACAGAGACAGAAACAGAGACAGGCACAGAGACAGAGAGAGTGAGAGAGAGAGAGTGAGAGAGAGAGAGAGAGAAAGAGAAACAGATTATGGCTACAATGAGACAACTTAAATTAATCAAACGAATTAACAGCAATCAAATATATTTTATTTACAACCACACACACATTTAATACATTTGAATATTGAATATTAAAATATACTGAATATTAAAATGTGTAATTGTTATGTAATAATATGTAAACGCACAACAATTCATTAATTATTACTACTTTATTAAACATGTTTACGTAAGTATTATGGAAATGTGGACATAAGATGTAAATAGAACTGAACCAAACTTTAGAACTTTAAGGCTCAAGCGCAAAGATTAAATTACAGAAAATGTAGACGACTTCAACAGCAAGTGTTTCGCACACAGATTTCTACAACAGTTGGAGTTTGATGTGTTAAAAATCCAAGAAATTAAATTGTTTGAAAATAAATTACATGTAACACCACTTTTATGTCAAGAATCCATAGAAAATGTACAACAAGGGCATAATGATTTGTGCAAGTGTATGTTACATAACTGCTTCCGTTTCCGATAGATTTCTGTCATTTGTGTGTATTCCGTAGTGTCTCGTTATCTACATACGCAAATCAGCGATTTTGGTACGGTCTTGTGAATTAATATATGAGCGCAATTATTTGTTTTTTACTCCTCAATTAAAAAATTCGAGCAATTCCAAGCCAAGAATATATCGAATATATCTAACAGTTGGATGCAGGGTATATCGTAGTCGTGCTAACTCGATTAGAGCGTTCTTACTTGTAGAAAACATGTTTGATGAAATACATGTACCAAATGAAATGTTGGTAAATGTATTCCTATTTAAGTATTAACTTTGCTTCACACTGGAAATAGCGGCAGCTGCAGTAAGCTCTAATACCCATGACAAATCGTCGAGTACACGCTCGTGTGACTGACCGACTGACTGACTGACTGACTGACTGACTGACTGACTGGGAGTCGATGCGACTTGCCACTTTGCTTAGCATATGCGAACACATCTGTCAATCGTATGCGCTCAGCCAGAAATTGTCTCTGCCATATTCACTCATAATATTGTTGATATTTTCACTTTCTTTGCTTTCTGTTAAATCGCCTCGCTTCGATGCCAGTGTGTCTGTCTGTCTGGCTGTTTGTCAGGCTAAATGCTTGCCTGCCATAATCCTTAGCGTGGCGTAGGAATTGAGAACGCGCTGACAAATTCCATCGATTTTATAAATGAACACCTTCGTGCAAACATTTTCATTTCAATTTCACATTCGCTCAGTCTCAGGCTCAGGGCTTAGGGCTCAGGGCTCAGTCTGAGGCTCAGCCATAGAGCCTCAACTTAATACGAAGTCGCTCGAGTATTTGCAATTGGCCATGTGGGCCATATTGCGGCGACTGCTGTCCTCATATGTCAGTGGTTGCGCGCTTAATCACGCCCATTGCCCAATTCACTGCACCCACCCCTTACCCCGCCCCCTTGTCTTCCTCTGGCATACAAAGTGCTCGGTCTGACACTCGATACACATACATCGCACCTTTTTAATTGCTGACATTTATTGAACGTTCGCCTTGTGTTAAATCTACCGTAAGCACACAGCAGAAAGCACATGAATGCTCAATGTGTGTGTGTATGTGTGTGTGAGCCTTGTATATGTATATATATCTAGTGTGTGTGGGTGTGTGTGTGTGCCTTTGACTTAAGTGCAAGCTTATGCCAATTATGCGCAGCTTTTGCCTGTTGTATGGCGCTTTCCCTTTGCCACACAGTTCAGCAGTGAGCGAAAGCCTTGAGAGAAAGCGACAGAGAGAGGGAGAGAGAGAGAGAGAGCGCGAGGGGAAATAGAGTAAAAAGAACTCGAGCAGATTACATGGATCATTAGCTCAGGTGAAAAAGTTCACATGCTCGTTTCTTCACACTAAACACTACGTCCAGCACTTAATCAAATGCAAGAACACGGTACGAAATTCATCCTAGCAACTGCAGCTGCTCCTTACGTCCATTCTGACACTCTGTGTCTCCGTCTCTCCGTCTCTCTGTCTCTCTGTCTCTCTGTCTGCCTGTTTGTATGTTTGTACGTCTGTCAGTGAGGTCGTGAGTCGTTTGTCAAGACAGACGTTGATGCTGGCATTCTCTGAATTCTGAAGGCATCGCAATATTCCTGATTGAAACCGAAACTTACTTAAGCAGAACGCACATGTGTATTTATAAGTAAGTATTTACGGAATTTTGATTGCAAGTTGCAACTGATTTGGCCCACATGGCAAATCAAATGGAGCGACTACTAACAGCATCTTCTTTTACTTTCCGTCTCTTTTGCTGTCCCTCTCCGTCTCTGCTACTATTCGAATCTGTGGCTGTGGCTAAGGATAATGTGGAAATTGCGGCAATTTTAGTAATTGCATTGCGTTGTTAGTTTGTTTGCTTTTGCCGTGATAGTCACCAGCTGGCCAAGTTACACATACGCAACGTATGCCACAAAGAATCATTCGCCTTCAAATCTGAGGCCAGATAAAACAGACCATTAACAGGTGGAAATGACAGTAAGGAGCGAGATGGGTGGGAGTAGAAGTGACAGCGGTAGGAATGGGAAGGATTTGCGTACAGTAAGTTTAATCCAAAGGAAACATCCATTTCGCAGTTGGTGCGTTCTTGGCAACCTTGCTGCACAATTAAACTGCAAATCACGCCTCAGATTTTGTAAAAGGCATCCAACATTCGGCAACTGCAAAAGCAACAGTAATAAGACCAGCAACAAAAGCACCAAAGAGCGTTGGCAGCCACACAAAAAGCAATTGCAAAATGTCAGAAAAACTGGAGCATCGCCAAAGGCTAGCCAAAAACTAAACCTAAAGCCAAGCCAAGCCAAGCCACCAAAACCAAAGCAAACCAAGCCGAACCCGACGAAAACAAGGCTTACAAGCCCTCAGGCCAAATTCCCAAATAGGGCGAAAGAGTTTGCTGCCAGATGCGGGTACAGATGCTGTTGCAGATGCAGATGCAGATGCAGTTGCGGACGCTGATGCGGATTAAGCAGATGAGCCACAAAACCGACTGCTATTGGAACATAGCTATTGCTGTCAGTGAATAACAGAGAGAGGAGTGAGGTGGCCAAGGGAAACAGCTACGATCTGTGCTTCACAGGGAGAGCACGATAAACAACTTATAAAAAGGTTGTGCAAAGTATAAACAATAACGGATGCAGATCATCTATAAACAACATAAAGATCAATAGAGCACAAGAGGAAACAGCTGTGGTAGGCAGCCCAGAGGATTAAAACTGCTGCAGACCGGAGTCGACGCACTTGATAGGTTGCTCGGAAAGTTTGCAAAAAATAAACGCTTCAGCAAAGCAAACGAAATAACTCAAATTGTGCCAAATTTAGTAAGTGCAAGCAAAGAATACAGCAAAAATAACAGAGTGAAAAAGCTTGCACAAACTGTTGATCTAAGTCGCACTTTCAAGTAAAAGGGTTCATTACATATACACAGCAGAAAGAAAGCCGAGTCCCAGAGATGTTTGCTAAAAGGAAAGAGAGAGAGAGGGAGAGAGAGAGAGAGATAGCGTGATTTGTTGCAGTAATGAAGCAAAGTTTACACACTCGTACTTCACAAGAGATGGACGGAAATGAAAGGTGATGGGGAAAGGAAGGGGTTGGGTCAAATTTGGTCTGGCTGGTCTGGTGTACAAATTATGACTTCAGAGATGATACCGACAACTGAAAAGCTATCACCCGCTACGAGCTATGCATGTCTAATTCTCCTTACATAAGTCAGCCCAATTGTGCAGCCCTGCCGTTGCTATGCCCCCACGCCGCACTTATCCAGCTACAGGGGCACGACACGCCGCACTGGTCAACAATAACTCGAAAACTCTCACAAATTGCTGGCCAACAAGTTGAACTTGAGCCCGGGGCCCCGAGCCAAGAGCCTTGAGCCTTGAGCTTGGGGCGTCGTCAGACAAATGTTCGGGCTTTGCCCACTTGAGCGACCCTTGAGTTAGACAGTAACAAACTCAAGTTAACCCATTAGAGTGCCCCAAATGGGCGGAAATTTAAAGGCGTGACAGAGGCGCACACCAAAAATTGCATACAAATACAGCATACGGAGGATGGGGGAGACGGGGTTGAAGTGAAAGTGAAGTGTACGACCAAAGTGGAGCCTCAAAGATGTGGTATTCGCTGGGCTAGCTGCAAATAGACGCAAAGAAGCCAAATGGAAATGAAAAAAAAATACAATTTTAATGCAAAATGTAAAACAGTCACGTCTGACAACGAGCGCCTTTCAATCTGGTTGTTGTTATTGCTTAGCTCCGTGTTCGTGGGGCAAGCAAATAAATTGAAAACCAAAAATAAACGCTGCATAAAAATCAAATGGAAACGTTGCAGCAGTCAGGCTTAACCGACTGTGGAATACTCTGATACTCTCAAATGCAATTCCAACTGATAATAAGTAGCAGCAAATAACATTCTTGTGCCATTGACTAATCATTAATTTGGTGACTAAATCTATACCTTCGGTATCCAGGTATAAAGGCAAAACGAGAAGCAGAATAAAAACAGTCACCACTTGCAGAACTACTCTATTTTAATTATATTGCTATTATGGTGGTCTTGTTAAATAAACCAAAATATAAATATAAATACAAATATGTTGACAGCAACATAATTAAAATGAACATAATTTGTACTTTTATTTGTATTTTTAAAGAGTACTTAAGTACTTAAGTTTATTGATTTTGATAAATGCAAAGCCTTTTAATGCAGCACTCACACACTGAAAACCAATCACTTCCACAATAACAATAAAATATATTATTTTAATATTGAAAAGCAAACAATTTATTTATAATAGAACACAGTTTTCCATAAATTGTGCCAGTCTTCGATTAAAAGCCAACGCAGTATATAAATCATTGCGATACTATATAATAATGTGTTTGGTTAGGATGTTAGGACACGTTTATCCCGTATCTTATTGGTATCAGTTTGTCTTGAAACCAAATTTATTTGCATACTCAATGGACTTGCAGCTAACTCTATCAGCGCGTTACACATTGTTCGTAATAAACTGCTGCTCGGGTTTCAAAATAACACTGTATACAAATAGGATGAGAAAAATATATGCACGAAAATCAGTCAGTGAGGTCAGTCAGGGAAGGTGCGCAGAGAGTCCCTCGGCTCGTTCTCAGGCTAGTCCAGAGTGCAGCCCTCAAATCGTTCAAGCTAGATGCCGCCAGCAGTATCCAACTTGGCCCCTTCATCATTTTCGAGTCTTGCAATGATTGAATGCCCCAACACAAACACAACACATGCGTCTGTGGTCTGTGTATGTGTGTGTGTGTGTGTGTATGCGTGTGTGTGTATATATAAGCCTCAGCTCTAAATTCAATTGAAACTCTTAGCTTGGTCTCAGCTTGGATGGCGGCGATGTTGAAGTCGACGCCGATGCCGACGCTTGCGTTGATGGCAACAGCAAATGAAGAATTTTCTGTGCATTTTTCTAGAGCAGCTGCACGTACAAAGCAGAGCAGAGATGCTCGGGGAAGGGGATGTGCTGGTTGGAATGTTGAACGTATATCTTGGAATGGCGGCCATGCAACAAACCAAGATAAAATTGTTGTGCAAAATATAAAAACCAAACGGAAAACGAAATAAGAGCGGGAGGGAAACAACCAAGAAGTAGGAGGAAAGGCAAACGCTAAAACATATACACGGACACACACACCCACACACAGACACAGCGAACAAATCATGAAAAATGTAAGGTAAACTAAGTGAAAAAGAAATGGAAACTTGAAAGCAACCAGATGCAGACAGATACTGAGTCAGAGACAGAGACTGGGACTGGGACTGGGACTGAGACGGCAGCAAAACGAACTTGCAGCTCAAAGTGCTGTGCCACGAATTTTGATGCACCAACAAAACGTCCTGCGTCTTACACATTTGTACACACGCACACATCCATGCACACACACACACACAAACACACACAAACACAGACTTGTTTATCACAATAAAGATACGAAGCACAACATGGGGCACGATACTGGCCACAGACTGTTTCTGCAATGGGGAGGGGAAGGGAATGAGGGGGTTGGGTCACTGCCACAAGTGGCGTTGACGCTGAGGCAACGCTGTCGTTGATTGGCACAAGGCCAGACAACGACGAAGACGATGACGATGTGCTGCATTCTCATCTCTGCTCGCTTCTATTTCAGGCGTCTTCCCACTAACAAGCTCGCAACTTTCAAGTGCTCTTCTGAAATAAATGCGAATGTGTATCACAGATAATTACCAAGTGCCTTCAATTAGCAATCGGCCGTTTTGGCATTGAGAAAGCTACCCAAAGTAGTACGTGTATGAATGAAAAGCTGCTCGACAAGCTGTAAGACGACAAATACAAAACAAGACAAACACACAAAAAAAAAACAAAATAAAAGTAGAGAAACCAACAATTTCCCAACGACACACATGCGTATTGAATCCGAATGAGAAACTGTGAGTTTGGTAGGAAAATTACTTGCTAATAGAAAGGCTATGCGAGTTACTCCTCGTTACATGTTTGAATGATGGCTAAGAATTTACTCGTTAGCAGAGCACTCACTTACTTTAAAAGCCACTCGATGCATATTTATCCTGAATACGCCTACTCAGGGATACATGTAGTAAATGCAATGAGGAAGATCACAGAATCGCTCGTAAGAAAATTATCTTCTCGCTGTACTTTCGTGAATTTCATATGTTTTTTTTTTTCTTTTTGTCGGCACCTAGTGCCCTGAATAAGGAGCATTACGTCCGCAGAGCATATTCATCGTGCGTGGCATTGGACGTGCATCAGTTAAGTAAATCACTCATCGAGTTCGTGACTCTGGGGCGCCGCCGCAGTGGCCACCCAAAACAATAACCGGTCTCAACTGAGCAGCTGAAAAATCAAAGACCCAACTCAAGCGGTGAACTTAAAAGCCGTAATAAATAAATCTTTTGGAGAAGTCATGGATGCAAACGAAACGAAACCAGACCAGTCCAGACCAGACCAAACACAGAAGCCATAGCTGACGCGTCTCTGGCGCTGTCAGTTCGTGTGCCAGAGGCTATCGGAAGCGTAACGGAACATTGTCGGTGGCAAGAGAGATTTTGCTGCATAATGACCTACAAGCATAAAAAACTTTTCCCTTATTTTATTTTGCTGTTGTTGTTATTGTTTTGTATACCACATGCCAGCAACTTGGTAATCTTTTGCATCATCGAAAGCGAATGAAGTACGTGTCCTGTCCTGGCTAGGACGATCCTGCCACTGGCGACTGTTGCGTTTGCTAGCGCTACAAATGCATAAACAACACACACACACACACAGAATGACTGACTGGCAACTCGAAATTACACGAGCAAATCCAAGAAATGGCAATGGCAATGAGCACGAGTTTTTTGAATGGGAATGCGGATGGAGCTGAAAATGGAACTGAGGCGACTCTGAGGCGTTAGAGTGTCGCGCGTATATGTTGGTCTCCCACAGTGCTCCCAATGTATATGTGTATGTGTATGTAGCCGTCACGTTCATTCATGCCTCGAAACGTGTTAAGGAGCTGGAGGATTTTATTTTTAATGCAAGGGCACTATGTCTTTCTCCTCTGTTTGTGTGTGTGTGTGTCCGAGGAGTAAATTTAATCAGTATAGCATTGCCAACCGTTTCGACACACAACCTGAATATAGATAACGAATTATGCAACGGGTCTGCATCTCAATTCGCTTTTGGGCGTTACGAATCGAGATGAGAGCGTGTGCGATATTTCACGACAAGCACGACTTCTTTCATGCTTAGATTTGAGAATTTCTTTCTTATAGTTAGGTTATACTGAGTTAACACGCGGGCGACAGTTGGCCCGTTGCACTTATTGTTGTGCATTGATTTAATGAATATGTGTTAAGGAATTAAAAATGTCTTCATTTTCTACAAGACACCAATTTGATTTTCTATTGGTCGTGTCGGTGGCTCGTGCTTTGCGCTGGGTAAATCCATTTTGAGGCGTGTTTTTGGTCATTTTAAAAGGACACGCGTCCAACTCTTCCTACATATACACATTTATTTCGCACGTGTGTATTTGCGTGTTTGTGTGTGCTTGGGTATTTGTATGTGGCAAAGAGGCGCCTCAACATGCATGTAACGTGAGCTTGCCTCATTTGTGGAGCCTTAGGCTCGTTTTGCAGAGGTCAGCAAATTTTCATTTTAGCTTTAGCGTTCTTACCCTCACACACATTCACACACTTACACACACACGCATACACAGTGCCACAATTTAGAAGGTCGACAGCAAGTGACAGTTATTGCCATTTGCTTTTGCCGTTCGCCTTTTGCCGAAACCGAGAAAAAAAAGAGAAAGGAATAGCAACTCAGATCGTTTTTACACCACAATTACGAGCGATGAGTGAAAATGCAATGGGGATGCCCTTTTTTTTAGTGTGCTGCCACTCACACACACACGCACACAGACACACTAATACGCACACACACGAAAGAGTCATCGTTAGGCGGTAGCCGTCAATTTGCCAGCTCGTCAGTTCGTCCAACCGCTTCTATACAGAAAGGATGCAACGAATTCGGCACAAAGCGCAACGCCCTTTTGTATGCAACGATTTTGTTACTTGCCACACAACGGGGCAAACAAGAGTAGAGGACGAGAGTAGAGAGACCGACATCAGCCACGTCACATGTTGGACTTGTGGCCGTTTTTAGCCCAGCGTGAGCTTAGTCTGTTTGTTTGTTTGTTTCGGCATTGTTCTCGGTTTCGGTTAGTTGTTAACAGCCAAATTATGTTATATGGTCGAATCCGTTCGGCCCAAGCACAAATGTCCTGCGTTGGCAGGTTAAATAGTTGAGGGCCAGCCGAATTAGGCAAATATGAACAGCAGGAAGAGCAAATTGGCAGCAGGAATTGTTCCCTGGGCAAACATTAGAAATGAATAAATAAAACAGTGAAAGTTCTCTAAACGAGTTTAATATCAACCTATTGATAGCTACCTTTCTCCGTTCATTATAAATCAATATGATAGTATCGATATCGATATCAAATGTAGGCAACCAAATATCCTTGTTTTCCACATGCCAAATTTGTCAACGTCATATGTTATCAAGTTAAGTTTGAGTGAAAAACTACCAAGTAATAAAATGAGAAGAGTGTGCAGTAATAAATCATAAATAAATAGAATTTCAGAAATAGTTTGCCCATACAATATATATAAAGCAAATAAGCTGATTACATTATAACAATGGTGAATCGCATACTTCAGCAACTTAATCTGCTAACACAAAACGCTAACCTCACTTTTAAGCTGCTTCTATTCACACGCTGGCCCAAATCATCCCAATCCATAAGCTATTCACTCTCCGCCCCAACACCATTTTGATCACCATCACACTTGCCAAAACTTTGCCATAATCCAAAGCCAAAAAACCAATAGACCAATAGACCAATCGGCCAATAGACCCTAGAACCGAAAGAGGCAAAATGAAAGGAAAACCGCATGTGATTGGCGGAAAGCGACCGGAGTCAACGAATCGATGATTTCCACATACACGCACGTGAGCTGTTTTTTTCGCAATGGATTTGAGTTCCCTTTGGTATACCCGGACGGTCGGGAGAGGGGCGCAAATACTACATGAAATGAAATGAAACATTTTAACAATAAATGCAAATTTAGCTAAGCCGCCTATTGCTCAACAACAATAACAAACAATAAAAATAACAACAACAGAAACAGAAACAGCAACATCAACAGCAACAGCCAACCAACTAACAACCGAATCGTACGACAAAAATAGACAAACAGCTGCACTCACTCACAGATCCACGCGCCCACGCTCTGAAATCGAAAAGTTTATAAAGCAACCCAACCCAGCCAACAAAACGTGGGAAAAAAGAAAAGTTTTCGAAAATGAAACACAAACAAAAATCTGTTGAAAAAATAATATAGAAATGTGCCACGTTTTTGTGCTTGGTTACGCGATACTCTGCGACAACAAATGAATTATGCAAAAGCCAATGAGTCCTTGTCATCGATAAATCATCAATTTGTTAACTTACAACTAGATAAATACAATCAGGTCGCATGTCAACTTAAGCACGTTCTTCATTTATAATTTAGCATCGACGATTCGGCAACTTTCACATATAAATCGATATTGATTCTGAGCAATTATATATATTTTGTTATATATACCCGATTTGCATGGCTACAGAGTATACAAAAATGAAAAAAAAATAAGAAAAAAATGCAAATTTTCGCCTTATTCACACGCGCAGCTGGTACACAAAACAGAAATCGTTGTGCTTGGGTGTGTGGCTTTGTGAATGTGAGCGTGAAAAGTGAATGGTAAAATGTGTCAGCACTCGGTGCACGGGGCGTATGAAGGTCGAGATTCGGTTTCACAAATTTGTTGCCCGCTTTTGGGCGCGCCTGACCAATTGTATGATTTAATATGACAATGTGTTTGCTGTTTCTTGGTGTTGGTGTGTGTTTCTATGCATCGCAAACTCTATATTGGTATTTGCGTGTAGGTATGTGCACAATGGGCTGACTACTAAGCCGTTATTCAATCACCCAACTATACACAGCCATGGACTAAAAAATAACAATATAGCTTTGAAATAGTTGCGATATTTACAAAGCCGCACTTCAAAACCTCTTCTAAATCAAAAAAAAATAAAACAAACAAACATTTGTTGAGTGGAAGCAAGCTTCTGAAATGATTTAAATGATTTTAGTGACACAAATTTCGAATATTGCACCATTTTATTTAATTGAAATTGCAATCATTTTTGGACCGTGATTTATAGGAAGGATCACGATACAGCGCTGAAGGATACACAGTCAGTGCTATGAAAGAGCAACGTGCATAAAAATGAACAACTTCAAATCTTATAAAGTAAACACATTAAACACCCACACTCACACAGAAACACACTCACGCACACAAACACACACACACACACACTCACAAACACACACACACACACACACACACTTAAACACACACACTCATACAAGCATACAAATTGTTTGACTCGATTCGGTTGGGTTATAGATGACTGCATATAAACTGAAAATCGAAAACCATATTTCAATTTGCGGCATTTAGCACACACATATACACACACACATGTATATATATATTTATATATATATATATATATGTTATACATATAAAGGGTAAGGATACGCATGATGAAATTGATACGCTTTGCCGTAACGAGCAGCCGTTTTTTTTATTTATTTCATTTTTCTGAACACCCCAAAAATAACTCTGCTCAGGGTTAAATTGCATTTTGAGCTGTTCAGAAAGGCTGTGAATTTTAGTTACTAGCAAGCTCCAACCGATACAATTATTGCCTAAACATGCCAGGCATGACTTAAGAGTTAAAAGCCCAGCTTCGTGGCTGGCAGACCCTGCCTGTTCAAATTTATAATTTACTCGACTGTATTTATTTAAACAACACTTAGCCATATTTATCACAATATAAAGCGATAACAAGTTCGTACTGTGTCTGGTGAAAAGAGAATCCCGAATATAACTCGTTGTATTCTATCTCAAGAAGCCCATTAATATTTGTAATAAGCCCATAATAGGAAGCAATAAATGAGCAAAGCCAGTTACGCAATTCGACCTGGAATTTTGCGTATTCGACACGAAATCCGTTACTACGCAACAATCGCCGACTATTTGATGCCGCTTTTCAGGGGTGGGGCACGCTCACTGCCCCAGCTAACGCTGCGGCTGAGGCAATGGGCGTGGTTGGATTTGTTTGAGGTAACGCTGACCAGAACCAACTAATCGAGCCCTGTGCAAAATATATTACCACTGTGCGCGTGTGTGTGTGTATGTGTGTGTGGGTGTATGTGTGTGTGGGTGTATGTGTTTAGTGGTGTGGCCTCTGGATGCTCAAACATGTTTTTACTTCTCGTCTGCAGCGGCCATTCAATACAAGCTGAGGCAAGCAGCCCCAAGATGCATACATCATTCAACAATTAGCGAGTCGCATACTTCTGTGTGCGTCTGTGTGTTTGTGTTTGTGTGTGTGTGTGTGTGTGTGTACTCTGGATGTCAATCGTATTAGCTTATATGATGGTATTTTCGAATGGCTTGGCCAAAGCGCTTTTGCACTCGCTCTCTTTCTCTTTAACTCACACCAACTCTATCTCTCTCTCTCTCTCCCTCTCTCTCTATCCCTCTCTCTCTCTCTCTCGCTCTCTTTCTATATTTATACATATATCAGTCTCTCATTCTTTGTCTGCTGCATTTGGTCTGTGTGCACTGGCAGCCATATGGAAAAATGAAATAAGCGCAGCATCCATAACAGAACGTAGCCAGTCAATTTGTGTAACGGATTGCGGCCAACGGATAACGGATAACGGATAATGGATAATGGCTTATGGAGTACACTGGCACGGCTGGTTAGCGCCCAAAAGTGCAGCAGAAACGAGCCATGGTCATTTGAGACACCCACCGAAATGACAATGGAGGAGAGCTTAACATTTCACTGCGTTGCACAAACCTTTCGCATGGTTATGGCTGGGTATTTTTCGTAGGTATTCGTTCTGCTGGCTTTTTCTTAAAATTGAAACTTTTGTGTGCTGTTGTTGGTGTTGTTAACGAGCTGCTCAAAATATATGAATATATGTGGGAAGGAGCGGGAAATATAACCATAATTATAATGTGACGCAATACAGTTAAACCTGATGGTTATTGTAATTGTGAAAAGAGGGGAAAAATGTTCAAAACGTGTTATTCTTTTTAAACTGTCTTCAATTTCAAATTATCATCTTATTGCGCTGCTTACAATTTTTCATTTGTCATTCACAATTGTTTGCCTTCAAATGTCATCATTAATCTTACATTGAACTCATTTGCGTTCCTATTGATGGCCTGTCCATCTGACTCTGTCTTCAGAGTCAATCTCAGTTATATTACACTATTTGTCTACAATCGCATCCTTTGCGTTTTTCTGTTTTCTCTGCTCATATTAGATTGTCTTGAATTTTTCTTTACCTTTTCACTTGTGCCTTGAAATTTCTTTCATTTGTTATTCGGACTCTTTTGGTGCAATATCAACTCTTTGTCTATTCATCAGGCTCTCATTAACCCCATTGTCTATTCTATTGTTTCGGTGCCTGCGCTTCAGTTCAGGTTCTTTTAATCCCAATCCCATTACCTATTATGGGCACTACCTGACATTTTCCCTTTGCTCACCTATCGCATCGTCGCACACTCGGCAAACTTGTAATGGCCAAAATTCAGGCATGGAAGCAGCACACCAAGTCCTATCAGAGCTATCTGTCTTTTCTCGTTCTTCTCTCTCTCTTTCTCTCTCTCTCTCTCTCTCTCTCTCTATCTCTCTATCTCTCTATCTCTATCTCTATCTCTCTCTCTCTCTGTCTCTCTCTCATAATCTCTATATCCTCCTTTCTGGCCGGCTGTTGCTGGCTCCAACGTATTGAGCCACAATTATTATGAGCTGCCTTTAATCATATTAATGTGAAAGCTGCTCCTTCGTCAGAAACTTGCCCTCCACCGATCTCCCTTACGGCAACCTCCCTCCTACCTTTTTATTCTTCTTTACAAGCCGTCTGTTTAGCGAAGCATCACCGTTTCCTTTATATGCAATTTTTTTTTGCTAATTTTTGGTTTAACTTTTCGGTTTTTTTTTTTTTTTGATTTTTGGACTTATTTCTATCTCTAAACTTGACCTTCACTTTTACACACACCCACCTAGTGTCCTTGGCATGCTGCCTGCTCAGTCGCCTAGGTGACCTTTTTGAATGACTCTCCGTGGAATTGAAACAACAAAAACGCTTATCGCTTTTGTATTATGGACCAAGCCCACATCCCAAAAGCATGTCCCTCTCCACTGAGCAGCACACCTCAAATCTAGCTTCTTCTTAGTCCTGCTCCTGCTCTTGCTACTGCCAATTCTGGCATTCGTGCTCCTGTTTCTGCTGTTTTTGTTATCTGTGTTATTGTTTCAATTGTTGGCTGGCAACTTCTGCAATTTTCAGTCTGGCTACAAACAATTCCGACAGAGTACAGACCAACCTGACCATGTTGGCAATCTCAGCTTAGCTTGTTTTCGCTGTCTCAGTTGTTGTTGTGGTTGTTGTTGTTGTTGTTATTGCTGTTGTCTCTCTGCTTAAGTAATTCATTTGTGCTTAAGATACAAAATGATTTCGTTAAATTCACGTTCAGAGAACTAAGTAAATAATCATCCAAAAGTTCGTCCGCTCCACAATTGTTGAATTCCGAAAGCCACAAAATGTAAAGTACGCATAATTTTCCAGCGATGCGACGAAGAGAGGTGGGGGAGGGAGGGGAAAGCTTAAGTTACTTGGGAAACTGGACAGGTATCCGCTGTACCTAATTGACTGTAGGTTGGGGGCTACTTCCATAGGATACGGCCCGCCGTCCAGAAATGTCGAGAGTTGCAGGGTAGACCGGATGGGGCAGGGACAGGGGACAGCAATTGAGGGACCAAGAGGAAAGCTGAAGTAACTGACACCGACAAATAATATAATTTAGAATACGCAGCTGCAGCTGGAGCCGAAGCTGTCAAGCTTAAAGTTTTACGGCACAACAAATTCGCGTCAACACAATTGCGAACGATTTTCTAATGAGCCGAACTTGAAAGCGAAAGACAAACGACTGGAGACTGACTGATAGACAGACGACAGTTCAGAGAACTTGTGCGTTGCATGCCACACCATTCATCCACACATATATACAGCACCAAAACTGAACCAACGCCCTACCATTTTTTTTCTGTTCTGCTGTGTGTGTGTGTGTGAGTGAGTGAGCGTATGGGTGTTTTTTGAGCCTGTTATTGCATTTAGCGGGCAACAAATGAATTAAGTCAAAAATTGTAGAAAAACAAGAGAGAGCGCCTATCTTAACAACATAGAGCGAAGTTCAATTGTCGTCCCTTGAATTGTTACCTTGAAACCAATTAGATATTGCATGCCAATGTGTATACATTTTTGACAAAATACTTAAGCCCAATACTACGCATATTGTTTGATTCTATCAATCTTGTTGAAAAGAAAAGTTTTTCATATAAAAATTGTTTCAACGGGAGCTATATGAAATAGTAGACTTCGACAGATATCTGCTAAGTTTTATGAACATAAATGACCATACAATGCACACAGACTACTACTTTAAGAGGTCGGAAATGTCTTACAATGTACAAACGATTAACTAACTGGAGGATGACAAAAGCAGCAATAGGACATGATAAATGGATTATAAATATATAATAAAATAAATTATAAATAGATGAAGTTAAATCAACTGAAGCTCGCGAACCTTTCGATTTTTACTAAAAATGATTTTTATTTAAACACTCACAAGCGCATAAATATCTATGACAACATATGTTGATTGTAACTATTTGTACTCTTAGCAACTGGTTCATCCAAAATAATAATAGCCTCAGCAAGAGTGTAATTACTCTAGGGCCTGAATGGAAGGGCTATCTGGACTAATGTGCAATTTGTTGAAGCGATAAATACATTAATTAAAGTCAAGTTCCTCATAAATAAATGAAATGTGCTGAAAAGTAAACGCAACAGGAGCAACAGCAACAACAGCAACAACAACAACCGCGACAAGCAATGAAAAGTGGTAAAAGGCCGGGCAAGGCTAAGGCAAACACAGAGGACTAGAAGAGTAGAAGGGGAAGAAAGGGAAATGGAGCAAGGGCAAGGGGAAGAGTTGGGAAGCGGTCATTAACGAGGTAAGCAAAGCGCGTAATGAAAGCGCGCTCGAAATGGCGAACTTAGAAAGGACATGCGGTTGAGTAGGCTATAGCTTTAGCTATGTGTGCGTGGTGTGTGTGTGTGGTGTGTGTGGTGTGTGTGGTGTGTGTGTGGTGAGTGTGCGGTGATTTTGCGCGATGCTCGGCTGAAATTGAAGTGTGGTCAAATTGAGGCAAGCCTTAATGAATGGAAGGTAATTGGTGTGGTGCGCGGCGGTGTGGGTTAATTCCCAAGAAACTTAAGCAGACGCAGACATAAAGTAAAAATTAGATGTTGACAGCGAATTAAGGGAGGTAAAACGGACAAGGACAAACTAAACGCGGAACACAGAATTCGGCAAGTTATCTTATATTTCTGTGAAGGTTCCAGTTAAATTATATACCAATTCATATGGTCTATTGTATTAAATGAAATACGAGTATATTTATTTTTGATGATTGGGTTTTATTTGCTAACTAGAGATGCTGGTCGAAACCGGTATCAGGGATATGCTACGATAAATTTGCAGCAATTATTATTTATTCTCATCGCTTGTTCGATAATTGGCGTTCAACTTATTTTGTAGCACATAGAAGACCATAATTATTATATTTTCGCCAGTAGCGAAAGTGTTTCGCTGGAAATCGACACCTTTTGCATATGTCTCAGGTGGGCTGTTGTGCCTTCAGAAATGTGTATTTTATCGAATAACTTGAGAGCACCTTTGCCAATCCAAGGCATGGACGACTCCTTCGGGCATCGTTTTAATGAGTCGAAGTTTTAGCCGAGCTGCGGCAATTGAATTTATCGTTTCGCTGGTAATGAAAAGTGCTGCACGCTAAACCGCAATCTTTGGTGGTTAATGCTGGAAGTTGGGTCCAGGCCAGGGGACAGAGGCGATGATACACATACTCGTATGTGTATGTCGTTGGGTAAGTTAAGAGACTCGCAAGTTGCAATACAACTTACAAGTTGCGCGTCAACTATGTGCTTAACATCAATTAAAGACCCACAAACCTAATATACCCACTTAACCCATAACTAGCGGTGACGACGAACGAGGCGGCTCTCTCACAGAAAGCCCAACGTCAACACATAGATGGAAATGCCAAAATATCTAGCAAAACTTGCCAGTTCCCCCCGAGGTGGGAGCGAGCAAGCGAGCGAGCGAAAGTTTTCCGTGAATACGTGGAAAAAGTTATAAATGTAACAGCTGCCTGGACAAATTGCGGTGTGTGGGGGAGGTAAAGGGTTAGAGGAGGGAGGTGCGAAACAAAGGGTTCAACTCACTCGCTTAATAATTATGAGCTCGAGGCAGTCACCTATCTTCTTGACGTCTCTTGCTGTTGCTGTTGATGCTGTTGATGCGGAGGCATCGCTCGGTAATAGCAACGACGACAGCTAAGCAAAAGCGCTGAGAGACATCTGAGACAGTAGACAAAAAACTTGAACCCCTCCTTATCCACATCTCTCTCACTGTATCTCTCTCTCTCTCTCTCTCTCTCTCTCTCTCTCTCTCCACTCTCTCCCTATTTATCCATCTATCTCTCTGAGATATGCCCTTTGTTACGTTACGGATATTATAAACAGACCAAATTGGGACTAGTAGCAATGCGAGAATTTGCCCCGTTCTTGCCTGATATATGTGAATGTGCGTTAACCCGCTCTGACTCTCTCCTCATCCTCAGCTCTATGCCCATTCCCATCACCATACTCATTCCCATACGCATTGCTGCCACGCAAATGTAATTAAACCATACATCAACGTGAAATATGTCGACGGTGACGACGACGAGCCCAGTTAGTATCTTTCTGTGTGTGTGTGTGTGTCTGTGTGTGCGTGGGTGTTTGAATGCTGTTAAGCTTTTATCGGAGGTAGGACAACGCAGTCATTAAGCTTGTGACACATGGTCGTAATTGAAATGAATGAAGTCTGTCTGTCGAGACAGTTGTCATATTTTGTAGGGATAATTTGTGAAAAACATACCCACTAATTATTAAGACATTTGGAAATTGTCATAGACCTAGGCCACATAATGTATATAATGTATGTAAGCTCTCCAGCTGAATAAGTCATTTCGATCGTATCTGTGAATTCCCTTCTACCTCTTGCCATTGCTTTCGATATATCTCTGATCATTTTGCAATCACTTGCAGTCTCCAATTAAAGTTAAATTAAGTTGTTTTGTATGAACTGATGTCTTAAGTTTTAGGCATGATTTGCAATCAAAAGTTTATTTATAAATCGATCTGATCAGATGAGTTTTCTATGCAAGCGCAGCTGCTTAAATCTTTATAACCACAACTGTTTTGATATTATTAAAAAGTAATATATTCTATATGCAGCTGTTGTAGCCAAAAGAAAAACAAAACCATGATATCTGAAAACTAATTTAAATATATTATTGATTTCCTTAAGGGTAAAAAAAGTTCGGCTTCAGCGTCTGCTTCGGTTTGGCAACTTTGTAGGGTTGTACGATTGTAGGACTGCAGGGTTCTAGAGTTGGACAGTTTTGCGGTAACTGAAACGCGTTGCGCAGAGTCGAGGCTATAGGAAAATGTAATATAAATACATGTAAATGTAAAGCAGAATTGTAATTATGTCTTTTAGGTGAGCGCTGCTTTACAGGCGCATCACCACATGGCCTCGAGAAGTATGTGTGTGTATGTATGTATATATAAATATATATACATATAATAGGATATATATGCGCCTGCTAGTCGGGCCGAGTTGGGTTGGGTTAGATATTGGGTTGAGAGTCCGTTGAATGACACGATGACAAGTTGCTTTTAATTTAATTTCAGCCTAGACTTTTGCTGGGGAAAACTCTTCTGGGTTAAGAGAGTGCAATTTTAAGCGTTAGCCAAGGATTAAAGGCTGGACGGTAAGCCTGTGAGACGGGCATTTAAAGATTAAATTGAATCTATTGTCAATGTCTGCTCATTAAGCTAAAGTGTTACAAGTGTTGCCGCTGTAGAAAGTTGACGCGACGGCTTCAACAGCTCCGAGAGATGTCAAGTCTCGGCGCCAAGTTAATAATGCTGACGCCACATGTAGCTGGCTTATGCATATCGGAAGTAACCTGACAAAAATAATGAGCTACTCAAAAGAAATATGTATGCGTGTGTGTGTGTGTGTGTGTGTGTGTGCGCGCGTTTGAAGATGAGTGCCACATGCAGCACGCCAATCTGCTTACAGCGCTGAAATGCTACCACCGAGCAGGCAACAAAGCAAATAACAGTGGCAAAAGAATGGAATGCCCGACTGGAAGACATGCACTAACAAGCTCAATACATATAAATGTATATAGGTTATAGATTATTGGGGCAGGCTATATGAAGTGAGTCCATATCTTATCTCGTTTAGATCGACACGGATAGGCGAACATGTGCAAAACGACTACGTTTATCAACTTTAACGTACATCTGGCTTATGCTATACGGTATCCGCTTTTGTAAACAGTTTTTAATGGGTAGTGTGTATAAAAATGCATCACGTGCCAATGGAGAGCAAGTGCCTCATGAGGTGGGGTAGGGGTTGTAGGATTCAACAGTTTACTGGGCACCGCTGCGTCTTGTAGCGTTGCTAATGCGCATTTACCTATGGCCACCGTCTCAAGACTATAAATTTCCGGCAGCCCAGCGGAATGGGAAGCTGAATGATGGCCCCAAAGTCTGGTGAGGGGAGGTGAATAGTGCAGGGCTGTCTATGAGGATATGGGTATTGCTGGCCTAATGATGGCTGCTGCTGCTGCTGCTGCTGCTGCTGCACTGCTGCTGCTGCTGCTGCTACTGCTGCTGCTCCTGTTTCTGCTGCATTGCACAAGTAGCGAGAACTAAGACAAACTAAAGGAAGACATGAAAATATTCGATATCCGTGCCTAACGACTACCGGCAACTGCTAGCGAATGAGAGTCGTGGGTGGGTGGCAAGGGGCAAGGGGCGGTAAGGACAGAGGCACCTCTGCTTAAGCGGCAATGAGATTTTAAGAGCTTCCACTTCCGTCTAAGCAAAATTTGTTATCGCACCGACAGGCTACCAAGCAATCTACATGCATATATAGAGTATATATCACGTACAAGTAGTGGTGCCATCTAGCCATCTAGGAAAACCAAACCCACCCGGCCACGCCTAACGCTTGAGAGGCCTTCGACCGATTTGCTGCTTGTCTTGCATTTAATGTCACACGCTTCATTATTTCTAATTGGCAAATTTTCAATCAGCAACGCGGCCCCAAAATGGAAAACGGCAACGAAAATCGGGTCAGAGGGGCAGCGGGGCAGAGGGCCTATTAGGATGTTTAGGGAATGCGCTGCGCGTAAATTTGGCTGCGCTGTGACTTAACAACTTCAGAATTCAATTATGCGACACAGAGTGAAATCAACATTATTGATAAGCCGCAAGGACAACGGCAAAGGAAGAAGGCTAAAAAAAAACAAAAAAAACAGAGTAGAAAATATAAGTACAAGGCAATCTGGGTGGCAGGAGCAGGAGCGGGTGGCAGCCACAGCCACAGCCGTGGGCTGCCAAGTTGTGTCGCATCGAGACTGCTGTCATCAGCAGCGGACCAGCTCCAACTCTGAGCTGCTGGTGGTGACCAATCAGTGCCCCCGGCGACATCAGTGACGCGAACGCCCGAGTAACTAAGTCAGTTGCCAACTAGCCAACAAAAGTTTGCTTGACGGCACAAGAGGTTTGTGGCAAGACGTTGATGGTGATGGAGGAGGGCGAGTGGGAGGTATAGGCGTGGCAAACGGCGAAGCAGAGCAACAAAAGGAAACGTAACGCGCAAATTATCGTAATTATAAATTAAGTCGACATTGGTCAGAAGCGGGAGTTACAAAACTGGTAACTGCCACCCGGAAGAGGCTGGATCAGGGTGGTCTAGCGAGAAGGGTGGTGGTGGGGAAGGGGGATGAAGTTAGGGTTGGGGGAGATTGGGTGTGTCTGTGCGTTGAATTGTTGTCAAATGTAATGAAAAATGTTTTTTGTAATGCGCAAAACAGTGGTCCAAACTGGGAAGAATCGCAGAGGTTTATAACAAAGAGAGAAAGGCGGTGAAGAGCGGTGAGGAAGGAGGGGAGTACGGCTTTGCTGACTGGCATTCGAAAATAGATTTTCACTATATTTTTGTGGGCGGCAGGCTGTCTATACTGTTGAGTAGGTGGGTGGTATAAATACGGACTTGGATACTTGGGTCCCGGCTTTAACGCTGTAAAGTGGAAAAGTTTTCTATGACTTGGGGAGTTCTTTTATAGAATAAAAAGAGGAAAAAAAATTGAAAACATGGCAACAGATAGAGCTGCGGCAAATAAAAGAAGGGGCGAGGTTGGTAGGCTGATTGTGCTGGTTGAGGGGCAGGATATGTACATAGACACCGAAGAGATTGGCCAAAACACAAGCAAAAACTACAAACTGGCTAACGTCTAAAATTTGTTGCTGTTGCTAGTCAAAATGAAGCTATTTTGGGTAGGTAACTGAGCGAGACAGCGAGTGAGAGAGTGAGAGAGAGAGAGAGGGGGAGAGAGGGAGAGGAGGAGAGGAGGAGATATAGGCAGTGTTGGGGTAGTTGGATGACTGGTTGGGGTCGGCCCGCGGGCATTATTTGTTGCCTAATTGTTAAGAGTGGACGCAAAGTTATGCCAAAAATTGTTGCCTGCTTGACGGCGTCTTTTAAACAACAATTCTTGGCCATAAAACTAAGCGTTAATTGAGCGCCAGCAAAAACTTTTTGGCCAAAATGCCTCGAGCATTTACATTAAATAGATATGAGCGAGAGACTCCCTAAAAACAGCAACAACAAAAAAAAAGAAAAAATAGCAGAAAGAAGAAAAAATGAGATGACAATGGGCTAGCGAAAACAATTGAAACAGCCGTTGGCATTAAGTGGAACGAGTGGTGCGAGTGTGGTGTGGTTTGCTGTTGTTGTTGTTGTTCATGTGACAAAGGGCGGTGTGTGGTGATGGGGGCGCCACTAACCAAATTTACAACTTGTGTGCAGATCGACGACGACGACAAAATGGAACAAAATGGCAACCATTAAAAATGCCGCCGCCGCCATCAGCACAAAAACTAAAACGGAATTTCAAAATGAAATGAATAAGTTCAACGCACTGAGGCACAACGAACTACCGATGCCCTGCTCCTTGCACGTCTGCTGTCTGCAGCAAATCCAATTTAAGTTCTCTGATTCGAAATTCCATTTAAACTGTTGCAGCTAGTGGCTTTGGCGTTTCACTACTGATATTATGCTCAAAATGTGAAATATATATTTAATTTAAACACAAAAGCTGCAAGTTTTTGTTGCGAATGCTTCAATCGCTCAGGCACATTTGAAATTTATTACAATGTTATTTCCAAATTTCACTAAAATCGCAAAACAAAAGAGGAAGACAAACGCCTGCTGTGACATTAGCTGTGCCTTCCACAAATTTACAAAGCATAATCAAACCAAATATTTTTGTTTGAGATTGCAGAACTTAGTGATTTTATATGCCCATACTTGAAAGCAAAATAGTTTGAAATGAAATAAAACTTAAATGACACATTTGCTGGTCTTAAGCAGCAAACTTTGTGACGAAGTAAATTGATTCCATTGAAGATGTCCTTCGCAGAAATACTTAGATGTATTACCCAAAGGAGCAGAGCTTTCAACGAGGAGCCCACTGCATCTGGGGGAAGTAGGGGCGTTTTGGGGAGAGCAGGGAGTTAACTTGTCGAATGTCTTCTTCGCCGCATAAGTAGCTGTGAAATTAACGCTAAAAAATTGTAGTGGCGAATGCGCAAATGAGCAAGTGAGACGGCTTAGTGTTGGCGTCCATTGAGTGCCTATAGCCGGCATAAGATAAGCGGCGGCTATGACGAGAGTGCGGTGGAGTGTGGAGTCGTGGGGGAAGGGGCCCCCAGCAGTAGAAAGAGGAGGAACAGGAACAGGAAGCAGGAGCAGGATCAGGCAATGCTTACCCTCGATTGGACAGCGTGAAAACAGAAATTACATTTAATGGTTATAAATTGAAAGTGACTGAATGAAATGCGTAAATATTGACTTATTGAATGGAGTTTAATGCCGCCATGCTGTTTGCTGAGGGTCACTTCAAATTACATTATGGCCAAGAACCGCATGATGGCCACACACAGCCACAGTCAAAGCCACTTATACACTCACACACACACACACAGACACACACACACTTTCTTCTCTGTGAAATTTGGGATTTGACAGCGCTAATTTGTTGATTTGCTGAATTTGATTTTTGGCCTTTTTCTTCGAATTTCGTATTTTTGCTATCTTTATAATACATCTGTTGTTGTTGTTGTTGTTTTTATTATTGTTTTTTGTTGTTGCTGTTGTTGTTGCCCTTGTGATTAGCAAGTCAGCTCTACAGCTGAACAGCTTTAAGCATTAGGCCAAGTTTTGCGGTCTAATGAGCTTATACTGAAATGGCAGCAGGCCAGCAATCCCCAAAAATGGGAGTCAGTGGGCGTCGCAAAGTGTGACGAATGGCTGGATGGCTGGGTGGTTGGGTGGTTGGTTGAATGGCACTAGCATTAAAACGAAAGCCCGGACGTAATTATAATTGTTTTCGACATGAGTTTGGCCATTCTAATTGAATTGTACACTTGGCCAATGTACAGCGGGCAGCGGGAAAAGATGAGCAGTTCGTTTCTATTTTTTTATCTCCTCGTTTTAATGGGCGTGGCATGTCGGTGTGGGTTGCTAATGATGTTTGTTGGCCAAAAATTACATTGGCATCGCTTATTTACAAATTAAAATCTAACGTTTCGGATTTAAAGATTCGCATTTGCTAAAATAGATAAAAATTACATTTAGTTGGCATTTTGCATGCATACAAGTTTGATTTTAATAAAAATCCATAAAATCGATTGACTGCTGCTTACGTTTGGTAACTTATTAGAGATTGCAAACAACAAAGAAGGGACTCAAACTGCCGATATTTAAATATCACAATATTGCTTCTATTGCCACCAACTTTAACAGCGTTAAGAAACAAGCTCCAACTGAAATTAAAGTCATCCATAAGAAGCCCATAGGAATAATGTAATGGAATTAGAACATCAGCTTAACTAGGTAGCTCTGAAAGCAGTTCCTGTAGCTGCTAAACGGAGCAAAAGAGCGATTGCCATCGCAGTAGCACCAACCATCCAATTCGGCTGCTACTCGCTCTCTAAGCTCTTGGTTTTCTTTTGCTACTTCTACACCTAGAAAGAGCACAATGGAATTTGTCTGCTCTAACAAATGTTCTGCGGAGCGAAAGAGCATTAATTTCTTGGCATCGTTCGTAGAAGTAGCACTTTCAATTAGCAAATTCTCCTTTAGAGGGTACATGATATAGTTGTTCAGTTTTGATTATTTTTTGGGAAAAGCTGCATAAAATGTGACATGCAGACTATGTGGAATCAAGCTCAATTATGTAAGTGACAAATTCGAAAGAATAAAACTCAAATCAAATGATATTTGCAGAGTGGTTAAAAATTAAAACCAAATCAAGTCAGAAGACAAATCAATCTCAAAATTTGATTAAGTTTCAACAACGTTATGGCAATGGGAAAACTAGGAAACTAGACAGAGCCATGTAAAAAGTCAGTCAAGTAAATGCTGTTATTGGTTAGGGCAGGAACCACAAATGGCAGCCCTTAAACGGTCTGAATCTGAATCGAAACGAACGACATGCCTTCTCAATTGCACATCAATATGGAACAATTACTTCAACTACAAACCAAGTGATAGGAAAAATGGGTCCCACTTTCATATCACATACAGCGACAGCAGACAGAGAAATAAAAGCCATTAGGCAAAAAAGGGACCAAAAGCCAGCGATGACAACGGGTTATAAACAAACGGCTCATATTGAAAAGAAAGTGCCATACACAGAACTAATACACCCATTACACACACACACACACATAGTCAATCCCCGAATGTATATGTGTCATAAATAGAGAGGGCCACTAGGCCCTGGGGGAGCGATACATAAAGATAGACATATGCGACTCGTCTGGCAGTCCCAAAAATAAGAGCTGAGTTTATCTGCACATCTAACTGAACTATGGCAATTACACACACACACGCACACACATGTATCTGCATAGATGTACATATTGCGTGAGTCTTTGTAGCGGCTATAGCCATATAATAAATCGAAGTCACGACAAATATAAATAATAAAATTTATTTTATTTTATTTCCACATAGAAGTTTCGTTTTTTTGTCTTTTACTTCGCTGTTTTTTTTTTTATATATATATATATTTTTTTGCATTTCAACGTACTTTCAGTACATAAATCTCGAGCTTAGCAGCGGACAGGCCCGCACCAGCAGCCATGTCGAAGGACAACAGCAACAGCAACAACAACAACAGTCAAACCGAAAATAACAAAATTTGTTGGGCGCCTGAAACAACAGACACGAGCCACAGGATTTTTGGCTGCTCTGGGTTGGGCTCCGACCGCCGACGCTTTATGCTCGTATGAATATTGTTTGTGCATACACATATATATAATATATAAAAAAATACACACACATACACACACATATGTATATATATATACATATATATATGTAGTATGGGTGTGTACAAATAAAAAATGGAAAACAAAAAGGAAAGGAAAGGCACTGTGAAAGGAGAGGCAACAATAACAAATCCAATATTAGATGGCTATAACAAGTTCGTTCAAGTACGAGAGCCAGCACTCACATCATCGCTCACTCACCCAAAGAACCATCCCATCCCATCAGATCCCGTCATGCCGTCCCGGCGGGCACCTACACAGTAGTCTGGGGCTTACACAGTTTGCATAGGTTTTCCGTTTGCCTCTCGACAAAAGGCGGCAGCAGCAGCAGCAGCAGCAGCAGGCGCATATTTTTGGCTATTTGCTATTTGGCGAGCTCTCCGGAGCAACGAGCACAATAAAAAATACAACCAGTGGGATGTATTGGTTGAGTCGACAGGGATGGGCAGAGGAGGTTAGATGAAAAGAAAGTGAAAACGTTGAACAAGCTGCGAACAAGCTATGGAACGCATGTGCTGCAATTTGTGCGGGCACGCCACCCTCATTCCTCACCGCCGCCCTCGCCCCCGTCCCGCTTTCGCCTTCGCCTCCACCCTCGCCAACGCCCTCGCCCCGCACCCGTGCACACATATAGATATCAGAACAAAACTTTGGAATGTGCAATGGCTAAGGCAAACCACTCGAATTGAGTCAAATTACTTGGCATTCAGAATGGGATTACTTATAGGCATTGGATTGGAAACAATTTGTTGAGATTTCACCATATTGCGCTGTACAAAGCTAATATTGTCAAATGAAATATTTGGTATATTACATTATGATGGTATTTGCTTAGGATTATTACGGCTCTTTAACTATGAGTCAATAAATCCCGGTGCAAATGTTCACCATGTTCAGGTATTTCATAATAAACAGTCTGGGGAAAACTCAGTAAATTAGTGTTCTCCTAAGTGGCCTAACAATGCTATTTCGGATTTAAAATATGAGACCTGGGATGAAGGGCCTAGCCAGTTGGGAATGTATTTAAGTTTAACATACAATAGCTTATAAATAACAAAATAACAATAGTGGTAAGAAGTCTGTGGTACGCTAAAGAAATAATGCAGATATGTAACAACCTTATTTAAGCGAAACATAAAGCTCGCATTATTAAATTACAACCTTGGCTATAAATGTATGTGCATATATTATAAATATGTGCATATATTACATATATTACACAGAGCAAGCGACTTCGACTGGATTTCGATGATTTCGATGTTTCAATGACATTGCGGAACGATCTAGAATGGTTCTCCAATTCAATTAATTTACGAGCACAACCGTTGGACCAGTGTAGGCTATTGACAGATGAAACTTGATCTGATGGGGCGTTTTATATTGGCTCGACAATAATTTGGACTCAACGGACGAAATCGCCTCAACAGAAAGTAAGCAATAAAACATAATGCTATAACGACCCGAAAAACCCAAGCCAAACTAATTGCATGCCATTTTGGGGTCGACCAATGTGTGATAAACTTTCAGCTCAAACGCCGAGATGACTATTCAAGCAAACATGCGAGGCTCAGACTAACATAAGTAGCAACATAAAAGGGGGCGAGGAGTGTGGGCAACAATATGCCTAACGAGTATGACATACACACATACACACACACACACACACACACACACACACATACACACATGCACAGGGCATTCAGGCACCCAACAAACAGAACGACCCATCCGACCCGGGGACCGACCATTAACTATGCCAAGTGTTGCAAAGTGTATCTAAATTTTCTGCACTAACACCCAAAATCTAATTTATATCACGTTAATGAGCTTTTACGTCAAATTTTTTTTTCTTTTTTGTGAGACAAAACTTTGGGTTGCCTAACTGAACTGCGAACAGGGTTGAAGCGGGCGGCTAACGTCGAGTGGGGTTTGCTCGGACGAAGCAAAATTGTCAACTGTAAAAAGCTGTCCGGCTTATCAAATGAAATTTGTGGCAATAAAACGAAACGAAACGAAACGAAACGGAATGAAATGGAATGGTAACTAAAGAAACCAGGGGGACTGTGTGCTTAAAGGGGCGAACATGGTTCCAGGACGGTTAAGGCGGGAGGCAACTGTGCGCCGAGTGGCAGGCAGCACGTGGAGAGCGTCATGTCTGAACCAATAAACGAAAGGTTATTTAATATTTGGCTACAGTTTGGAACAGCTCCTGCTGTCTCCTCCATCTCCTCCCCTGCCTTTATCATTTATTTCACTAACAACTTAGCCAACTTGGCACTTTTGTTTTTGGCTTTTCTGTTTGTCAGTTTTTTTTTTGTCCCCTTCATAACAAACATCAAAGCCGCCTGGGCGTGGCTATTTTGCGGAACAGTGGAGGGTGGATGAGGATGAGGATGGTGGTATTCTTCCTTTTTTTTTGAGTTGGGTGACTCGTCTTAGCATCCTGCGGGCTAATATTAAGCAAATCTAAGCGAGCGCATTGCCAAAGTTGTCAACTTGCTCTGATAACACGCCCCATACCAGCCCACCAGCCCCCTCCTCCTTATCGCCCTCCTCCTCACTTTTATCGCACACTCTGTGGCATCGTGTCCTTTGTTTTGCCAACGAGTGAAAAGGCAAAACATTGGCAAATTTAAATGCAAATTACCAGCCAGAGTGAAAGAAAACAGTCTGCGCAGTAGCAGAAGGGGAGGGGTGGGGGTGTGATGTGTGTGTGTGTGTGTGTGTGCTGACAGGCGTCGAAAAAAAAGTATAGACTGTTTGAGAAATTATGGCCATAACAAAGCAGCGGCGTTGACGCACAGACAGGTGCCCTATTTCGCAAGCTAAGCAAATGCAACGAACTTTGCCACAGAAAGAGAGAGAGAGAGTGAGACAATGAAGCAGTGTGAGAGAGAGGGAGAGAGAGAGAGAGAGAGAAAATGGCTCTTCTATGACATCTAGAGAGCATAATTTAAGCAATCGCGTTATTTTTGTAGTCCAAATATGTCGGGATGTGCTGCTCAGCCCAAAATGGGGATATTGTGTAAAATATTTAACGAAATGATATGGCATACACTTGGCAGCCGCCATTTTTGGAACTGACACAAAAATACCAAAGGCTAATGATAAGATAAAAGGTAATTGCAATGCCATACCCTATAACCTATGATAACATAAAGAAAATACTTTATGACACGTCTATAAAGTATAAGTAAAAGAAATTTGTAAAGAAACTGAGGTATATGGCGAGAGAGTCACAAGGTGCAAGGGATAATGAGAAATGAATGAGAAAATTAAACATCAGTCGCATCTGTACCACAAGTTAAGAATTGTAATTCCATAGGATTACAGGAAAGAAATCCTATAATGGAGTCAAATTGCCTATGTCTAAATTGCAGCGTAAAATCCAACAGATAAAGGTATATGATATATGTAGTTGTCCAATTTTGATAGTTTGTTGTCCAAATGTTAAGAGATTAACTTGGTTATCTCGATAAGCAAAAAAGTCTTTTAAACAACAGCGAGTAGTCCGATCCGATTGGCTGCGATATATATGAATATATATATGCCAGCAGCAAAAAGTCGAATATATGTCTAATATCATGAAGATAGCTTAAAAACTCAGAGACTATTTTGCATAGAACCAGACAGGTGGGCGGATGGACTCAACTAGTGATGCTGATCAACAATAAATATATACTTTTTGTGATCGGAGAGGTATGTTTTAATGCGTTACAAACTTCATGACAAAATTATAACAGAATACAAAATATAGAACTTAAAACGACTTTAACAGATAATCTAAAGAGTAGATATGAATGATGCCATATAAATATATAGAATCCAATATTAAACGACAGAAATGAAACAAATACATTTTAATTTACTTCTATGATTACAACATAACATAAGGTATGTAATAAAAAAAGGTACAGAAAATAAAATGCAATAAAAATAATTGTAAAACGATGACATTTGTCTGTGTAGATGATTAAATGAATGATTTGTTTTCATGCAGTAAAGCAAAGAAAGACTCCAAGAGACAGACACAAAAAAAAACGTCAGTTTGCGTCTGAGAGAATTGTATTGTTTTGTATCCAAAGATAATATGCAAAATACGAATAGCTGCAACTGTATCATATGTTTAGAGATTCGTTGTCTGAAAGCAAGCAAATTGTTTGGCATTTTAGAACTGGGTAAAAGCAACGTTGCAAGCTTTTCGCATTAGCCTTCATTCGCAGCACGTGTTACGCATTGCGGCAGCCACACACACACACAGAGACACAGGCAGGAGAGATGTGTGGAAAAACAGTGGGGCACGCACATACGCAATATTTTGCAGCAAGTTTGTGGCACACCGAATTCAACCGTTGTTGTGCAGCTTGGCCACCTCCGAGGAGGTTCTCTGTGTACGTATCGTATTCTGGGATTTACCTGAGAATGTCCAGATGCCAGAACTGCACGTTGACCTCGGTTTGAGCTCTGTATCTGTATCTGGCACGTTGGCAGCTCAGGTGCTGATGCCAAAGGGGCGCTGCTCATGTATTTTGCTTGACTTACACAGGCAATGAGAACTCTGAAGGTGTATCTGCTACTTATGATTAATTGTTGTTTGCCTGGCAGACAGTGAGAAGTCGCCTCGCAAGCCAAATGGGACAGCAGGGGGGTACGTGACTAAGTCCGAACGTGACTTCGCCCAGATCGACAATATGTATATAACACAAATAGTTGCTCAAGTGTAATCTTCCTCTTCGTATCACGAGAGACGTGAAATGATAGAATAATATAATGGATAATAAATAAATCCACATTCATTAATATAAACGTATCGATATCGATTAATAAAAAATCGAAAAAATACAACTATTAATCATAATATGAAATTTATATAAGATTCCTGTTTTTCCACACATTTTAAGATCAAGCTTACCAACATTAAATTGAAATACATTTCATAGAATAAGTCTGGTTTCAAGGATTCCAATTTTTCTGTGGAGCGACTAATAAAAAATATTTTCATATGAGTAACGAATGCACTCAGTATTCAAAGTACTGTCTGCTGTTCACACACTGAGTACTCATTGTTCACTTGACCTTAAGTGGAACGCTCGTTGTTAACGTCAGACTACACTCTCGACCTGCACTTCAGTGAGTTTTATGAGATAGTTACGGGTACACATAACTCAGTAACCCAGCTGAAACGTCACTTGGGTATTCATTTTTAGGTTTCTTTGCTTTTTTTTTTTATAGTCACAACTAGTCTATGCGCCCCCAAAGTATATTTTGTGACCCACGTAGAATTTATGAACTCGCTTCGTTATTAAATTTAAGCCGGTCAGACTGTTGAGGGTTTCTATTCCATTCCCGTTCTCTTGCCTCCTGCATGGGCCACTATTATTATTATTGCCAATGGGTTGCACATAACGGGGCGACAAACTTCATGACAGGCGTTCGAGTTTAGTTGAGTTGAGTTGAGTGGGTGTGGGCAGGGGACTACAGTGGTCTGGCTGTCTGGCAGCAAGAGACAGCTATTTATTTATGAGCAAGAAACTAGCTAAAAACCATGCGAGACGTTGCGATGAAATAAACATGAAATTTATTTTTTATTTATTTCGTTATCACTTTGTATGCGGAACACACAAAAAAAAAACCGCAGCGAGCCCAAATGAATACGGAGCAGCTAGCAGAGGCTGTGTGGGTGTTCAGTCGGGAAGGGTTCAAGCTCGAATTTAGATTGAGGCTCGGCAGTCGGGCCACATTGTAAGCCCTCAACATTTATGAACTAAGCCAACGGACTAAACCGCAAAGTGACAGTTGTCTACACCATCCCTCCATAGCCTCTTTCAGGCACGCCCATGCCCCCAAAGTGTCCTCACAATGGAAATAAATGTAATGTATAGTTCGTTACGTTGTGTCTCGTTCCACATCACACCACCCCCCTCACCCCACTCAACCCGCAAGTGGCACGCAGTACCGATTATAAAAAGGATACACGTAATTTTTTTCTTCCGACATGCCTTTTACGAATTTGTGACTGTTACTACCCCCTTTCGCCACCCACCCCCCAAATATGCTTTGCTCTGCTCACCCATAATAAAGGTTGACTTCGTGGCGGAGGTGAGGTGACAAGTTGGCGGCTATTATTATGCCATACGCTTGTACTGCTTCGTTGCCCATCCGTATTTACAATGGATTTGTGTTTCATTTTATTTTTTTTCAAGTATTGAATTGGTTTGGTTTTTGTGATGGGTGGACTCTAGTAGCCAGTTGGCAGTTAGCAGTTGGCAGTTGGCCGTTAGTAGTTGCCTGTTGGCAGTTAGAGGTTTTTGGGCTTGTGCTTTTGCTTTTGCTCTCGGCGACTCCCATTGATAGCATTTTTAATGGCTTAGCGGTGTCTAACTCGTTGCCGATTCGTTCGTTAAGGTTTATTAGGGTCGGATCTGACAACTAGGGTCGAGTGTGTGTGTGTGTGTGTGTGCGTGTGTGTGCGTGTCCTATCTAGGGTGCAGAAATGTTAAGAGTGGCGCTAAAGAGCAACACATTGTGCGACAGTAACAACACCAGCAGCAACAGCAACAGCAACAATAATACACAACAGAACGCACATACATAAATCAGTTTCAGTTGTTTTGTCGATAACGATTATTGCACTTTGTTGATAACAAGCACACACACACACACACACATACATGGAATATATCACATTACTTTTAATGCAAGCATTTTAAACTGACATTCAAAATCACATGCCTTAAGCGAGTAATATTATCAAAATTATCTATCAATTTTGGGTAGTCTGCTTCTGGGTTCGATAATCGCAAGAGATTGATTGGACAGCTGAACACACTGGATAGTGGATGTTGGTTTAATATGGACAAATTATTATACAAATATCGAATTTAATATTATATTGAAAATCCGCTAATATCGATACAAATAAGTTTGTCTTTTATATATTTATATATACTCGTATATATATTTCCTATACTTTGTCGATAACTCAGTGAATAAATACGTCATTTTGATATTCTTTACGTAATTTGTTGGCACTCAGCACCCCTCTAAAGTAACACTTTATCAATTCAGAGCGTATGTCTTAGTTACAAAAGGCTATCGTGCTTATGTTCCCCAAATACCTGGAAAAACAATTGAAGACGGGATTCACGGTGGATTTTCCTTGATTTTCTCATTGTGGATTGGGACATTAAAGAAAAACAGTCATGGATCAACCTACAAATATTGACGTTGAAAAATTTAAAAATGTGATGTTGTCTTATGCAAATAATGAAATGATTTTTTTTTGTCCGTTTTTTAACAGGAAAACGACCTTTAGCAACAAAGCTCGCATGGGGTTGGAGAACCGTTTGCTTGCAATAATATAGCCGCCAGACTTAAGCCGTTTCGATGTCATAGTCAAAATAAATCTTAAAACCATATTCGATTAGTTTCGATTTGGGGTTTTTGTTTTCTTAACTTTAATACTCAAAACAGATAGGTCTATGCTAATTTTTCACCAGAGGGCCATCAATATGATATTATTCGACAAGACACTTTCTATAGACCATATGCTGAGTATGTTCTCTTACCAGCTCTACAACTGATTGATTCATTGACCGAGATGAACACAGAAATCGTATTAGTGCAACGTAGCGCGAAACGAATCGTTGCTCGTAGTTATTTTGCGCGACGCTGTCTGAAACTATTTCAGCATCAAAGTTTACCTCTAATTATTGTCGCGCTACATAATTCAGCTTTCAACTTTTGCACTCCTACTCGTACTCGCATTCGCATTCACCATTCACGATTCGCAGTCGAAGTCGAAGTCAAAGTCAAAGTCGTACACTCATACAAAAAATTGTCCTACATTTTAGTAAATCGCCATACTTTTGGCGGCAATCACCCTACTATTTAAGAAGTTATTATCTAAAATGTATGGATGTGCCATTCTAGAAACTATGGTTCTTAATTTTATAGTTGGATTTTTCTAAAACTTAGAAAGATATCTAATTTCCCGGTTGTTGTTTTTTTTTTTGTTAGAATTTTTGTTATTATTAAACATTTCTTCGACTTCACATATACACACAAACACTATGCATAGTTTTTAAATTCATTGGCAATTAGGGTATACATTTCTTCTTATTAGAAATGTTTTTCTTATAGTAATAGAAAATAATAGAAAATTCTTCGAAAAAATATAGAAAAATTGCCATATTTTTTGGACAGTCGATTTTGGGCAAGCCTTTCGAAGTTTATAAACATTGTTTTCCTAATATATAGAATTTATTTCTAGAAAAATGTTGTACGTTTTCATTTTAGATTTTCTTTTTTGAGTGTAGTTGGACTTAAAGTCTAAGTTGCAATCGCAGTACGAAGCCAGCAATTGTATATGCCGGCTGATTAGCACGACGTTGCTGCTGCTGCTGCCAGTAAAGTTCACTTTGTCATTTGGATATTTGCTGCGCCACCGCCACCGCCTTAGACTCCGTCTACGCCTACGCCAGTTGCCCTGGATGATGGCACAAGCCTCAAAGTTGGCAACTTTGCGCTAAACGTGAGCCCGACGCCAAATGAAAACTTTTCAATAAGCTAAACACTTCAAGCAGACAGACGCACTGACAGTTAAACTGGCGAAAAAGGGCGGTGTGAAGGGGGTGGGGGCAGCGGGCTAAGGTAGGCAGTCGCCAAGGAACAGAAGTGCCTTTCCCCCACCCCTCCCCTCCCTCGCTAGGGCAGCAGAGATTAAAAGGGTAGGGAGGAGAGCGGCAGGAAACTTGACATTTGCGTGCTAATGAATTCGAGCATGGCATACAAAAATGCTTTTGCAAGCGCACAAAAGTATGCAGCAGTTTTTTTTTTGGTGCTTGGCCCTGGAAGGGCATACAAAAGAGGGAGAATATGAGCGATGGGCGGTGGGAGGCTGATGCAAAGTGCAAAAACGGTTCTTGAGCAACTCGAAACTATGCATTTAATTGATTTCAGGCGCTTTAAACAAACAAATAGTGGCAGCAAACCAGAGTAGAAGTAGAAGTAATGCTAGTTGAAGGAAGTTGACGGGGAAGGGACTTGAGCAGTGTTTAATGTTATGCAGCTCACGCTTCAAGAAACAAACACATTACCATAAACACACACGCGTACAGGGATAAAGAGAGAGAGAGAGGAGAGAGGGAGAGATAGAGAGAGAGGGAGAGAGAGATGTATAGAGAGATAGAGAGAAAGCAACTGCAAATGTCAATGGATAGCAATGGCAACAAAAGAAAGCAAATAAGAACAAAATTGAACAAAAAAAAAATAAATATGAGAAGTGAAGTGAAGAAGAATAAGAAGAAGAAAAAGAAAAAGCACTCGCAGTGGCAGCTGCAGCTTGCGTATGCCTTGCTGCTCTATGCAAATAGAATTGCATTTAAATTAATCATACGAACTGTGTATGAGTGTGTGTGTGAGGGTGTGTGTGAGTGTGTATTTGCGTCGAGGCAAAGTCAACGTCTTTGGTGTGTGTGTGTGTTTGTGTTTGGGTGAGTTGGCGTGTTTGTGCAATTTACAAAATTACTTTGCTACCTCAAGTGTTATTATTATCAGCAGCATCATTATCATAATCATAATCATTATCAGCACTAGAATGGTCATTATCATGCTGATAGTAGAATGCGTTGCAAGTCGTCTAAATGGCAAAACTCAAATGGATGCCAGCCAGTCTCTACTGAGTGTGTTTATGCAGTGTACACCAAAATAAGGTTAAGAAAACATATCACCTATGTACACACACACACACACACACACACAGATAGACAGACAGACACACACAAACATAATTACACATATGCATACATAAAACGCCTTATTTTAGTGACCCGAGAGAGTTGATTTGGCTTAATTTATGTGTGTTCTTCATATAGTTTGAGCAGCACTACTTGATGTATATATATATATATATATGTGTGTGTGCATTGTTTGGGCGCATAAATCAGCAAAGCAACGGGAAACGCTTAGCTAAGCTAGCAGCCACTGCCAGTGCCACTACCACACTACCAGCAACAATAATAACAACAATAACAACAACTATAAATTTGACTACCATGGAATGTGCAACGCAACGAATGCGTTAATACTCTTGTTCATATAAGCTGATTTTGGCCATAATTCTGACGTACCGGCGAAAGTGCTTTTGACTTATATTTTCATTGCAAAAAAAAAAAAAAAGAATGAATTTAAAATGTAGAATTACATTTAAATAGTTTGTAGTTTTGTTTTGTTTGCAAGTCTTAGCTCGAAACTAAAATGAATGCTTTATGCTGATGTACAAAAATTAAATAATAATATTTTTAAATAATTATAAATATTTTAATATAGTAGTAGTTATATTTTACGAAATGTTTAGAGTGCTCTCCTGATCAGTAATTTGACTATTAGCTTAAAAAAGCACATACTTTGTAGAGCTTAAGCAAAAAGCTTGGCAAAGCCAAAGAGCTTGAAAAGCAAAGGCAAAACATGTTTAGCTTGCCTCCATGTGAGCGCATAGCAAGCAGCTGGCTTTGACAAGTTTTTATTGCTGCTGTTGTTGTTGTTGTTGTTGTTGCTGCTGCTGCTGCTGATATTATGCCAACAGTTTTAGTCGCTTGTCATATGCAGCTATTACCGTTAGTTGTAAACGTTGCTGTTGCTGTTGCTGCTGCTGCTGCTGTTGGTGTTGCCACTTGACACTAAACGAAAATGAAACCGAAGCCGAAAACGAAAACGGCAACAGCAAACAGCAACAAGAAGAACTTCACTAACAGTTTCGCAGGCACTTGTTAAAAGTTTTACAGCTCGCTCTCGCACTCTCTCTCTCTCTCTCTCTCTCTCTCTCTCTCTCTCTCTCTCTCTCTCTTTTTGCTCTTTATATACCACGCAGCGAACTAGTGAATAACACCTCCTTACCTAATGCACTCTTCATGCACACAATGTAATGCATTACCCAGTAATGCTTTTGCATGCAGGGTTGTATGCTGGCGCTGCCAGATCAAGCAGACACTTGTCTTCGCAACTGCTTCAGTAACAAAAGCTGTGCAACAATGTGTTCATACATATTTCTTACATGTATTGATTTATTTTATCTGTTTAACTATCTCTTTTAATTATTGCGCTTGCGCGGCTCTGCTCTTCCAGTTGGAACTGACAGACGCGTCGTAAACTGTGTAGTGAAATAATATGTTTTGATGTTTATCGTTAAAACTATTATATATATCCTTGAAAAAGTCATAAAATGGCATATATAGCAAGCAGTCTTTATATATATATATATATATATATAAAACGTTTCGAAAGTATATACGCAACGGCAGTCGTACAATATCCCGTTTAAAGTTCATAAAAAACCTTTCGACAACGCATTGCAAAGTAATGGTTGCAAGTATAAGGGTTGTGGTACGGATTGGAAGCTATGCCGCCTACAAAGTATAGATTACGAATCGAATTCGTAATGGGGCCTTTTAACTGCCGGTGTGTTATTTATAGATGTGCTGTGTTCTGTTTATTGTGCGTTTGTATTTCTTTTATAATTTGCTCAGTTTATGTTGCAAACGCCTGTCATTTCTGTCTGCTCCATGACAGCTTAAAGTTTGAATAGCACCGAGCCCCTGCTGTTCATGTGTGTGTGTGTGTGTGTGTGTGTGTGTGTGTGTGTGTGGTGTGTGTGTCTGTGTCAGTGTTGTTTTATTAATGAGCTGAGCCAAATTAACCTTTATATATGTGCGCATTTAAATGTTAAACGACTGAATTCCATTCAGTCTGCCCCCACGGGCACTTGCCCGCATTCCTTCATGGCAGCCATTTCTCCCACTTTTCTGGTTGACATTTATCATTTATAATTGTTTGGCTCTGTATGTGTCACCAACTTTGGACATCCTCCACCCCACCCCACCACCAGCCGCATCCCTCTGTCCGCACTCTGCCGTTTGCGCCCTTCTCTTTGTGCATTGCACATTTTGACACTTTGACATGCATTAAATCAGTCAAGCGTTGGCCACTTTGAGCTCCCCTGACTTTTGCGGCACAACTCTGCGGGTCTCTGTCTCCCTCTTTACCACTCTTTCTCTCTCTCTCTCTCTCTCTCTCTCTCTCTCTCTCTCTCTCTCTCTCTCTATTTATCTCTCTCTCTCTCTCTCTCTTTCTATGTGTTGCTGCTGCTGTTTTTTGTTGACCATTTGATATTAATGAGAGAAACCAAAGTCAACTTTTGGTCCAAATGAGCATTGCGTGAAACGAAATCCTTTTGCATTTTGAATGACGCATTTAACCCGACCGATAAACTATATACAAATTAAGCTCAGGCTCAATTTAATAACAGTTGGAAGAAGACAATTGCCAAACCCGAATTTAACAATCCTTCCAATTGATATATAAGATACACCATCGGATATGTAACGCCCACGTTTTAGTCCAAAATATATATTCATATATAATATATATAATTGATTAATAACTATCAGTCAAAAGAATTGAGAGCACTTCCACACATGCTTACATTTAGGTGTGCAACACTTTTTACAGGGAAATGTGGCAATAAAACAAGAATATATGTAACAGCTGCGTTCAGGGTATGTCGTAGTCGACTTCATTTGATTACAATTCTTGATTGATTGTTTTTTTTAATTGGTTGCAAAAATTCCAAAAAACTGAACTCCGAACAAAATGTGTAAGCAACAACAAGAAAAACCGGTTGTCGATTGACAATTCAAAAATAATTAATTTGGCCCGCTGACAACTCATCATGAGTTGTAGCCAACTTTTTGACATGACGTTGACACAGTTGCATACAATTTGAACATTTCGTTGACAAGCAGAAACGTCGACAACTGAAAAAGCTGACAAATTCGAAAGTTATCGCGAAGACAATAAAAACATGGTCGACATCTAAATTTTGGTCCGGAAGTTACAATATTATTATGTTTTTGTACGTTTTAATGTCGCTTGACGCTTTTGACTCGATTCTTTTTTTTATCTTTGGTATTATGTGATTGATTCTATGACAGATATACGGTCACATCCAGTCCGGTTCCGAACCTTCGACAAAAACACGAGCTTCAACAGAGGTAGTTCTGCTAAATCACAATAAATGAGGACAGACGGACATGACAATATCGACACGGCCAGTAATGCTGATTAAGAATATATATACCCTATTGGTGAGACACTTTTAGTGTTATATGAGTATCACGACAAAAAATCATATTCTATAAAATAATAATTAAAAACCAATGATTCACATACCATCACCCATACCTCGCTATTGGGCCACTCTTTATACGACATTTCGCTATAACGGCACGTTTTTTTTGAAGGCACGTTTTCGATTTACGGCCTAAAATATGTGGCTATAACGGCATTCATTCAGTTGCAAGCAGAACCGGCATTTGATGAAGAGTCAGAGCCTGTTGTATCCAAACAGCTAACATCAAAAAATTTGTCGAAAGCTTTTTCCTATTTCGAAAAAGGAATAAACATCCTCCTCGAAAACGAAAATTTCTCGAGAAATTAACTCAGCCGTTAGCATTGGACAAGAAGGATGACGACAGTGATCTGCAGCTTACCAATACTTCATTGTCTTCATATATTTCTGATTTAAATGAAATAAAAAGATAAAATGCATTTTGAATGATAAGCCAGGTTACATATTTAACAACTTTGGAACCGATACCATTGAATTTGTATGAATTTGTATTAGAATAATTGAATCCTTAAACGGCATTTAGCTTTGCGGCCAAGTTTCGTGGAACGTATCTGGGCAAATATCAAATTAACTGTTTTCTTTTGACCAAAACCAAATGTTTTTGAAAATTTTGATTTTTTAGTTATACTTTGCTTATACTCTCTCTCTCTCTCTCTCTGTCTCTCTGTCTCTCTCTCTCTCTCTCTCTCTCTCTCTCTCTCTCTCTCTCTCTCTCTCTCTCTCTCTCTCTCTCTCTGTCTCTCTCTCTCTCTCTCTTACACTCATGCGTTTAGCTAAACACTTGTTAAATTTTTTAGAATGACATTTTTAATGCAAATTTTGACACAGATTTTCTCTCGTTCTCTTTCCCCCGCTCCGTTTCTGTCTCTGTATCTCTCTTTTACTCCAACACATTTTCCGATTCTCTTTCTTGGCCACCTTTCTTTCAAACCCATTCGCAGACACACCCACAGTTTGTCCCCTTTCTCTCGCCCCTCTTTCTCTCCCTATTGATAGATCGCTTTGGCCAAGGCACAGGCAAATCGTTTAAATTTATAAGATTACGCTTAGCGTCTGGAAGTCGATGTTTCTGAATTTATGTTTATGTTGCATGGAAATTTGTATATGTTAATTGCGACAAGGGAAGAACGGTGCCAAATATGCTAAGCAAAATATGTGTACGAAATTTATGGATAAAACATGGCAATTTCGTTCACTTGGCTTATTATTTTTCTTCTTATTTATATTTCTCCTTAAGCTTAACATTTTCAACTTGTAGCAATTTTTCATAATTTTGCGATGTATTTTCCTGTTGTTTTTGTAGTTGTTGTTGTAGTTGTTGTTGTTGTTGTTTGGTTCTTGTTGCTATGTTGCCTTTGGCATAAATCAGGCAGAAATGCAGGATATAGTAAAAGGGACAAGGGGGGAAGGGGGAAAGTGTTGCCCGCTTTTAGTTGTCGTTGTCGATGTCGATGTTGTCGTTGTTGTTGTTTTGGCAAAAGTTTTTAAGTCGCCGCAAGCAGAGCGACACAAATTTGAAGGCAACCAGCGTGAAACAATGGAGAAATGTAAGGGATGGAGACCTGCTGCAGTGCTGCTATTCTCTCGCTGGTGTGCCGCTGCGTGATGGGTATTACCGTTCCTCTTTGGCATCGTTAATTATCGTTAATTACATGCAGCACTAGTCCAGGTCTCGTTTTAATTATAATGCGTCCATAAGCAAAAGACAATATGCTAATTTGCTGGATTTCAGGAATCAGTTTTCGCCGTTCGCCTTTCGCTTGCAACTAGCTTTCTGATATGCACACAAACACACACACACGCTTGGGCTTATGCATGTGTGTGTGCATTAAAATTGAACTCTCCACGTTTGCATGCGATCAGCCGTTAGGCGGTTACCTTATTATGCTCCTTCTTCTTCCGCATTACTCTTTGCTGTGTTTCTCATTCATTAACTGTGCGCTGCTGTTTGCCGTCCCATTTTTAATATGTGAGCGCACAGTGGCTCAAAATGCGAGCGTATTGTATCTGAATTAGTTACAAATATGCGATTATTTTTATCGCTATTTTTGTATGTTTGTAATCAAGCACAAGGCACAATGGTCTTAATTAGTGTATTACGAATATGTTTATCAAATTCGAATTCTGTGCAATCACAACCACTGTTTGTACACGAAAGTATGCAATAGAAATGTAAATATATTTTGCCTCATGTTAATGAGAAACTTACCAAAGCTTTTGGTCACTTCCGCTCTGTACGGTTCGCGGACAGTGTGCGGGTGTTGCCAACTGTTGGTAAATTTATGCGCTACCACTGCCGCTGCCTCTGGGATGCTCTGGAAAGGGGAAGGAAGGAGGTGGACAACAACAAGGCAAAACGAGCACGGCGCTAAGGATGACAACGTGTGCAAATGAGTTTGGTTTATGCGCGCCTTCTTTCGCGGGGCTCACTTGATTTATGGCTGTGTGACCAAAACACTTTAAGATGCTGCTTATAAGCTCTATAGCCAACAACTGCTGTTGTTGTTGTTGTCGTTGTTGCCGTTGTTGCTGTTGTTGTTGTTGCTGTCGTTATTATTGTTATTGTTGTCAGAGCAGAAACTAAAGGCGGCGACGCCGTCTGCACGTGGCGTCCAAATCGGCAGCCATGGCGTCGGCCAGGCTTTGTTTTTGTTTTTGTTTTCGTTTTTGTTTGCAGTTAGTAGTTTGCTTAAGTTAAGCGGATCGCATTTAAACCAACAACAACAGAACAGTTATCACTGCACTCGCACGACCACAGCAAAAAAAAGAATTAATGTAACTAATATTAAGAATGCCAGCAACGCACGTGATCCAGGAGTCCTTAACTTTTTTATTTAACACTCGTTCAGTTCCACTTTTCCTGCGTACACAGCATCCGATTGGCTTAAGGGTTTACAGCTCACTGTTATTAAGCAGATTCAAAATTAACTTTACTTCTTCTCAAACTAAATTACCAAAATATTTCGCTGATGGCTGGTCCCACTGTGTGCTGGTGGCGATAGTAGTTAGTATTTTTCAATATTGTCATCATTTAAAAGTGACAACCAGCGTACAGGGTCTGTTATTAAAGCGCGCACTCTGTAAATTTCAAATAAAAAGTTTGGCTTACACCATTTCGTATACAGCGGTGGGGTTGGTATTTTAGCAATACTTTGTATTAGTTTAACATCATTAGAATATTTTTTTTCTGGAAGTAGATAATAAAAATACAATCCCCACACAGGCACATGCAAATCGGCTCAAGTTTATAATATAATAATCATCCATTTTGTTATTGTATGGTCAACATTTTGAAATCGAGTGAATGCTGCTAGACTTGGGTGTGCCCGTAGCAAGCACTAAGTTCGATTCTAGTATTTTTCGCACACAGCATATAATGAGCAGAGGCCAACAACGATAACACAACTATCGATAGTGGCATCGTTATCATTGTTGCCAATCGACACAAGTACAACTACGTGGCTGCCGCTGAAAAATTAAAAAATTAGCCAAAAGCAAAACGCGACAATGCAAACGACGGTGGCCAGTTTACTGCTAACATTATGTGGCCTCCTACTACTACTGACGAAACCCGGCCACGGCTTCATTGTCAATGTGGACGCGCATAACGAGGAGTGCTTCTTCGAGAACATCGAAGGTGGCACCAAATTTGGTGAGTAACAGCCTCCTCATGCTCCCCCGGGCAAAAAGCTCGACAATTGCAAGCAACGTAATTTTGCGTATTTAATTTGGCAGGCGTGACATTCGAGGTGATCGAGGGCGGCTTCCTCGATGTGGACATCAAAATCACCGGCCCCGGCCAGCATGTCATGCACGAGAGTGAGAAGGAATCGTCGGGGAAATATACGTTCGTTGCGCCCGCAAAGGGCACCTACACCGTCTGCTTCAATAACGAGCGCAGCAGCATGACACCCAAGCAGGTCATGTTCTCCATCGAGAAGGGCGATGCGCCGCAACGTGCGCCCGGCGCACCCGGTGAGGAGGAAGTCGGTCACACCAAGCTGGAGGACATGATACGCGAGCTATCCGGCACCCTGACCAATGTCAAGCACGAGCAGGAATACATGCATGTAAGTGACGACGCCGAGTCCACTCAATGTCCAATTGCTAAAGCTCCTCAATTTATTTGCAGGTGCGCGACAAGATTCATCGTTCGGTAAATGAGAGCACCAACTCGCGTGTCGTTCTCTGGTCCACATTTGAGGCACTCGTCCTTGTACTGATGACCGTCGGCCAGGTGTATTATCTGAAGCGCTTCTTTGAGGTCAAGCGCGTTGTGTAATCCCTTCCCATGGAAATGTATAGAGCGAATGTGTGTTGCAGCAGTCTCAGCTTAATTTTAAATGATAAATTAAATACCTTTTTTGTAACAAATCGAAGCTAAAACGGTTTACTTACTGCCCTCATTTAAAAAATGGATTTGCTGTCCAAGTTCACCTTGTTTTACCTTGGCTACCATATATTTTGGATTCCCGTTCCCCATTTCCCCTTCATACATTTTATATTCGGCTAAAATTACTAAAAAGCCTACGTTTGCTATAAAATAGACAGCTAGGCTCTAATTATCTCCCTTCGTGGAGTGTGTTAAGAGCTTGTTAACTGGGATTTCACTAATTTCCGATTGATATTCGAGAGATTTGCTCAATTATTTGGGCACTTTTCATGCCATAAGCCTTGAATACAGCTCGATATAATGGATCCATGCGATTTGGGACATCCTTCAAAAATATGCAATGATATTTTGGTCGAGTAAGAGACTGTTTTCTCTGCCACTAAAAGTATGCGGCAATTTTTGAATATAGCTCGAGCTCGACTTAGCCAAGTCGTCAACCCTATTTCGTCAATGGAGCGTGTACCTGCTATCCCTGCCACCCGACAAAAGAAATAAAATAATGTCTTTGTGAAATATTTCTTATTTTATTATTATTATTATAATAAATTGTTTACAAGAAAATTAAATATTTGAACATGAGCAGGCTTCCTCATATACATCAAGTTTATAGCTGTCTTCAACATGGACCATTATGTAAGAGAAGGAACCAACGAAGAGATATAGAAAGAGTTGGATATAGCTTGCCAGTGTGTGACGATTGAGACAAGTGTCAAAGTTGTTGTCAGCTTCTCTGGATATCCGTTACCTGTTATGCACACATTATGCCGATTGAGAGTATTCTCGTTACGGGTTAACAAAATGTTTGTGCAACATTCTTCATGGAATGGCAACATGTGGTAAAAGTGCTGAAAAGATCAAAAGTCCAGTTGAATTGACCAGTTGCAGTGAAAGATTATTTTCGTTCTTTTATTTTTTATTATCTTTATTATATATTAATTGCCTTGCTGTTAATGTTGCTATTAAATTTCTTGTTGTATATTTTACAAAGTACACACAGTATACAAAAGAAAAAAATATTTTTTTTCAAACAAAAGAAAACAAGTAAGAACGTGATAGTCGCATGATGATGATGATAGTTGCAATTGTGTAATATCATCGGCTAACCGTCAACATTTCATTTAGGGGAGATACTCTTTGAGTCTGCTCTGCCTGCCTAACTGAATGTGTGGCATAAAAAAAAATGTATTTATTTATATAAATATATGTATATTGATTAAACAACACGATTTGACATTAATTAAATTTGGTATAAAAATCTAAAACAATGTTTGTTACAGTTGGTTGTTGTTTTTCTTTTTTTTATTCGTTTCCATTTCTTTCTTATTTTTCTTATTTGCAGTTTCAGTTACATTTTAAATATATATATATTATATACACACATACTGTATGTATATGCACTCGTTTTGTATAAGTTTATTAATAATTTCCTCAATTCATTATTTTATTTGTTAGCAAAAAACACTTAGAATACATCGCTTTCGTCAACGATTTACTCGTTTCACTTGTTGCTTCTTTTTTGTTTATTATTTATTTCTGTGATCAACACGTCCTCGGATTTATAGAGCTGGGAATCGCATCCCGCCATCACCTCTCCATGCTCTATATATACAAATGTATATGTATGTTGTATGTGGTCCTTCTGTATGAACACTCAATTATATACGTATATAGCTAGCTTTATTACAAACATTAATTCTATTCATTTGTTGCATTTTGTTCTGTTAACTTTGCAAAAACTTTAAAGTACTATCGATTCCAATTCAACTCTATTTTGCTAAATGTGTTTAGTGTTTGTTTGTTTGTTTGTTTCTCTGTTTGTTTGTTTGTTACTGGGACTGGAGACCAGCAATGACAAGTCTTCAGATGTGGTCGCGTGGTGTTTGAGTCTTCAGTTGAATGGAGTCACTCAAAATTGTATATTGATTACTATATATTAACAAAGTGGCTGAGAACAAAAATAAACACTAATTGGACTTAAAAACATAACAACAAATTTTTTAATATAGTTTAAGCACGGGCCAAATTTGTTACAGCTTTAAACACAGATTTGTATATATATATATGTATATAGCTGATCGTTGTCAGCTGGCAGAACATCATTATCATCAAGAACAACAGTTAACTGCTTGGCTGTAACAGTTTTGCCCTCAACAGAATACATAATATATACGATACGTACACATAAATACATAAATATACACTTATGTACAAATAAAAATATTAAAAAAAAAAAAAGAAAAAAATGAAATAAATTCCATAAACACAAAAGTGGACGATATTTTATATATAGGCCGTGGCCAACAGAAGTCTTATCCATGTGACTTGACTTGCTGGCTTAATATTGATGAGAGGAGCAGATTTGAGGATAGGCATACATACACATACATATTAGTGTATATATAGGAATATATGTACATAAGTAATCCCTACATACGCATACAAGACACGACATATTTATATATATATATATATATATATATATATATATATATATATATATATATATATATATATATATATATATATATGGCTACATTTACACACATACACATAACATAATCTATCTATCTATCTATATATATATATATATATATATATATATAAATACCTGCACATACATATGCATACATATATATATACATATATATAATATATGTGCGCACACAAACACTCACCCGCAAAGCGCACACACTTACACTTTAGTTATTTTCGATAATTATCGATTATAATCGTTTACAAATTTTGGCGTTTTTTTTTCTCGATTAGGTGTAAGTTGCAATAATAGTAGTACATAGAAATACATATGTAGATAGCTATTTGAACTCGTACTCGTAGTCGAGCTTGACATTTTATTTTGACCTGACTTTTGTCTATATTCAATTTGATTGCAATGCAAATACATATATATATCCATATATATATATATATATATAAAATAAATATATATATATATATATATCCATAGATGTGTGTGTACATATATTTGATATACTTTCGTGTACAACTTGATAAGCTACATGTACATGCGCATACAGATGCATTTTGCTCGATTGTGGGCGTGCCGAGAGCCGTAAACTAATTAAATATTTATAGTATTGACATAATAAAAGCACAAAGAGTTTTCCGTTTTTTTCTTGTTTTCTTTTTTTTTTGTTTTTGGATGCATTAAAAGACAAAAAGCGCGTAAAAAAACCGCGTACATTGTTCTCTATTAATAGTTAACGTCGCGCTACAACTCTTTTGGGCCAACTCGAAATTTGTCACCAATATTTAAGTTCATACGTAAATTAATAAAACTAGAATAAAAATCCAAATCGAAATTAAACAAAATGTTAGATATTAAAATATAAATACATACATATATATATATATATATATATATATATATATATATATACATATATATCGAGCAGCACCCAAAAATTTTCCTATTTAGCTGCTGCATCCCTTTTTGAGTCATCATCATCTTCAATAATAACATAATCACGGATACTATATACAAGACTGGGGCGTGACTGGATGACTTGATGACTGATCAGACTACTGATTTAAAAGAACGTGGAGAACTTGCGCTTGTTTGGCGTCTTGCTGATGTTGAGGTGACTTTGGTGCTGGTGGTGGTGGTGGTGATGGTTGCTACCGTTGTTGTGCTTGCTGGTTGCCAGCACGGATACCGAGACGGAGACGGGCATGGGCATTGGTATGGGTATGGGCACCGAAGCGTAGGCTGCCGGCTCAGCACCATTAACTAATATGCTTCGTTGCTGCAACTTCTGCTGCTGCTGCTGTTGTTGCTGTTCTTGTTGTTGTTGCTGCTGCTGCTGTGCATAGAAGGAGGAGGCGATTGCCGTTGAGTTGGCGACCGCACTGCTGGCTGCTGAGGCGGGTGGCATTACGACGACGGGCACAACCACGGGTTATACAGATATCTCATAGTTCATATCGTAGATGCTAGCGCGATCTGGTGTGCCACTAGCATTGGCAGCAGCAGCCGTCGCTGCAGCAGCGGCAGCCGCAGCTGCATTGCGTCCAACTGCTGCGGCTGCGGCTGCTGCTGCCGCATTCTGTTGGGCCAGACTCGTGGGCACACCGCTCGCCAGGCCGCCATTGTTGCGGGCCATTGTTGCTGCTGCTGCGGCCGCCGCCGCTGCCACCTGCTGCTGTTGCTGCTGTTGTTCCAGTGTCTGCATCTCCATTGAGTCGGTCATTTCCAGAGCACGCACAAAGCTCATTGGACGCGTTGGCGTCTGCTTGCGCTTAATCTGCGGCGACGGCTGTGGCTGCATCGCTCCAATCGAGTTGCTCACGTTACCTGACATGCCAGCCAATGGATTTGGCGGAAAGACAGGTACGCCACCACGCAGCTGCGGTTGATAGCCACCAGTTGCAGTAGTTCCAGTGCCAACACTGGCATTACTGCTAGCCGGTAGATTGCCAATGCTGCCGCTGCTGCCCGACGCTGCAGCCGTTCCAGCAATGCCGCCACCGCCACCGGCGCCGCTGCAACGCAAAATGTATGTTTGTGCCGTGGATGTTAGCGGTAGTGTTGTTGGACTTGTGGGATTCGATCGATGATATGACGCAGCTGCTGCAGCGGCGGCAACGGCTGCCTGTTGTTGTTGCTGTTGTTGCTGCTGTTGGATGGCATAGTCCTGGATGCGTGAGTGTGTCATGATAAGTGGATGGGCTCCACCGCCGGCTGTTATATACTGGGCATGCTGCATGACGCCGCCCGTATTGTTGCTGCTTGGCAGTGTGCCCGCACTGCTGCCAATACTAACGGTAGCCGGGCCGACGCCACCGCCACTAAAGCCGGGTGAGGTGTCCTTCCACATGTAGACACCGCGCTGCGGACTGCCAGCCAGTTCGCGTATATTGTCCACCGTGTTGTTGGAGCGCGCATACGAAAGCTCAGCGCCACCGCCGGCACCCTGACGCACCAGCTCACCCTCAGAGAGAAAGCGACGCTGCGGACTGCCCCCATAGGCAGCCTGAGCCAGCGATTGTTGCTGCTGCTGCTGTTGCTGCTGCTGCAGCACTGTAATTTAAAGCATATTGTTAGCAAAGAATCTAATATGCAACAGTCAATTCAGATTGACTTGCCAATTTACTTTGGCATCAAATCTAAATACAAATCATCGACAACTTTTAGTTGTATAGCTGCAGTCGTCGAAAATTGGTACACCCAACCCACCTTGTTGTTGTTGCTGCTGCTGCTGTTGTTGTTGCTGATGCTGCAGCATGACACGTTGCTGTCGCAGAAGCAACTGTTGCTGCTGTTGAATTGTTGCCGCCTGCGGATGCTGTGGCGGTAGCCCGCTCGTGTATTCATAGTATGCAGCTGCTGCTGCTGCAGCCTGCTGCTGTTGCTGCTGCTGCTGCTGCTGCTGTTGTGCCGCTGCCTGTGCATTGAGCCCTATGAAGTCCGACGTCGCGGCTGCGTGGGCGTACCCGGATTCGATCTGCCAAGGATGAGAGAGGATGAGAGACGAGAGTGTGAATGAGTCTGTTAAAAGAAAAACAGGACGAGCGCAGCAAAACGGAAACAAAGCCAATTGTTATGTTAATGGTTAACATTAAGGCTGCGTTTCCTTAACAGAGGCGTTATGTTAATGTTAGGACTTGACAAACACAGTGTTAACAGAATGCAAAGTTTATTTGTTTGCTTGTTTGTGTGTGTATAGGTGTGTAGGTGTGTGTGTGTGTGTGCGAATCTGTGAAGGTATGCGCATGAGTTATGTATGTATGTATTAGGCTACAATCAACCTTGCACAACAATGTCGTTAAGGGGGGCATTTAGTATATCCAGTTTAGTAGTTACAGCAGTTACAACAACACAACAGACACAAGTGCAGGACTTTCAGAGAGCGAGAACGAAACAGCGAGAGAGAGAGAGAGAGAGAAAGAGAGACAGAAAGAGAGAGAGAGAGAGAGAGTTAGAGTGAAGAGAGCCGTTGCACACAGAGAATTGTCAAACGAAATAATCGGTAAACCAGAATTATCAGTTGATGTTGAAATTAATTTCGAATGATATTCTTTATTATTATATACAGTCAGTCGACAGACAACCCGTATTTCCATCCAACTCCAATTCCAATTCCATTTCCATTACATTAACAGTTAGTTAACTGAAACCGTTGGTAAATAATGGTTATTATCAAAATTGAATATTTCTCAGGGCGATGCGTTGAACGAATTCGACAACGGTGCGAGGCACATCGGATCGGACCAGCTTGATCATCAAATGGAGTATGTTAACGATACAATAGAGTATGCTACAGCCAAGTATGAAGGGCGCCAATAGCAGCTTGGTCTGCATCGAGTAGCGTGTGGTGTCCTCAAAGTCGAAGAACTCCCAAAGATTGGCCTGGCCAAGGAAATGATTGCGCAGCCTCATCACCTGAACCTTTAGCCAGCTAAAATAGCAGCAGATGAAGAACAGCAAATTCGACATCAGATATCCCAGCAGGAAGCCAGCCAATGTTATATAGTCCACCTTGGGCTGCTGGCCAACACTAGCGGCATTTGGAGCACATCCAGCACCACGTAGATGACCATAACGAAAGTGGTAAAATTTGCTTGCTATTCTTGAGGAGATTGGCCTTGCTCATGAGCCTGATTGTGCTCATTATGGTTGCTGTTGTCCTCAGCGTTGTTGTTATTGTCCAGATTGCTATTGTTATTGTTAAGGATGATTCGATGATTCCCGTAATCGTGGGCCTGCTGATATCGATCCTTGTTGCTGTTACAGTTGTTGTTGTCGTGGGCATTCTCGCCACCGGCTCGAACATTATCATAGGACATCAGCTCTGCGATTTGTTGGGAGTTGTTGCCGGCTATGTGCTGCTGTGTCCTCGGCGCACTGTTCACGCTGGTCTCACCAAAGGCGACAGCTTGCAAAGGAGACGCCGCTCTTGCTTCATTGTGGACAAGATGGTGGCAATCGCGTTGCTCCTGTGTCGCTTCAATCGCGAATCGAGCATCGCCGGCATCGCCATCCAGGCCTGCACGTGACCGGCGCAGCAATAATGGGTTCGTCTTGAAATGCATGCCGTTGAACTGGAATTGCCGGCGATTGCGTAGCTGTGGCACTGTTGCGGCAGTTACAATGTTCGTCTTCTCCAGCAAATCCAGGTTGCTGCACCGAATGCGACCGGAAATGGCGCCGGACTGCATCGATTTGTTGTTGCTCTTATACATAATGGAAACGTTTCTTTTTTGGTTTCCTTTCTTTTTCTTGTTGGTTTTTTTTACACCACAATTTGGGGTTATTCAACGATGTGCCGAAATAATAATTGCAATTTGAAAAATGTTAGTTTGTGTTTTGTGTGTAATAACAAAATAATTATACAGGAATTTCTTTCGTTTTGGACAACAAACAATTTTGTTTTTGATTTTTATTATTACTAAGCCGGACAGAATGCGAACTGTGACTTTCGTGTGTTTTTTGTTGTTGTTGTTTTATTTCTATTTAATTTTTGTTTTTGAGTATGAATGAGTTTTTGTTAACCAGTTCCATAGGCCAAATGTGTCTGAGAAATGAGCAAAGCCTGCCTTGATTTCAAATGTGGCGAAAACGAAACGAAACGAAAGGAAAAAAAGACGGCACCAAGAAATCAAGAAATCACTCACCTTCAATCAAATGAAAGCTGAGCTTGTAGTACAGTACACATAGGTGGGTCGTGCTCTTGGTGGCGCTAGTTGTAGTTTTGCTTGTATTTTCTAGGGAGTGTGTCTGTGTACCGGAGTATGTGTGTGTGTGTGTGTGTGTGTGTGTGTGTGTGTGTGTGTGTGTGTGTGTATGTGTGTCAGAGTATGTGTGAATGTGAAAACGTTAAGAAAACAAAAAAAAAAAAAAAAAAAAAAACTAGAGGCAGAAATGAAGACCGATAGATTTCAAAATAGTTTAACTTGGATCTGGTCGGAATTTGTTATTTGTTTCTTATTTTTTTTGTATCTGATTTGGTTTAGGATATGGCTCAGGCTTAGTTCTGCTGTGTGCCTCTTTGGCCGATATTCGTCTTACGAATATCATCATTCATCGTAATCGTTATCGATTGTTATCGTCTCCCTTTACACTTAATCTATAATTTCTAGTCAATGTTTTTCTTTGTCGATTCTCTCTGGAGTTTTTGTTTGTTTTGCTATTTTTGGTTTTATTATTACGTTTTGATTTTGATAGACTTTTCCTTGTGGTAAGCTAAGCCTAGGAGTTAGTACTGTTCTCAGAATTTGAGTGTTGACTACATCAAGAAAAATAAAACAAACAAAGAAAACGAAAAAAAGAAAAGTTGAAAAATAATTAGTTTCAAAGTGTGTATTAAACAAATTAAGTTGTTTTGGGAAAAAGCTGTGTGTCATTTATATATATATATATTATTTATATATATATATATGACATATATATATAATATGTACACTTAATTATGTTGATGATGATACATGACGGAGAGATAAAGAAAAGGAATACAGATCTACACAGAGAGAGAAAAATCGAGGCCGAGAGCGAAAGCGATAGCGAGATAGAGAGAGTGCGAGGGCGAAGGAGACATCGATGGACCTAGCTTCGGTTCAATGAACTGGTTTCCTATTGCCAACTCGCTGGCAGTCGTGCAAGCCAATACACCCGCAAGGAAGTACAGTAAGCACTAACTACATGAGAATGGTTCACAATGAGGCGGCAAATAAAGCAAAATTTACGAACAGTGGACAATAACAAAAAAATAAAGACTTACTGATGACTCGTCTCTACAAACATGTTTTTGCAATATGCCACAAAAATAACAATTTCAGCAGCTTACAAGAATAATAATAATAATAATAATAATAATAGTAACAATAACAAATTGGAAGCACTTAAGCAATCAACGCAAGGCAAGGAAGCAAACCAACTAATGGAGCGGGCAAGTCGAGTACTGGACGGACGAACAGTTGCTGTCGCCGCTGCAATACCACAGCGACAGGTGTGGTTGCGGGTTTGGCGGAGGGGCAGCAGAAGCAAACCACTCACTTACCTTCTCACTGGACTGGCGATGACAAGTGGTGTGGCCACGCCCAGCGGTTTAATTCGTTGTTGCATGGTAGGTGTGGCCGTTGTGGCGCCACCACGTTGTCCTTGTGCTACTGATATGCCCTGCGGCTGACCATTGACGACATAACCACCACCACCACCACCAACGCCGCCGGGATGATCCGGCGAGAGTGCATCGCTCGTATAGACGCGCTGCGGATCCAGGCCCCTAAACAAGACAACATGTAAATTGTTTCAATTGGATTTAAAAGAATCGATCAGTCGCCACTCACCTGGTTCGCGCATGCGGACTGTGACGCGGATGATACATGCGAATGTGGCGCGGCGAATCTCCGCCACCGCCACCACCGCCACCGCCGCCGCCTTGTGATGAATTGTTGGCAATGCCAGCGCCGCTGGCAATGTTGCCATTGTTCATGTTGCTCATATTAATGCCCGGCGCTGTGTCGGCCACCTGGGGCAGGTAGAAGTTGGTCGAGTTGTGGCGCTGCAGCGGCGGCGTCGGCTCGCAGTCTTGACTCTGTGGGCAGGCGGCGGCTCAAGATCCGTATCGGAACACTCGCGTCCCGGCGACAACTGTGAATATGTGTTGTGGAGATGGTTCGAAAGAAAAGAACAAATATTTCTGCATTAGTCATCACAAGTTCGCTGCACATGGCAAATTGTGCTCAACACAGAAAAAAAAACCTTAGACCTACATAAAACGAGTAGTTGCGATTGATCGATTTTTGAATGCACTTGAAACCAAATGAAAACGAAACTTTGTGTGTGGTTTTGTTTTTGTTTTCTATTTTTTGTTTTTATTTTTGTTGCACAAATGAGTTTGGGGATGCCAAATGTAGATTGCTTTATATCGAATATTGGCTAGAAAAGAACGATGCTACTAAACATCTCCTGTATACATATAACGCACAGTGTGTAAGATATCCGCAATTCAAGTTGACAGATTTTTGGTTTTGTGTTTTGCAAGACATCATATAAAACATAGGGCAAAATCACTGTAAAAAGTATTCAATAGGTCAAAGCTACAAATTTTCGAACGAAAGTTGAACAAATTCAGCAAATATACTGAGCAATCAGGAAAGACACAGAAAGATTGAAAGAGGCAGACATATCGAGAGAAAGATATATATATACATGTATATATATAGATAGAGAGGTTTATTGAGTTTTAAAAAGATACATATGTATATGTATGTCAAGTATTTGGAGAGTGTTCCACAAGGATTTCGGATATGAATATTAAATTTTTGGTGAGGGAGGAAGCAGTAGTCATGTGACAAAATTCAAGTCAATCACTTTTCAATCAAACAATATGTATAAATCAGTAAATAATTAAATAATAAAAGTACATATACATAAACACATACGTATATATATATATATATATATATATATATATATATATATATATATATATATACACGTATCGTATTTGTTTAGATTATTTTATTTGTTCTTTGTTTTTGTTGGTTTTTTTTTAAATTTTTTTATTTTATTTTTTTTTACCTTTTTCGGTGCTTGCAGAAAGTGTAGAGTTTTGTTTTGACCAATTAATTTCATATGTTTCTAAGTACGCTACTGACTATATTGAAAACAATTGCACAACAGTCTGCGGGTAAATGTACAGCACAAATCCAGACAAACAAGCCGATTAATTAATATGTATAGAGGCGGCACCAGAGCAGAGCAGCTTATGCAAAAGCCTTCAAATTGCAACACAACAAACTAACTAAAGAACTCAAGAAGAATTCAGCATGCATGAAAAACAACAAATAAAACGCAAAGAAGAAATGAAACGAAATCAAGCTATTAACTATAAACTATAAACGTGGCCATTACGCACCTACACAGATGGGGTAAGGTAAGAAAGTAAGCATTTGTCAAGGGCAGCGCAACAAGAAAAACTAAAAAGAAAAGTCATTAAATAAATGAAAGTAGTCTTTGGTCGTCCAAAGGTTTAATACTCTGTTGATCAGAGGTGGTCAACAGAAGTGAATCAATATGTATAATTAGTAGACGACTAGCAAATACGATGTCCCTTTGACTAGACATTGCTTAATTATTATACACTTAAGAAAAAAATACAGACATTTAAGGGAAACATTTGCTTGAACACATTTTGTGTTTCACTAGGCAATTGATTAACTATTTGCATAAATATAAAAAATGTGTGTTATTTATATATTAAGATATAGAATAAGTTCTGATTGAAATTATGCCAGTATATTATATTTTTTTATATATATTATTTTTATGGCAACTATCACATATGAAGTGTCTTGTAATCAGACTGTATTTAGTATTTTATGTTTATAGCTAACATTGACCTAGAACTTGCCAGTAATTAATTGAAAGACTAATAAGATCGCTCATAAGAAACACTTGTGTATATATAAGAGCAACAACCTAAACACAAATTCTACTTCCAAGCCCTCAAAGAAAACGACGTGTCAAAGTAACAAATACTCTACGCAAGTGCATACAGGATTATAACAAGCTTTAAATAAGCAATAAATAGATAGGGAAAGAGATAGCATTGTAACGTCAAATAGATGGAGATAATAGAAGTGAATGTGCAAAAGTCTGGCTTTTTAAACTGTGCGATTAATTGATTGATTGATTGATTGTGTGTGTGTGTGTGTGTGTGTGTGTGTGTGTGTGTGTGTGTGTAAAGTGTTCAATCGGATATTTGAGTATCTGATAAGTGTCAAATGAATCTCGGACAGAAGTGAACTCAGATCAGAATGATAGTCTTGGAAAATGTAATAAATATATATTTGTTTTAAATACTAAGTGGAAATAAAAAGTTTCAGGTTGTTTCTTGTTCTTGCTGCTGTTTTTACATGTAACCATTACGAGGACAACAAACAGGGCTAACAAACTGTGCGTTAAATATACAGTTCTGGGGTAGTGGAGCTGATGTGATTAACTGATTAACTTGTTAATGCTAGTTGGCTAGTGATTGAAGCAAAAGCATTTGGCAGCGCACAAATTCAAATGCGTATATTAAACAGAAGAATGTTAATCAGCAAATGTGGGTTTTGGATGTTTCACAAACAGTTTCAAAATACAATTGATTAGTTAAAAATTCAGTTAGAGCAAAAAAACAATAAAACAAAAAGGAAACAAAAAATATTTAAAAAAAACTAAATTTAACACAACCAATTGAGTGACAATCACAATTACAATTATTGAGTAAGCGAATACAAATAGCAACAAGTAGCGACAAAAGTTGAGTTGTTAATTGCAGTCGCCACATTACAGATAAAGTAATACATTCTAACAAGAAGATAGAAAGAGCGCACAAAAATATATAATATATACATAGATACAGAGGCAGAGACAGATACAGATACAGTTACAGATACAGTTACAGATACAGATACATGGTTATAGTAGTATAGATTGGTTATAGAGTTTATATTCGTTTTGCATAGCAGTTTCTGCAATGTTTCGTTTTGGTTTTGCAAAATGTTACCCACCTTACTATAAAGCGTTGTGCTGCCCGACCGCTGATTATAACCATTGCCCTCGGCCATATAAGTCTTTACCTGAATTCCACGCTTCTCCCGACTCGACTCGTAGTAGGAGCGGGGTGAATATTGTACCGAGGTGCCGCGCATTCCACTCCCAACGCCAACGCCGCTGCCGGTGCTGCCATTGCCACCGGCTCCGGTTCCGGTTCCGGTACCGCTACCGGCATTGGTCTGTTGGTTGGTCCGATCGTTGCATATGGTGCTTATGGCTTGATTTTGCGTCTGCGACCGTCGTGACGCATACTTCTTCGGCTTCAGCAGGCTGCAGGGTTCGTGCAGTACACAATGCAATAAAAAAAATATAAAAAATGCATTAGCATTATCGATATCGAAGTCAAATCGAAGAAACAGTTTAATCGTTCGTTAGTTTACCTGGGATACTGGGGCCCGAACTGCGTGTAGCAGCAGTTGTGCCAACAGCCGCGCGAGAACGGATTGTAGCCACCCTTAAACTTGCCAGTCACCTGTTCGTTGGTGGTGCGACCCCGCGACACCAGCACCATGTGGAAGCCTGTCAGACCGAATATTGGAATTGCCAGCACGGTGACCAGGCCCATCAGTATCAAACTATTTTCATGACAGTTAAGCTAAACCAATTTGGCGAACGAGACGAACGAGTTGTAGCTGCGAAAAGAGACTTAACCTAGATATTCGTTGTGCAACCTTTACAGACTTTTCAGATTTGAACTCCCCGATTGAACATATATTTGTAGCTAAGAGCAAATATTATCTTAAAAAATAGACTTATGTTTTTTTATATAAATGTATTTGTAGCTGATTGTCATGATATGTGTTAGGTCTTGAAGGAAATGTCCGTCTATCCATCTGTGTTAGTCTCATCATTGTTTATTCGCTTTTTCTGCATAACTTGGACTGAGTCAGCTCTAAAGCTATCTTGCTTAAACATGGCCTATACTCGTCTATCTGTTATGCTCGACATCTGAACAAAGAGATCGAGTTAGTCATAGACATTCATTACTAAGTTCACAGCCAGTCGTGAAACAGAAAATATAAATAAAATTTGCTTAAAGCGTGCGTAAAAATAAATACATAATAATATTTCGAACTCCAGACTAAAATTTCAAATTTCAGCAGATTAACTCCGGTCTACGAAGATACAAGATAAACGCTCTGTTTTTTTTTCTTTCAGTATATAAAGTTATATCTGGCAACAGGCTGTTTAAAAGCTCAATACATTGTTGAACTTAATAAAGTCTTCTTAATAATTAATATTGAATATAATACAGACTATTGAAATTGGAAAAATCATATTTTAGGGCCATCCCACTACACATAAAAACTGTGATGTGTAATTATTGAACAATAATTATAATAATCTTCAGTTTGAATCTGATGCAAAGGATGGGCTAGGTTTGGTTTGCAGGCTTGAATATTAGTTAAAGAATAATATTAGTATTCGATTTAGTTGTTTTCAAAAAGGATACGCGACAATTGGTGCCGTCTGTTTGATGTTGGGCATGATTTTGAGCACGTAGAATAGACACAGCGAAAATATGCTCAGCATATGGATGGAGAGTGAGACGAGGAAAAAGAAGAAGAACCTATAATTGCGCCTGCCAATGCAATTGTTCACCCAGGGACAGTGATGATCGAATGTCTGCAAATATATATATATATATATATACATATAGAGAGAGAGAGAGAGAGAGAGAGAGAGAGAGAGAGAGAGAGAGAGAGATCAACATATAGATTAGATTCGTTCAGTTTGCATAAACTTAGATTAACTCCTACCTCTATGCAGTGATTGCACACGGAGCAATGGGAGCAGCGGGGAGGTCGATAGAACTTGCAGGTGACGCACCATTTCATTTTGACGGTAATGCCGTTTATCTCGGCATTCTTGTAGAGCGGTGCACGGAACTCCTCCTCGCAGTCTTCGTCGGGCGATGCTAAAATTCAGTCAAATTTAGGCTGTGCGAGAGACGCTGGGCACCGTTTAGCCCGCTACATACCTTTGGGTATAATGCCCGGATCCATAAACGTCGCCAGTGTGAAATTGGCCAACACAAAGAATGTGATGACGCCCTGATAAGCCAGCACCCATGGATGGCTCTTCACATAGTATTGGCAGCTGCAAAAATAGAGGCAAACGGAAGCATACACATATATATATTATTAGCCGAAGAACACACAGCATTAATTGTTCAAGTACAATGAAGTTATGCAGAAATAATAAGCATCTCTCTCGACTTGAGTCCGTATAAATATCTTCGCTTATAGAAACGCCTTGTGCTACAGACAACAAAAAAACCAACATTGGAAAAATACGACAAAATATGCTAAATTATTATATATATAAAAAAAAAACAATGCAATTATTAAATATCTATAAAAAGCTTATTCCATTTCAGTTAAAAATTACCAATTGACACAATTCGCCGATTTCTACTATGATTCAGCTGCAATATATACGTGAAGTGCTGTGAGTGATTTAATAATGAATATACATATTTTAGTTAGGCAGTGGATATTTAATAGCTGGTTATTTCGGCTACAACGCTCTTGCTTATTAATACCAATTTGTCAAAACTCCGATATGATTATGCTGGCCACTAATCAGCGAACAACAATCCGCATCATCATAGCCAAAAGCTCAGTTTTGCAGTCACATTGCCGCACCCAGCTCAAGCCCATCCATATTTCCAATATCCTACAATCACTTTAGAGTCCACTGAACTGGAACTGTTTGTCGAGCCGAGCTGAGCCGCAATTTACACACACACACACACACACACACACTTATGCCCTGGGGAGGTGTTCATATCATAAATAAAGAACGTCCTACTTTGCGTATGTTTAACATAAGCCGAAACAGCATACACATTCTATTTTGCATTGGATCTGCAACAAATGTATTATTATTAGTATTATTTGGCCAATGTTCAGTGCAATTATTTTGAAATGAACTAAATTAAATATCAGCTTTGGGGGTAAGTATTTATGCAGCTTTAGCATTCAGTTGATTGACAAAGCAGAAATAGCGTTTAATCAATAAATCATAAGATAGCAATGATTAAACCCCATTTAATAAATCGCAATCATAACTTTTAACACTTCATGAAATGTGTCAAAACTTTAAATGCCAATTGTAGCATTTCCGCGAATAGACAAAACAGAAATGCTGCTCATTCATAAAAAAAGCAATGATTAAATTGCAATTATAAGTACTTTTAATGTATACATTATCGACTTCATATATGTCAACGAGAATCGAATATTTAATGCTTTTTAGGAACAACTTTTGCCTGTGTGACCTCTTCCATCAATTTAAGTGCGATTCTTTCGCTTAGTTTAGCGCTGCTGAGTTCTGCTATAAATAATGCAATGCAAATTAAAAATGCCAATCTTATGGTTCTGCTGCTCCACCTGCTCGTTGCACGTTGCACGTATTTCTTGAGCAGGTCCACGTGCGACCTTCGTCAACTGCTAACTGGCAGCTTGCTGGAGTGCTGGAATTGTGAGTGAATTTTCAATTTATTCTCATTTAATTAAAATTGACCTGTGGGAGAGGCTGCTTCTGCCACTAGAGTTCGTTCTGACAATAAACTTCCTGTCACTAGATCTCTCTGCTCTCATTTTTAGTTCAAATTTCTTTGAAAAGTTGTAAAAGTAATGGAAAGTTGGTGGGAAAACTGCTAAATGTGTAATTGTCATTCTAGATGGCTTCCATGGATTTTGGAAAGTTCACTACGTTAAACAAGTGAAAATTTCAAGAGGAAAGAAACCCTCTTGACTCGGAGAAATCCTAACCAGTTATTTAATTGTTTTAATCTTTAATGCTCGAATAAAATCAAACAACAAACTTTTCATTTGCGAACATGCACAGTTTTAATTTAGAATAATTAGACGACTTAGCGACTCGACTGTGGTCCAAATCCAAATCCAGGCCAGAATATGCTGGCACACGTAAAAAGCAATCCACTGGGGCCGGCTGGAGCAGCAGCAAGAGGCTTAGTCGTAGCTTTTGCAAATATGAGATATGAGCCCTCCCTATTCTGAAATGGAGCAGTAGACCGACAAAGAGAGAGAGAGAGTGAGAGAGGGGGAGAAACGGAGAGGGCTAGAGAGAGGAGAGGAGACACATGGACATGAAATTGGTTGCTGACTGTGTTTGCTCAAGGATTTCATTTTGCTTGCGTTTGCACACGTTTTACACAGTGTAAGTGTAACAAACAAACACAGTAAAAAATCGCACTACCTTTTAGTAACTCGCCATAATTTTGGCGGAAAGTAAATTTCTAACATTTATAGTTGTGGCTTTCCCAAATCCAGGGTTTGCCTTTCTAAATTCCATTATGAATGTTTTTAAATATTAGAAAAAATATGTCTAATTTCCACCAGGATATCTATTTTTGTTAAACTCTAATCTAAATGTCGAGCCAGTTTCAATTTCATTACTAGTTTCAGAATTCTTGATAGAATTTTTTTCTAAAATTTATGGTTTGCATTTCTTCTTTTTGGAAATGCATTGCTTAATAATAATAATTGCCGATTTGGGACGAGCCTTTATAATTTTTCGACATTTTTCTTCTTATATTTTGAAAGTATTTTCTTTTAAAGAACAAGAAAAACTTTGTTTTTTTTGTTTTATTTTTTTTTTCAGTGTGTGTACTCCATGTCCTGGAGTTAAAACACGGAAAAGGAAGAGGCTTGTGCTCACAGGTTTACGCCCACAGCTCTTAGCGGTGGCAATAAAAACGAAAAAACAGCAAGAAATGAGCAAGCAGACAACATAAGAAACATGACAGGAACACAACAGAGATCAATTAGTGTTGGCCATCAAATCAAATCAATTTGCCAGCAAACTTGTCAACAACAACGGCAACAGCACCAGCGACAGAAGCAGCCAACACTCCAATAATCCATTTATAGACACCCAACTCAACTCAACCCAACTCAAGTTGCACGCAATGCATCAAGAGAACGAGATAAAAAATATTAAAAGCGTTGAATTGAAAGTGAATTATTAAAAATGTCTAACTTACTAGTAGCACACACTTGACACCATTTTGTTCTTTTTTTTACCAAAAGTTATGTTTTTCCAAATTTAAATGCAGTTTGAAGTTTCTCCAATAGAATTTCATATAACAAGAAGCTTCAGTCAAAATTTTAGCTGACTAATTCTTCCCGATTAGACTGTATATTAGTCAAGAGTACGAATAAAATATTTGAGCACGATTTTTATATTTTAATAAAGGTCACTATCAGTATCTTCCAGAATGAATAGGTCATATGTGTGGTGAGAAGAAGTCGGAGGCATATGATAATTTGTATCTATACAATTTAACTCTAACTTAAAAGTCAAGTTATCTCATCCATTTTCAACAATATCTTAAAGAAAGCATATACCTTTTCCAGTTTCCAACCAAAAAGTTTTTTTTAACCCATAGATGTAAATAACATTCAGGTTTGAAACAGCGCTTAATATTCACAACTATTTTGAGGCTGACAATTGATGTTACTCAATTATTGAAAATACAATTCAAACCAAATATAAACCCAAGTCAGTCAAAATGAGGGCAACATTTCATTTAGTTTATAGCCAACATACATAAAAAAAAAGACTTCACAGAGTGTGACAGACGGAATGTGTATATGCTCTCTCGCAAGGATATAATCGATGCCACTTCCTTGCGTCCACTTTCCATCTTGAACATGACTTTTGACACACACACATACACACACCCCCCACAGTGGGTGGCAGGCAAGTCAAAGTGAATTGTGTAAACGGAAAACTGAGAGGCTTTGGTAAGAGCATTTCCGGTGCATTTAGGTGAACGTAGAGCGGCGTTGGCATTTCAGCTGAAAGTCCAGGAAATTGAATTCTCATGTAATGCGAGACATGACGCATTGACAGACAGAGAGCCAGACAGCAAAATAGCAGCAGAGAGCCTTGTCAGCAGCAGTCTCCTCTGTGGAACAATGCGATGTCCGCACTGTGTCCTACTTGTTAACATAGTAATCACAGTCACTGCCGCCCTATGCCCCACTTACCCCCCACTTGTCACAATACAATCATTTCAAGCGCCAGTTTACGACAACCTCTCAAATTGAAATGTGTAATTAATTGCAGCCGAGGAGTACTGGGTTGGGATGGTAGTCAGAAGTTCAAAAGCCCATACACTCGCACATCCGCACACACTTCATAAACAATCAACAGTTGAAGGTTGCCTGAGGTTGAGTTATATAGAAAATGATGACGGTTTGTTTCTGTATCTTTGTTTATGTGTTAATGCTTTTCTTGTCACTCGATCTTGCAGATAGTGTGTGCGTCGTCTAACTTGACTAAATCTCTATCGATACTTAACTTATTTAGGTATACGCTCATTTATTTACTTCTTTATTTAATGTCAATTAAAGTCAGTGGACACAAAAAACAAAAAAATACAAAAATTAAAATATAGATTAGATCAAATTAAATTAAAAATAAAATTTAAATATAAAAAATAAGAGATATTTATAAAATTGTGTTTTAATATTATTATTACTATTTTTAATCAGTTTTCAATGTTTTAGAATTGTTTTGCCTTACGCATTAATGCCAACTTACTAACAAATATACTTGAAATAGTTAGGATAAAAACAACTATTCCCATTTTGGTTCGTGCCAAATATCGATTAGCACTTTACACTTTTTTGTATGCCATGCAAAGATAATTATGTTTGGAACACTTTTGAGTGCTGTTGTTGTTGAGCACGGACAAACGGAAACGTTGTAAGATATGAATCCGTCGTTGATATTATTTGATTTTTTTTTTGTGACATGTGTATTACAAGTTTTGGTTCCTTTTGGTTGGGTATCCAGTACCATACACATACATAAACAACAACGAATACAAAAAAATCATCCACTATCGCAGCATGGCCGAGCATTATTATACATTATACATTTGGGCATTAGTCATCAACATCATCGTCATCGTCATAATCATCATCATTCAGCTACTAACACAGACCCTGTGTCAGAGAGCAGTAGCGAGTAGACATCTTTATCTTTAGAGGGCGGCGGCAATAATCAAAATCGAAATGAAATTCGTTCACCTTAACAGCGCCTTAGCCTTTAGGCAGCCGCATTTAATGTTTTTTTTTGTTGGTTTTTTTTTTGTGGCCTTCAGAAATTTGTTAATTATTGCACGATAAGCGCCGTTTATGGCTAACCGAATTATTAATCAGCCCCAGAAACAGCTGCAGCTGATTGTAAAAGGCTCCCAATTTGTTATTCTTTTTTTCTATTGTTTTTGTAAATGTTAAATTATTTTAAAAGTCTACGAATTATTTGGCAATTCATGCCCTGATCATAAATGAAAATGTACTCGAATTATATACTTAAATCGTAATGACAGCTGAACTAAATCGTCAATATGATATTTTCAACTAGCACTTTCAATCACTCCTCGAATTACCTACGAAGCAGTTTCAAGGGTTACGGCTTATAGAATATCTAGGGTTGCCACACTATGTATTAGAGTATGGCATTATCTTGATTGTTAAACATTTATGCAGAATGTGTGTATGAAATTGGTGGTAATTTCGGAGAGGTGTAAATATATAGTTAGTGCCTCGGCTGGGCATTTATTTCCCAATTACCAAAATCAGACAACATTTTAAGAAAATACACACCGAAAACACTCGGCGAAGAAATTCTTGAAGGGAAACAGCAAGGGGCAGCAGCAGGCATGACTCAGTTTTTCTTACTTATGATTATGATAATCATTTATTATTGTCATCATGATGATGTTCTAAGGGGCAAAGTAAAGTGTCCTCCATTAGTTGTTGTCATGTGCCATATCAACTCAAATATTTATTTATACGACCCACAGAAAAACCACCTCATAAGAGCGCTCTCAAGCCAATGCCCATACAAGTGTCACCCAGCTTTGTGTGGGCTCCTGGTTTATTGGCACTTTGTAGGCGATGAATTATCCCAAATTACATAACGAACAGAATAAACTTTACAATTTACACAACCCCATGGTGCACGTGCCGTTAAAAGTGGCCTGCTACAGTTTATATAGATGTATTAGGTCCAATTTAAAAATACACCTCGACAGACAACTTTGACTGTTGCGTACAATAAATTATGGAACGAAAACTTTGCGTGTACTCAAGTGAGAGGCATTAGTTTGCCTGGGCAGAGCTACTAAAAGGCCATATTTCCATTGACTTATTTTTTGTGGATGGTCGGTTGACTTTTAACACGTAAAATGAACTTGATTTTCGTATGTTATATTCAAGCTGATACGGTGTAATCTTATATATATATATGTAGTACAGCGTATGTGTACTTTAGTACCTTTGTTAGACAGACACGTATATTGATGCTGATTAAGATAGTTGAGAGAAAAGTGCTTCTCTTTATTTAGTTACATCCCATACAATATTTATATCTTAAGTCAGTTTATATAAGATGTTACATACATGTATAGTAAACAGTATAAAACGTTTTAGTTCTTTATATAACCACTTAAAGTCTTCTTAAATTTAAACTTAAAATTATATAAGGATTGATTTAATAACTCGAACTTTTCTATAATCCGTTTATTGACAAAATATGAATGATTTCTGATTTCTTGACAAGTTTACAATGTCAAATTTAGGTAGCTTAGATGTGTGCGTGTAAATTGAGCATAAAAAAGAGTTCTTTGTTGATCAACCAACCATACCCAGAGCCGCCATAGCAATGTGCCTAACAACAACTACAGACAACAAATAAATAGCAAACATCTTTCCTTCCAGCCACATCTAGCCTAAATTTATTTTCATGTTTATTTCGATTGCGTCAGTGTTGAACAACTCTGTCTGTCCACTTGTCTGTTTGTATGTGTGTGCATATATATATTTATATATATATATATATATATGTACATATATATGTGTGTGCTTGGGTTACAGGTCCAATGCCACAAGTAGGAATGCGCACGAGTCGAGAGTGGTCGTGTAGCAAGGCAGATACAGCAGATACACACATCGCATTTTTGTTACATATTTTTGATTGATTTTGAGAGAGAACATTAAAGTTATGGAAATTGATGCATGAACCTCGTCTGCATATTGTTCAAGCGACTATCTGCATATATAGGTGCTGACATTAGCTGTTTATGCTAAAGCAGGTCATTCAAATCGTTTGCAAATTAGGAGGCTTTGGCAATTCTTAGTCTTATTTTAGTCAATATTTAACTATCGAACAATATTCATAAACATTCATTTTTGACTGAATCAAGATTCTGTATTGTATATAAATATAAACTGTATACATTTAAACACATAAAGCTTTGCAATTTAAACTAATAAATATACAAATATTTTATTTAAATTATTTATTTGTAATCGATGTCTATATAGACATTAATTTCACATAAATATTTATTATAAAATCTAGATTTATGTTACTAAATCTCGTATATATAAAGGTAAACATTAACTATATATAATATCTGTTCAAGCTGCGCAGACCAGATTTGAGTTCGTCTCAGTGAAAAGCTATAGAAACATTTGTCTAATTTGTACAAATAAAGTTTCGATAATTTATCACCGTACATTAGGGAAAACGTGTCCAAAAACTTTAAAGCTAAAAGCAAACGACAGTGTTAGAGTAGCACTTTTTTTCTTAAACATTTCGTTCGCCTGGCTTCTTAATGTGTTATGACAGCCGGCGAAATTAATTTTGTCCCCGCTTTGAATTTCGGATGAGTGACTCGGAGAGCACTGTGATGTGCTCTGGGGCGTATGCGTAATATGCGTATGCGTATGTGTATGTGTATGTGTTTCTGTATGCGTATGCGTATGTGTATTTATATGTGTGTGTTTGTTTGTTTATCGCTAAAAATAATCTCGCTCAATGTTGCCGAGCGTCGAGACATGAAACACAGTTTTCCATTTCCATTTCCAATTCCATTTGCTCTTGCTCTTGCCAAACTGACGAACAACGTAAAGCCGTCGCGGCAGGGGAAGGTTGGAGGGACCCTCACCCCAAACCCAACCCCCTAATCGGGGGACAGCAAGTGCCCCCTCTTCTCTCTTTGGCCTGGCCTCCGAGACGACTTCTGCATTGTGCCGCCGTCTGGCGACGTTTTTTCTTTCCATTTCTTTTGCATTTGACGCGTAAATTTAGTGCTAATTAAAATCTCTAATTATTTAGTATGAGAAGATGTAGAAGTAGTAGAAGAAGTAGAGCAGCCAGCGACAATGGCAACAGGAAGTCGTTTCTCTTCTTCAAAAAAAAAAAAACTTAAAAGTTTTGTGATATTTTTAACATTTTGTATGTTTAGACAACACGGCGATATATATTGTCAGCTTTGTCAAAGAGAGATGCTTCTGATTTCTCCAGTTAAGCAACAGTTAAGCTCCAGTTAAGCAACAGTTAAAAGAAAATCCAGTTAATTAAGTCTAAAACAATTACACTTGTGTTTCTCACTCAAAATCTTAACATAAAACAAAATAAGTTAAGTCATTAAAATAATTGTTTAAACTATAAGTGAATTGTGTTCAATTGGGACATGGTTGCAGTTTGAAATGGCCTTTGAAATACAAATCCTTTTGCCTGCATATGCATATAAAGATCACAATGCAGTTCTGAATTACAGTTGAAATTGTATACGCACAAATTAAAAGCATGCAACAGCGATAAAAGTGCGAAAATCGGGACAAACATGCAAAACTGACCAGCAATTGCTAAATTCAAATTCAAGGCAAAAATTCAAATGGAAACCATGCATGACATAATTCCGAGAATCACTGAGCCCCTCTTGGGTCTTGTTGCTACCCGCCAGCGACGTCACTGACATTGATAAAAAAAACCAACAACAATAACAACGTTAAAAAATAACAACAAGAATGTCAACGTCGTAATCGCTATTTGAGCAAACGGCGGCAGTGATGCGAATGTTAATTGGCATCGAAAATGAAGGTGGCTGGTTGCCGCTGAGCAATTTCAATTCAACTAATCTCGAAATTAACCAAATCATTCAGTCGTTCATAAGGTGTGTATTACTCCATACACCGATAGACACCTCCTAATTAACCTTCCCTCTCTAGCTAATCGTCGTGTTATGCTAGGTGTTATGTTTCTAGTTAAATTACTAAATAGTGAAATCAATTCCGTTGCGTTGATGAGCCAAATTAATTTCTCTACTGCCTCTAGACCGTCTCTTCTTCTTTCTACATTCTCTTAATTGCTATGCTACTTCTTCATGTTATCAATTCAGAGTCCTGTGTTTCTATCAATAAGAACTCAGTTTTAAATGTCATGCAACAAAATATGGATCGATTTGTATTTAAAATACCCCCAGAAATCTTTTTGAATAAATAAGTCCCATTCAAGGCATTCTTCAGTAGTTGACACTAAATTCTGGGGATCGGCAATTATTCATTATTATTGCAATTTACGCATAGAATATTCGCTAGAATATATGCTAAACTAGGTATAATCAAGTGGCATTTACCGATTGATAAGAAATCCTAAAAGCAGCCGAAGTTGCTGTATCCTTGGGAAACAAGTCGTAAAATCAGAATTCATTGAAATTTTCAACCCGACAATTTTTCTTGTATATATGATATGATATGATATATATGATTGAGAACGTGACTAAAATGGACGTCGATTTCGGCTGCATCTACAAAACTGCAAAAATTTGCGAAATGCAACAGGAATTCTAATGCGATTAATTTTCAACTAAAATGGAAATGGGGCTTTTTATTAACATCTATTACTTTGAAATATTTTTTCTTTGTATTTAATTGCTTACGTATGAATGATTGTTATTTTGCTTCAATAATGCATTAAAACATTAACAGAAATGCTAAGATATATTTTTATTAAAAAAAAAGCCAAATAGAAATAAAATACTTTTTAAAATTTTAATTTTTTGTTTGTCTCACTTTTTAATTAATTGTTTTATTATTCATTTCGAAACGGCAAATAAAATTAGTTCGATCCGCTGATAATTTTGCCACTCACACGGAAGAAATGTTGGGCATAGTGGAATCTGGCTATTAATCGTGTTTTGGGCTATATACCAAAATCGATAAATTATTGATTTCTAATCGCACTATTTTCGAGGATATATCGTCAAATCAAACAAGCTCATGCTAATTTTGGATTATATTCCATTTTAAGCTAATTACAGGGTAGTTGCTCGATTGCCTTTTATTTATGTATGTTGTGCGTGCGTGTTTGTACTTTTTATGTTTTTGTTTATTTATTTGTTACTCATTTTCAGAGCTTTGTGTGCTGCTATTGTTGTTGTCGTCTTTTGTTGCTGTGGCTCGCGATGACCGGCGGATATTATCAACGCAATAGCAAGGGCAACAAAAAATAAAATACCAAAAAAAAAACAAAAGCATTCACATGGCTTTTTTTTATTGTTATTATTATTATTATCAGCACAAGCAGCAAGCTCGCTGAGCAATGATGCCGCACAGGCAGCGTCACACATTTATATTCATTAACAAGTAGTTGACAAAACCCACGGAAAGTGCCAGAAGGTGACTGTGGGCGAGAGGGGGGCTAAATAGAGCAACGAGGAGCAGGAGGTGAGCTAAGTGTATTTGACGAACGAGTGCGATTATGCGCAAAATTAAATAGGTAAATTCAACTTTGAGTTACCCCGTAATAAGAGTAACTGTCAATGGAGAAATTTAATACTTTAAAGAAACTTACCGAAACTAAATAAAAAAATTGGACTTGCTTTAATAAAATTAATAGATTAGACTTTGTGCTTGCTTTATTGGAATTGATAAGAACTGGAATGATTCCAAGCATTTGCCTAATGTAATTCGAACCATTGTGAATCATAGTGTTTACTGTTCAACATATATATGTATATAATATATAAAAAATAACGAGCTAACCATTAAATGTCGTTGACTGAATCAGCCATTATTTAAGCTTATATAAAATATTGAAAAATCGCATCGAATAACTGTATCATATAGCATATAGCTCACATAGCAACAACAATCGATCGACAGACTATTCTTCACCGAGAAATTCGATTTATTTGGCATATGTACGCCGTGTATCTGTTAATACTTTAAGCAATCATCATATATAAAATAATGGTAAACAAGTTTTTCTTACCGTAATTAAGAAGTTCACATGCCGAATTTTTGTATGCATTTTTGGGGTAATACAATACACGTTGAAGTTTCGATTGATCGAAAACACAACCTGCATATTATCTGCAGCTGCTGTCTTTTCTCATTGCCATTATTATTTTTTTTACCTTGATGTGCCGCATGTGGGTGAACGTGAACAGGTGTAGCTAAACACATACACACACACATCCAAATACACATAACAGCTACAAGTTTGGAATTCAATCAGAAACTTGGCATAGTCATGAAATACACCACAAATATAAGGAATAGAAACAGGTGGAAGTTCTCTATTCTCGATACAGAGAGGGATAGAGACGGAGAGAGATAGAGCTCAACTAGCCTACACCCTGTTACCAGCTATTTAAATATAGCATATCGTAAACACAAGCCCAACAAGCAACGTGCTCGTTGGACTGTTTTTAGGTAAACGCATAGACAGAGATCTTAATGTCAACTTGGATTTGACGCTTTTGGACGGAAACACGTTTTTCTTCTTTGAATCCTTTTTACAGGGTATGAAGAGAAAAGCATAATCACAAGTGCAATAACAAACAGAGAGGTCAAGGAGCTGTTCTTTTCTTATTTCTGGAAACAAGATTCGTATCCGCCGTTTCTATGGGTATACACTCAGAGAAAATCTACACCAAATCTGAATTTCATTCAGAATTTTCGTCATTGCAGCAAATATAAGTCAATTTCGGATTTCGTTTTCTGGTCTGTAACTTTAAAGTCTGGCATGGTATTTTGAAATAGTTTGTAATTAATTTTAGTTTGAAATTTCTCTCTTAGTGCCCTTTTACTCCTACGATATATACATATCTATAATAGATACTTTTGTTTTATTTTTACGTATGTAACATATTAGTGTGCGCTTGCTTGTCACCCGCCACTCCTCACCACAGGCTTACTGAAACCATACACAAAGTTTGTCCTAATATAATTAGTCGAAATGGTTTCGGCATGGAGCACTTTAAGTACACACACACGCACACACAGGAGCCACAACACCATTAGGTATTAGCAGTAAGTAATTTGAACACCAATAATAAAATAAAAGCCATTAGAATAAAAATAGCAACAACCACACTAGTGAAGAAGGAGAAGCTAACAAATCAAATAAAATCCTCGAAATACTTTCAACACAAATTACAGCACTTAATTGCAATTTAAAATTCACAAATTCACCAATGATATTCTGATATAAAATTGTTGATCAATTGAAATTTCAATTTGACAAATTAATTAGAGACAAATTGTATTAAATTCCATTTCTGGCCATTTAATTCACCTGTCTACTAAGCTGACATCAAACAAAAACAAACATCAAATAAGAGCACATACTTCATCTTAAGAGTTGTTCTACAGGAAACTCAAAAATATCTCAACTGTCAGGCAGCTAAAAAACTCATTCCCATTTCTGAGTTTTAACGTTGAAAATTAACAAAACAATGCGGGTATTCTATATAAATATGTATTTCAAATATATATGTAGCTATATATATTTCTGGCCGTACAAATAGAAGCAAAACTGAAGTCCAATTAACTTGATAGATAGGTACCACACACACTTGCGTTTCACCTACACACATGTGTGTGTGTGTGTTTTTATGTGTGTCCACCGTGTATATATATATTTGACATATCAAGGTATATAAGTACTCGACTAGAAATATATTTATTTAAAATTATCTCTTTTACTGATATCTATCGTTAATCGATTTAAATCGATAATTTAAATAAACATAATATGCGTAATACATAAAAGGAATTAAATCTGTAACATTAATAAACAAATTTTAATTAATTTTTTAAGGTGTGAAATCGCAAGGTAATAATAAATTCATATTTTGTCCAGCCCCCAGATTTTCAATAATTAAAAAAATGCGATTTGGCATCGATTCAAGAACTTTTTGGAGGTCAGGTACCGGGATTTTGAGCCATTCCTTAACGAAAATCTTTCGTAGCTGTTCAACTGTATCAAACTGTCGACCACCCGCATAAGCTCGATGGCACAGGTTGCGCCAGATGTTCTCTATGGGATACAGGTCGGATGACCTTGCTGGCCACTCTATAAGTTTTAAAATTCTTAAACTGAAACCACTAAAGACAGGCCGTCGACACATGTATTGGAGCATTATGCTGTTAGAGTAAGGCATTTGGGTCTGCTTGATAATCCACAAAATTCACCAAAACTTCGTCCAACAGGTTTATATATTTTATATAAATGGGTCCTATTGTGATGACTGAATGCAGCCCAGATCATGAGTGAACCTCCACTAAAGCTTCGAGAAGGGAAAAATGTCTCAGACTTCCCAAAATCGTGCCAGTATTTTTTATTTATTTTTTTTTATTTCTAAAGTGACGTCTTTTAATTAAAATTCGCAGAGTGTATAATGCTAACGTAGATGCTTCCTTTTGTATATTGCATAAATTAGCACAAATAGAAATATATTCCAGACTTTAAACAACAAAAATTTTTAAAATATTTTTAATATAAGTAACAAGAATTAATTTTACATACATACACAACTGGGACAGTAAAATATGTGCGAATACAATAACTAATACATTTTCAAAATACAATATATTCATTTCTAATTTATTTGTTAATGAAAATCAAAAGTCTCTACTGCATAAAATTAAAAAAACTTTAATTTTTCAATAGATTCTGATTACAAAAGATAAGATTTGAATTTATTATATTATAACAGAGTATATTGTATTTTGGACATGATATTGAAGTGAAAATTCCCAGGTTATTGTCTTCTTCATATCTTATTGGTTTTCCCACTTGTTTACGCATTATTTTGTTCAGTTGAATTCGAGAATTCTTCCAATTATAAAGTGAGAAATTCAGGTTCAAGGCGATCAGGTTTGTTTTCCTTTCGCTTCTTCGAGTTGTGGTCAACTTCGAATGGAATTAAATCAAACAGATAACAGCAAAATAAAATACTGCCACAGTGTCTGTCTGTGTGTGGATGTATGCGTGTGAACGTGTATGTGTGTGTGTATGTACGGGGCAACTGGTGGAAAATCGACACTTGCTTCTAAAATTTCAATGGTTGCCGGGTGACAAAGTCGCCGGAAAGGGATGGGCAGGTAAGTGGGTGGGGACGGGGAGAGGGATAGGGAGAGGAAGAAAGGGGTAGAGCGAGAGAGAAGAGAGAGCTGTTTTATGTTAACATTGTCGAGCGTTAAAGTGACGCAGTTGAATTGTACTTATTGCTGCTAACCGTTTTTTTTATCGTTGGCCGCCAAATCTAACAAACCATTTTTGTATGTATGTGTTTAAGTGCGTGCGTGTGTGTGTTTGTGTGAATGTATGTGTACACATGGCCCACAAATAGCACAAATGAGCAAGCAAATATTTATAAATATTATTTACTGCTTTTCTGAACGAAAAAGTGCATATTGTTTTCTAGTTAGTTCCAATTAAACAACAACAGGAAAATGGAATGTTTTTTCTTTCGATCACATCTCTTTCAAATTGTACAGAATTGGCAAACATTTAAAAATTCAATTTTCTTGAATATTATTTTGTTCAGCTAGTTTAAAAATAAAGCATTTATAAAATATGTGTCAAGACAGTATTTTTATAGGGTAAAAAATTAATACTCTCATTTCTTGTGGAAAAAAATGTAACCTTATCATTTTATATAATTTATCCGTATGTTGTATTATTCTCGAATGTTCTTGGAACGAATTCAAAAACATTCAATTAAATTTATTGACTTGGACAATTTTGTAAAATCGTAAAGCAAAAATGAATAATTTTGTATAGTTGTATCACAAATGTGTTTTTGGAATTCTCTTATTTTTCAAAGTAAATCAGTTTAAACTAAAAACTCACTTTAAATATTTGTTAAAACATTTATTTATTTTGAACTAACAACAAATCTAATTTTCTTGCTGTTAATTCAATTTCAACTGAATGTGTTGTTTGACCATAGCTTTATTTTATATGCACACACAACATACACACACACACACATACATACACACATGCATACACACATGCATACACACATGCATACACACATGCATACACACATATATTGTTGTGCATTTGTATAGTTGAAGTTGCTGTTCTTGTTGTTCTTCTTATTGTTCTTGTTGTTTTTTGCTTTCATCGTCAATTCGCGTGCTTTGCGGTTTCGTTTTTGTTGATTTTCGTCAATTTTTCGGGGTGCGTCGTCACCGTTTCTGCCAAGTGAATGTGTGTGTGTGTGAGTAAGTGTCGGGGAAGGGGGCGGTGGGTTGATTCATATCGTGGCCTTATTTGTATTTGTTGGGACAGAGGTCACACACGCACATACATACATGCATACACACAACCTGTGGCATTAAGCTTATTTAGTACAACACTTTAAACTCCCTTCTCGAGTCCGTCTCCTCTCCAGGCAACCAACAGCACGTGTAAAGCAGTCGAAGCGAGGATGGAGATAAATTATGATAAAGAAGAAGACTTCAAATACAAATACTCATATTACTGTACATAAAGGATATTCTATGAGGAAAATGTCAGCTTTCAAGCAGCATCTGAGATTTTGATATCTTTGTGGAGTTTATTTAAAAACTAGTCTCTTAGTTTTCGAGTCAACTTGATCAATCTTGGAACTTCTCAGTTGAGATCTTGAGCTTAATTAGTTTATCTTCTTCATTTCATTACTTCTTTCGGACATTACATTTAAAATTGGTTCAAGAGCATCGAATCTAAAATTGATAAACAGAAGTTTAACAGAAGAAGCTAGAAATTTATGATACATTTTTATTATACTGGTAAATTGAAATTATAAAAATAAACAAAAAACTTATTTTCTAATTCAAAATAAATAATTTTCAATTTGATTAATTTTATTTTTGATATGTGACAGACCGTTTGCAATAATGCACATGCTCCTTAACCTTAATGTGACTACTCTTTCTTTCTCTGTCGCTCTCTCTCTCTCTCTCTCTCTGGTCTGACATGTCTTCGAACTGTATGGCAAGACAGACGACGCCAAAAAGCTTCGCTGATTCATTTAACAATAAACAACAAACAACTGACAAGAGCTAAGAACAAAGAACAAAGACCAATTACAAGGTTAGGGTAACGAACGGTCGTCCTTTTGACGGTTACTTCCTTTATTGGTTACCCAACCACCACCCCACTCCACCACCTTTAACTCCCTATTTGTTTCTATTGCATTTGCAATTTAATGCAATTTTCTTGACTTTAATGACCCTCCTTCCTTGTGACGTCAGTTTTAATTATGCAATTATGCATTATTGTATGTCTTACTCACATCCCCCCACCACCCCTATCCACTCTGATATATAAATGTGCTCAAGTTAATTTCATCATTTGCTCGATGAAAACACTATTTCAATAGGGGTAAGGGGGTAGTGCAAGCGGTAGATGGGCCATAAATGTCCTGAGGCAGCTCCGTTAAAGTCTACGAAAATGAGCGCAAAGTAAATAACGAAAAGTGACCGACTGACTGACGAATGACGACAAATGACGAACGAACAACAAATATCCGATTTCGAAAACCGCCCACACCGCCGACAAGATACCCTTTGCATTGATATTGATTACATTTGGATAGCTTAAATAATAAATAATACAAGTAAAACCAGCTATATAATATATTTGTTTTCTTTTCGTCAATGCGTTACACACTTGATGACAAACTGTAACATCCTTTTCGAAGAGTTCCATGGGGTATGCACACATACATTTGCACATGCATATATCTCAGGTCATACAGACATACATACATGTATGGAAAAAAAATGGTAAATACTTACGGATAGAAGAAGAAAAGAAATGTGGTCAGTAGCAGCACAATCCATGCGAAAGTCGCCGGAATGTAACGGGTTTTCACATCGCATTTGGGCATTGTGTTGTTATTTTTTTGTTGTGTTTATGTTGTTGTTGTGTTTACTGCTGATGATGCGGCGACGTCAGTTGGCGTCTCCGTTTTGTTGTTGTTGTTGCTTATGATGATTGCTGTCGATGCAATAGTCGATATCTCGATGATGATAACGATGACGATAACGATGAGCTAGTGATGCCGGATCGTGTGCAACTGCAAGTGCGACAGAGACAGAAAACAACATAAGAGACGGCGAGGCGACGCGTGAAATTTGATCGAGCGTTTGTTGTTGTTTCTGCCACAAGTTGATTTTCCAGCTCCAGCCTCTTCTTCTCACTGTGTTGTTGCTGCTGCTGCTTGCTGCGAATTATGTAGGTGATGTTATAAAAACATATCGTCACACACAATCACACACACACAGCTACCCACGCACACGGACACGCACACCCAGATAGAAATTGAGACACACACACACATGCACAGACAACAATGCGATTTTCGTTTTATCCAAATGAAAATTATTTGAATTGTTTTTTGCTCTGGCTGTTTGCTAACATTTTGTTTTTGTGTTGTTGTTGTTGCTGCTGTTTTTGTTGCGGCTGTTGCAGTCTTCCCTTTTGTACTGTGTTCGTCGTGCTCCTGTTTTTTTATAAAATTTTTTTTTTCTTTTTTGTTTCTCTTGCCTGCTGTATGTCGCCCTTCTCCTGTTATTCTGTTATTCTTGCTTCCCACCTTGCGCTCTTTTTCTTTCGATTCGTCGCTTGCTTCTTTTTTCCCCGAGTCGCTGCTGCTTCTTATTCTGGCTTTTTAATGCTTTTTTCTTCTTTTTTGTACACACACGCACGCACGTTGTTGTTGTTGCCTGCAATTTTTTTGCGATATTCCTCCTCGAACCCGTCGTTCCGCTTCTCTCCTCTCTCTCTCCCCGCCACTCCACTCCTCTCCTCTACGAGCGACGTTGATGGCGTTGCCTGCAATTTCGTCCGCTGTCAACTTTCAATCGAAAGCCAAGGCAGAGGGCAGAGCCGCATGCACAAACATCACTTAAATCAACGCGTTCACTTTACATTTGCACTTCATGGCATTTATGCACTGCTTGGTATATTTGTATATGTATGTATTTACGTAAAAATAAATAAAAAAAATAACCACAACACCGCGCTGCGCATAATTTCCTCGCCCGTCGATTGTCGAAAAACTTTTGTTTCTGTAAACGCAATGTTAAGGCATGAGCTCCTCAACAGCATGTTAACAGAATTCCTTGGACGTCATGCCTATCGATGATTTGAAAATTTGCCAGCACTGTGACTAGTACGCGATAGTCGATAGAAATTTTTATTGGAAGTTCTGCGTGACATTTATATAAAAAGTGTTCTCAAATAAAAACGACTTATTTTAAGTGATAATGGTGATTTCCAATTGCGAAATGTGGTAACATCCAAATATTAATTGATAAAAAAAAGTTTAAATTTAAAAGTATCGATTATAGTACAAAATTGAGACATCAGTCGTGTGCTGAACCGATAATAAGGGTAGGTGCGAGTATCGATACTGCATACATGCTGCTGATTCTATATAAAGGGAATATATCATATGTGCACATATATACATTTTCTAATTTTCGATTTATTACGATTATATTATAACAAATATTTGTTCGCCACATTCAGTCTCAATTTGCTTGAACTTAAAAATCAGTAATTCGATAAAAAAAAAATTAAATAAATCGTGTTAATCGATGTTGCAGACGTCCAGAAGCTGGTTGCTTTTCCTCTGCAAATGGAATTCGTATCTAATTCATACAGATTTTTGAATAAGAATGCTATTATTGTGCATTATTGTAGTTGACATTCAAATTTATTTGTAGTTTTATCACTACTTAAAATTAAATTTTTGTTTGTTTTACTTTAGAAGCATGTAACGCCATGCCCCATTAACGTTTCCTATCGGTTATCGATATCGAAGAGGTGGTGTGCCAACAGACTCTTTGCTAACCGATTGAAAACTTTGAATAAGATAATCTAAACGATATTTAACTTTGATATGAACGTTTGAAAGGAATGGATATCCAAATGTACTTAATAAAGGTTAGGTCATTTCCATTCAAATATATCGAACCATCGATATACCGATATAAACTATGCAACGTTTTTCAACACTAGTGCAGAAATGTATTTTCGCTTCTCGCTTCGGTTAAGATTTGCAATAAAATTAGAGCGTTTTTCCAAGAAAACACTCGAGACAGAGGCTTAACGCACAAGACACCACATCGCAATACAACCCAATACATCAGGGCGAGGAGCAGTGGCTCAAAACAGTTGCAGGAGCGCCGCACCGATCAAATCGTCAGCCGCATTGCCAGTTTTAGCCGCCTTGCAGACGCCATCGCCATCGGCACATTTTGATATATATATATATTTGTATCTATAGATATAAATATATATAGAGAGAGAGGGAGACATGTCACGTAGTGTGCGCGCCGAGACACGGAGCCGGGCCAAGGATGATATCAAGCGTGTTATGCAGGCCGTGGACAAGGTGCGACACTGGGAGAAGAAATGGGTGACCATCAGCGACACGACAATGAAGATCTACAAATGGGTGCCGATCTCCTCGAACAGCGAAAAGAAGTCAAAGCAGCTGCAGCTGAGCAACAAGATCAGCGACAAGGAGAACTCCCAAAAGGGCACGCCCACTCCGCCCCAAATAACGCCCAGCTATGCCGGCCTCACCGCCGACGATTCCAATACATGTGAGTCTAAGTCTCAGTCTCAGCCTCAATTTCAGTACATAATCATCTGTTTCTCTCCATTTGGCTGGCAGGTTTCTCCGTTGTTAGCGACAGTCAGGGCGCTGACTTTGTGTCAAGCATGCCCTTCTCGGAGGACTCCAATTCGCAGGGTAGCGATGGGCCGGTGAAACGCTTGAAGACGAGCGATTAGCCAGATTCACCCCATATTTATCATCAGCTAAGCGACTGTGAGTGTGTGTGCGTGTCGATTTACATATATAAATAATATAAATATATTTTTTTTTTCAGAGATCTAAGCTAATTTGTTAATAAGTACGACGATAATCATCTGCCTCACCAAGACTTAAGCAATTCTCCTAAAGGTCTAAGCATAAGTAATTATATACAAGTCTAAATACATATAATTAGAATATACATACACCCGCGCACACACACACACACACACACACACCCGCACACATACACACCCGCACACACACACACTCTTATGCAACACTTCGCAATTTGGTTAAGCCTAATCTTTGTGTAAAACTGTACAACTTGTGTCGTCCCCATATGTGAAAGTGTTGTCCCCAAATTAAATATATAAATGTATGTATGTCTAGGTCCTAGCATTTAGCACAAATACTTATATATCAATTTATTTATTTGCACAAACAATAAAAACAAGAAAATAAATCTGAAAATGTTTATGTTTATGCTGAAAAGAAGATTCGCTGGTTTCTTTTGTTTCGTTTTGTTTTTTTTTTATATATTTTTTATTTTATGTTTTTTCTTTAGTTTTTCGTTTTGTATAATAAAAAAAAATTAATTTCTTTCAACAAATAGTTTTTTCATTCACTTGACATTAAATATACATACATTAACTCTCTCCACATCTTTTCACATTATCATTGTAGTATATATATATATATTTATATATATATATTTATTTATATAGATGTAAGGTTGCCAGCCAGGTTGTGTTCTAGGCTGGATGCCGTCAACTTGGTTGGAATACGTCGAACATACGAACGTATTTATTTAGTTCATCTTTCACTAAAATTTATGCTAAAAACACGCTTAACTGAAAGGAAGCACAGATTTGCAAGAGTTACAAAACTTTCGATGACCAAAAAAAAAAAAACAAATGACAGAATCAATAAAAGGATTAAAACATTAGTTTAAATATATAAAAAATGTTACATGTTAATTACACACACAAACAAAGCTTCGCTTTTGTTTTACAAACAAACAAAATACATACGTATATATATATATATATATATATATATATATATATATATATAGATATGTATATATATATATGTATATATTTATGTATAATAGTACACATACATACATGTGTGCATATAATAATAAGTAAATTTAAATACCAAAATTTTAAAAAGGGGCTGACAAACTTCAACATGGCTCATGCACTATGGAATGTCTTGGAAATTTAATGCATATGTAAAACTTAACCACAGAGAAATGCAAAATGTAGCACAGACAAAAATTACTTTAAAATTGATTGTGTGTAATAAAATAAATAATTATATTAAACGCATTAATCTACATACGTCATACATTTGTTTAAACTTGTAAGCACAAAAGTGTTTTGTCTTTCTTCTTTCCGCTTTTACTCTCTTTTGTTCACATTTTTATTTTTTAATTTGTTTAGGTTCTTATATTTTGTTATTAAGCTTGTGTTTAGTTTTAATTTCTGTTCGTTTTTTAGCGTATTTTTTTTTTAATTTTAATTTTTTTTTAGAAAAATATAGAAATTCCGCTTGGATTGTTTTAAATTTGTTGTTGTTTTGTATTGCTGTTGTTGTGGTTTAGTTTTTGCTTTTTCTTTTGTTTCGTTTTTCGTTTTTCATTTTCATTTTTGCTTTTATTTTTTATTTTTTATTTCGTTTTTTTGTTTTGCGCTAAAAAAAAGACGCCTAGCTTATAAATGATGTCTGTCTTTTTGAAAGTTTAAACAAATACAAATACATACATAGTATAATGATATCGTCGCGTTGGTTTTTGCCTTGTATACATAGACATTTAGATACATAAGTATATAGTTAATATTGTCATTTAGCGTTCAGAAAAATATATACTCTATGCCTTTTTACAATTCATATTCATTTTTTTGTTTTAGTTTTTTTTTCTTTCTTTTTCCTTCTGTTTTTGCAGTCAGGCGCAAAAATGGCTTAAAAAAAAAAAAAAACATTTTGGCTTTACAAAGTTTTCTTCTTTTTTTTTGTTTGTTGCTGTGCATGGGTGTGTGTGTTTGTGTGTGTGTGTGTGTGTGTGTGTGTGTGTGTGTTTGTGTGTGTTGAATGCGCGCCTCAAAATTGGACTCGAAAATGTTTGTTTTTGTGGCGCTTTCATTTAGAGATTCGCTGGCTTTTCAAAAGGCGCTCGTCTTCGGGGCGCTTCAGCTTAGAACCGAGTTGGCGCCGCCTAACTTAGTGTGCATACATATGCATATGTATGTGTATTTAGTATATGGTATATAGTGTATATATATATATATAAATTTATATATAGATTTATATAATAATAATTGCAACAGTTGATTTTTTTCTCTTTTTTCTTTTTTGTTTGCTTTGTTCTTGTTTTGTTTTTTTGTTGTTTTTGTTGTTAGTTTATCGGGGCGCTTCCATTTGCCCCTCTCATTCGTCTCCAAGGATATGTGTATGCGGGGGTAGTGTAAAAGTGGGGGGCGGGGTAAAGATTGGTTTCAGCGAGGGTATACGTATATATATATATATATATATGTATAAACTCTAGACTTTAGTGGTTTGCCTTGTGTTGCCCTCGCTGCTGGCTGCATGCCAAGATTTGTGATGCTTGCTATGTTGTTGTTGTTGTTGCTGCTGTTGTTGTTGCTGTTGTTGTTCTTGTTGCTTATGTTGTTGATGTTGTTGGATGAGTCGATGCTATGTGTGCAGCGGATAACTATTTGGGCGTGCCTTCGATCGCTGCTGACGTCGACAGCTGAGCGATCGCGATACCGCTGCCTGATAAGCTTGATATCAGCACTCTGACTTATCCTCCTCGACCAGATACTGTGTGTCCTTGCCGGTATCGGCCGATGGGTCCAGCTCCCTGGTGCGCAGCTGCAACTGCGGCGATGACTTGTGCGTAATGCTGCTGGGCGCTATTATGGCCGAGGCGGGCTCCGTGAACGACCCAGAATGGCCCATGGCCTTTGACTTGGACGGTTCCTGTGGCACATCGTAGATGCCTATCCAGACACAGAGAGAGAGAGAGAGAGAATGCAGAGTTGAGATATATTTGCTTAATACAATTCATTTTTAACTTAACCTTGACCTTGACCTTAATCATTTAATCAATTATTTATTGATGCAAAAATTGTATGCATATGAAATCGAAATAAAACTAAAAAATGGATTATTTTATTTAAATACAAAACCCTCTTCTTTTGCATAAAAGTCAATACATCAAAACGCATTATGGATACTCAAAGAATGTTGCAGTTGTGGAAGCCAACTGATATAATTCAATATAAGTTGTTAATTTAAAAAGCATTTCAACAATTTCTATAATTATGGCCATTATTTGAATGAGAGAGAGAGAGAAAAAAAACAACAAGAACAACACTATAATAATAAGAAATATTGCGTGATTTTGTGAATAGAATCTGAGAAGATAAAAATTATTAATTATTATTCCACATAGAAGCAAACTGATGATTTGTTTTGATTAAATTGAAATTATTATGTACGGTTACAGTTTCTTTTTATACTCTGATACCGAAGGTAAACAATATGAGGCCAGCAAATCCATAAGATTGATAATCGCAAATCGATAAAAGTCGATGATCGCAAATCGATAAATCCACATATCTTTCACAATTTTGACACCAGTCATCAAATTTGGTTGGTAGGCTTTTGGCAATGTCCTTCAAAGGTTCAACATTTTGGACCACGCCCAATCCCGCCCCCCAAAACGATAAAAGGCCACACCTCCAGCGATTTAAAAGCTGTACTTATGAAACTTGGCGGAAAGATTACTAATTATCTACTTCCGCTCACTTCATTCTCATTCTCAAAAGAGATTTAAGAGCGACAGTTGGCAAACTTGTGAGGAACATTCCAAGAAAACTCCGTTTTCGTTGACCACGCCTAACTCCGCCCCCCAAAATTCACAAAATCATATATCTACCGCAATTTGAAGGGCAAACTTGGAGGATAGATTACTAGGAACCACCTTCAAACATCGATATTGACTACACCCACTCTTTGCTATGGCACCTGTTATCAGATGGTATAACTCACTGGTATCAGATGGTATTTCACAGTCGGTTACGCCCGACTGCAAGGTGGTCTCTTGTTGTTGTTTCGTTTTTTTTTTTTGTTGTATTTGTCTTTCTGTTACTTACCTGAGCCATTGCTCATGCCCGGATCGGTGTTGGTGCCCGATTGTACAGCATCGTACATGGGATTGGCAAAGTCGCGAGCCTTGTTCGCATTCACCGTCTGCAGGTTGTAGCCCTCGATGGGCGCCATGTCGTTGGCGCCGGGTGCCGAGGCGCCCGGGAAGCCGCTCTCGCTGAACTCCACATCTGAGCCGTGCCGGAAGGTGACGCTCTGGGATGACGTTATTGCTGGCATGCGCGCCAATTTACCGCTGCAGAACACACAGAGTACAAAAAATCGTTAGAAAAGTTCAAAACTCAAAACAAATTATTCAAAATATCTAAGAAGTCAAAGCTACGAAGGATCAAGGTGAACAGGCAACGATTTTTCATTAGATTTTTGATTAGATTTCAAAATCGGTTGGGTGTACTTACAATGGACGTTTGCGGATGACATACCAGGCACCGGCGGCGGCCATCATGACCAGGAGTATGACCATGATGGGCACGACGACAGCGGTGACATTGGCGCCGCCATGCCCGAAGGCGCCCGTTGTGCTCCGCTCGCAGTGGTCGCCCTTGAAGTCGGGCGGACAGTCGCAGTACAACTCGCCGCGATCATCCTCCTTGCATAGGCCGGTGTTCTGGCACGGACAGATGCGTGGTGCGGGCCGTGGCCATTCCGCTGCCGCATCGCAAATGACCTCGGCGGTGCTGCGATGCGAGGGCAACGGGCCGGAAGTATCTGGACAGGCGCAACGATGTCCGCCGGGCACCAACAGACACAGATGCGAGCAGCTCGACTTGTAGCACGGATTCCGCAGCGAAGTGTTGTACCGCTTCTCGTGGTAGACCTTCAGGCCGGACGGATTGACGAGGTTGCGATGCACCACCACCTGAACGCCGCGCCCAAACTTATCCTGGCGCAGCAGCTCGCCCGTGTCGCGTGTCACCCAGAACATATTGGATTCGAACAGATCCAAGGAGACGGGATGACGCAGTTGGTCACCCTTAACGATGGCCTTGCGTCGTGAGCCGTCGGCTCGCATCGATTCAATGGCATTGAGTTGGTATCCACCCAGTAGACGATATGATCCTGTGCGTAGTCAATGGTGAGGCCAGCGGGATGACGAATTTGTTCGGTAATAAGCGGACGTCGCTTGGACCCATCCATCCAGGAGACTTCGATTTTGGGTGCAGAGCCAGCGTCGGCCCAATAGATGCGTCCCAGCTGTGGATTCACTGCTATAGACGTCGGCACCTCCAATCCAGCATTCACAATCGATCTGCGATAGCGTCCATCCGTTTTGGCCACCATGACGCGACCACGCGGCTTCGAACCAGTCCGATCCACCTCTGTCCAGTATAGATTCGAGGCGAGCCAATCAACGGCAACGGCCGTCGGCTTCGAGCCACCCTTCATATTGAGGTCCTGAGCAAAACCGATCTTTACCTGGCCATCTGCTGCGTTCACCATGTAGGAGCGCTTGATTGTCTTGTCGTAGCTATCCGCCCAGAACACGATCTGCTGTTGGGCATCATAGTCGAGGGCCTCGATGCGTTTCTCCGCCGCAATCACATCAAACTCCTCCTTCTTTTGGAGATCAAGGCCGCGTATTCGGGCCCATTGGCAAACACCAAAATGACATCCTCCTTCTCGGCCTTGCAGACGCCACTGCTGCCATCGGAGAGATGGAAACCGTCGCGACAGCTACACGAATATGTGCCATTCATGTTGTGGCACTGATGCGAGCATGTGTGTTGCCTTGTTGCACACTCATCGACATCGGCGCAACGCTTCTTGTTGTCCGGCGCAATGATGTAGCCCGGATAACAGGTGCATATGTAGCCGCCATCGGTTAGATTGTGACAATGGTGCTGACAACCACCGCGATTCTGTTCGGAGCAGCTGCTTGTATGATGACAGCCCAGCTCATCGCTGGCATCGCCGCAATCATCAGAGAAATCACAGACCTGGGCACGTTCGATGCAGTGCTTGTTGGCGCACTGATATTGGGTATAGAGATCGCAGGGCTTCTGTTTGCTGGCACAGAGGGTCATGTTATTCTCGTCGCTGCCATCGCCGCAGTTGTCGATGCCATCGCAGATCTGATAGCGGGCAACGCAACGATGATTGGCGCACTGGAAGCGTCGCAGGGTGTCGCAATTGAAATCGCTGCAGACCTTGGGATCCTCGTCGCTGCCATCGCCGCAGTCATCGGTGCCGTCGCACAGATCCGTCAGGGATACGCACAGATTGTTGGTGCACTGGAAACGTGATTCCGGACAGAAGCGGCCGCCGGGGAAACGGGGCGGACAGCCAACCTCATCGGACATATCGCGACAATCGCGATCGCCATCACAGCGGAAATAGCTGGCGATGCAGTGGCCCGAGGCGCATTGGAACGTGCCATTCTTGCACTGATAACCCTCGCAGTTCATCTCATCCGAGTTGTCGCCGCAGTCATCCTCGTGATCGCATTGCCAGCGGGATGAGATGCACTTGCCGTTGCCGCATCTAAACTCCGATTCGGAGCACTCCCGATAGCGACCCTTGCAAATCGCATCGTTCTCATCGCTGGCATCGCCACAATCATCCGCAAAGTCGCACATCCATTGCCTGCGAATAAAAAAATTGGGAATACGTTAAGGACAATCTTCAATTGGATTTATCACCTATTAGCTATATTCATTTGGTGTTTGTTTTTATGTGTTGTTGTTTGTGGAACGTGGAATTGAATGAATCATATTTACTTTGGTATGCATCGATTGTTGCCGCACTTGAAGTCCGTCTCTGCGGAGCATTTGGGGCAATTGTCCGGTAGCTCGTCACTGTTGTCCCGGCAATCGTCCTTGCCGTCGCAGAACAGCCACTTGGGTATGCAGCGATAGTTCGATTGGCCAGGGCAGCGCTGCCAGCCGGTTGTGCAGTTCCTCTGGCGGCACATGTAAGCCGGCTCATCGGAATCGTCGCCGCAGTCATTGTCAAAGTCGCACATCCACAGCTGCGGAATGCAGCGTCCATTCTTGCAGGAGAACTCCGTGTCCGGATCGCAACTGCGCTTGTCTACACGGGCCACAAAATTGCGAAATCGGTTTAGTTTTGGTTTGATCAGAGCAACATATTTACTAATTACTAAATTAAAATCACTCTGAAAACTGAAAAATTCTTTTTGTTTCTAAATTTCTAAGGCTTCAATGTAGTTTTATCCATCAATAATATTTCTGAAGCACAGAATTACAAGCAAATATTTTGTAAATTCTCACTAAAATCAATTTTAGATTAAGTATTTTGAAATTAGTATTCCCCACTTTATCTTTTATATATTTTAATCTTTGGATTTTTAATTCAATGGATTTTAGCTCTTCCAATTTGTATTCAATTGTATATTTAAAATGAAACGTGCAAAAATTGAGAGGGGTGGAATCAGTACTTACGACAGACAAGGGGATCCTCATCGCTGCCATCCTTGCAATCGGCATCGCCATCGCAGCGCCAGCTGTCGAGGATGCAGCGTCCACTCGTCTTGCACTTGAAATCGGATAGCGGACAGGGCAGTTCGCAGTTCTGTTCATCGCTGCCATCGCCGCAGTCATCGACGCCATCACAGATCGTGGCGGATGGGGTGCAGTTGGTGTTCTTGCATTGGAAGGTGCCGGCGCGACAGTGGCGCGGTGTACAGGTGCTCGGCTCATCGGAGCCATCCTTGCAGTCCTTCTCGCCGTCGCATTTCCAGAACCATGGTATACACTTCTCATCGCTGCCGCCGCACAAGTGCTGCCCGGCCGTACAGTTGGCTATGCACGTCTTGGAGTCGCGCGCCAGATAGAACTGATTGGGACAGGCGCACTTGAAGATCGGTGCACCCTCCTCAATGTAGCCCTCGATGTTCAGGTAGGTGGACTCCGGGGGCGGTGCTATCAGGCATAGATGCGAACAACCGCCGTTATTCGTGCCGCACGGATTTGTATAGGGCAATTGCCGTAGCGGATGATTAATGTGCAGATCATATGGACGATGTGTTGTATTTCGTAGCACCGTGTAATTGGCGCCATGGAACTTATTGGCGCGCACAATTGCCTTGAGATTCCAATCGCTCCAGTAGATGAAGTCATCGAACAGGCTCAGCGCAAACACATGCGGCACACTGTTGCCAGATAGGACAATGTGACGATGACGTCCCTCCAGATCCGTGTATGCAATGTAATCCAAATGGGCATCGGCCCAATAAATGCGATCCGTGAAATAATCAATGGATAGAGCATTTGGCCACGCGATCCCATCATTCCAGTTAAGAATGCGCGTAAAATTCGAGCCATCCATGCCCATTTTGGCGATGTAGGCCTGCAGATGCCAGGATGTGAAGTACAAGTAACCAATGCCCGGATGTACAACGATCGCACGGGGATCAACGACACCACTGCGCAGCGTTTTGCGCTTGGTGCCATCCAGTTCGGAGACATCCAGATTCTTTGAGTGCCTGTCCAGCCAGTAGAGTTTGCGACCGACCCAATCAATCGCAATGCCCTCCAAGCCATGCGAATCATGCCGGATGACAGCTTCACGTTCCGTTGGTAGATCAACGCTGGCATCCGAGTATTTGGCACGGAATATCGTCTTGGCCGTCACATCACAGAAATACATATACTGATCCTTGATATCAAAGTCGAGGGCCACCACATTCATCAGATCCTGATGCATCAGGTTATATTGACGGCCATCGACTGACATGTTGCGCACATAGTACTTGTTGGTGAAGATCAGCCACGGCGGAATGCTATCCTTGCGTTTGCAAGTGTGCTCGTCGTTCTGTCGCTCATAGTAGGTCTCGTCGCATTTGCAGTAGAAGCTGCCCGGCGTATTCGAGCAGTGCTGCGAACAGGCACCCGGTTGTTCCAAACATTCATCCACATCCGCGCATGCTTTGCCATCGGCCAAGAGCCTGGAAAGAGAGCGATAGAGAATGAGATTCATATGCGATTCCAATAAGAAACCGGGAAAGTTGTACGTGGACCTGGTCATTAATCCAATCAGTTTGTCAATCAGTTCGTCAATCAGTTTGTCAGTCAGTTTGTTAATTAGTTTGTCAATCAGTTTATCAATCGAATGGGGAATAGGTGGATAACTTACTTGTAGCCCTCGTTGCAGTCACAGTAGTAGCCGGTTAGGGTATCCACGCACTTGTGGCCACATTGATTGATCTCGACCTTGGCGCACTCATCCACATTGCAGTGGGCGGGCTCATCGGATTCGTCTGTGCAGTCGGCCACTTTGTTACAGACCAGACTGTAATCGATGCATTGGCCATTGGTGCAGGCAAATTGTCCGTGGGCACAGGTGACATTCTCCTTCTTACAGTTGACCTCATCGGAATGGTCGCCGCAGTCGTCTTCGCCATCGCATCGATACTGATTGCGTATACATTTGAAGTTCTGGCAGGTGAACTCCAATGTGGAGCACGTCTTGTATTTGGAATTGCAGAATTTGCCCTCATCAGTGCCATCGCCGCAATCATTGTCATGATCACAAATCCAGCCCTGATATTAACGAGAGTTGATTTTACAGCATTTTCTTTTTAAATGAGAATTTGAGAACTTACCTTGTTGATACAGCGACCGTTGCCGCAGGTAAACATATCCTCACCGCATGGCTGTTGGGTGGCGCAATTGTGGAGCGTTGTATTCTCATCGGCGCCATCAACACAATCGGGATCCCCATCGCATATCCACTTTTTGGGTATGCACTGGGCCCGCTGCCATGACTTGTTCTCCACGCACGTAAACTCAGTCTCCTCGTCACATTTCCGATCGTCTGTGCAAAACGGGACGAAAACGAAAGTCAAATGGATTTTGTTTATGACTTAATATAATACTCACTGCACTGATGCCGGTTGTCCTCATCGCTGTTGTCCAGACAGTCGTTGTCACCATCACAGATATAGATGCGTGGAATGCAATTGCCATTGTCGCAGGTGAATAGATCGCCAAAGCAGGTGCGACCCTCGGACTTGCAATAATCTGGCGGCTCGTCGGCACCATCGCCGCAGTCATCGTCGCCATCGCAATACCAGGTGGCCGGAATGCAGCGATGATTCGGGCAGCGGAAGCTGTTCGTTGGACAGGTGCGCTGACCACAGTGCAGGGGATCCTCGTCGGAGTTATCGCCACAATCGTTATCGCCATCGCATAGCCAATAGGGTTCGACACAGATGTTTGTCTTCTCGCACTTGAGATGGTTGGGTGGACATGTGGTGTTCATCGGACAGCGTTCATGCGTTTCATCCGAGGTGGCGTTATCCTTGCAATCGTTGACACCGTTGCAGACCTGCGCCTGCGGAATACAGCGTCCATTTGCGCAGGTGAACTCGCCATCGACACAGGGTGGATAGCTGCAGTTGAGCTCATCGGAGCCATCCTTGCAGTCGTTCTCGTGATCGCATTTCCACGACTTGAAGATGCAGCGACCGTTGTTGCAGCGGAACTCATTTGGCGAGCACGAATGATAGGCACAATAGTTAAGATCCTCATCGGAATTATCACCGCAATCGTCGTCACCATCGCAGGACCACATCCGTGAAATGCACTTGCCATTCTGGCAATAGAACTTGCTCGACTCGCACGTATTATTTCGGGGCGCACACATGCGACCCTCATTGACGACCTTGGAGTTCTCATCGCATTTGCATTCAGCCTTGCCATTCGGTGCCGGATGGCAGCTTTGCGCACATCCACCGTTATTAATGCGGCACGGATTCACATTGCACTTCTGCCGTTCGGAGCTATAGATGCGTATATCGCGGGGCGAGTCCTCCAATCTCTTCACCATCTCAACCATATTGGCGCCCGTATGCTTCTCGGCCCGATAGACGCCACGCAGTTGGACGTCCGTCCAGTAGATGTAGTTGCGGAACACGGTGATCGCAAACGGATAAATGGTAGCCGCTACAAGCAGTTCCCGATTCCGACCATCCAAATCGGCGCGTTCGATTTTCTCGCGCACCGCATCCGTCCAGTATAGCTTACGGTCGTCATAGTCTATGGCCAGACCACTGGGCTGTGACAGCTCCTTATCGACAATGGCCCGCTTCAGCGAGCCGGCCATCGTTGTGCGGAATATCTTGCCGGAGGTACCGAAGCGACCCCAGTCAGTAAAGAAGAGTGTCCCATTGCATGGATCGAGGACAATGGCACGTGGTCGTTCGACTCGTGCAATCATTACCAGTTCTGTGCCAACAAGATTCATCGCATAAATGGAGTTATTCGAGCTATCCGTCCAATAGATCTTGCTCTGTGTCCAGTCGTACGCAATGCCCTCCGGATTGATGCCCTTGTTGAGGACCACAGTGATATCGCTGTGGCTTGGCTTATTCGCCTGCGTGTAGGCAATTTTCGCCCATGGCCGGATCTGGGTGTACAGCATGCGATTGCCGGCAAAATCAAAGTCTACACCGACCACATTGGTCAGATTTGAAAGGGGCGTAAATGGCACCTCCGTTGAATGCGGATTCAAATTAACCGCTCGAATCTCCGTTCGGGTCGCGAACACCAAATACTCATTGACCGTCTCACATGTGTGATTATCGGCACCCAGTTTTCCTGTGGCGCAATCGCAACGATAGTTCTTCGCCGTTGAGGGTTCGGGTGGAAAACTGAAGCAGAGCTGATCGCAGCCGCCGTTACCCAGTTGAGCGCAGGGATTATTATCATCGGCCGGCTGATTGTTAATGTCATAGATGGCAATGTCGCGCAACTTTTCGAGATTGGTGCGCACTCGTGTGACTTCGGTATCGTTGCCAAACAGCTTGGATGCCTTAAACACTGTCATCAGATTGCGATCCACCCAGTAGACATCGTTGCGGAAAATGGCAATGCCCATGGGATTGGGCAGATCACGTCGGATCACCTTGCGATTGACGCCATTATACGAGATCTTCTGTATGGTGTCCAGCTTGGAGTCAACCCAAAACACATCGTGCGTCTGCATATCGATGGTGAGATCACGTGGCAACGATATGCCCGATGTGACCAACGGCTGCCATTTGCTGCCATCGAGCATCGCTTTGCCAATACGAGGATGCTGACCGTAGTCGATCCAGTAGAGGAGTCGCTTGATCGGATTGACGGCCAACTCACGCGGCGCATCGTTGGTCGTCTTGACGAGCACCTTGCGATTGCTGCCATCCAGCCAACAGACCTCCACATAGTTCTCATGCGGATAGACGTTCGTGAAGTACATGTTGCCAGCCACCCAGTCAATGGTCAAGCCGCGTATGCCATTGCTACCGATGCCATCCTTGACCACATGCTGCACATCTGTGCCGTTGGGTCGCGAACGGAAGATGCCGTTCCAGTAGCCGCGATTGAACTCCGCCCAGTAGATCCACTGATCACGGAACATCACGTCCACATGCAGTATATGATGACCCTGTCCGCTGACGGGTACCATTGCTTCCGAGCTATCGGTTAGACTGTAACCGCGTATCATGTCCAGTTGGGAGACGACGGCAAATGTCTTGTACGCCACGCAATTGATCTCGTTCTCCTTGTGGTAGCCAATGCCGCAGGTACATGTCCGCGATGCAGCAGCTCCCGGTATGCAGAGCTGCTTGCAACCGCCGTTGCCCGTCTGGCAGGGATGCTGCATGAGTGCCCGCTTCTTGTAGATCATCATGCTGCGCAAATCGGGCTCGTTGTCGACAATTGTCTTGGGATTATCACCTCGCGGCAAATCAACTCGCACAATTTTCTCGTACACGGGGTCCAGGTAATATAGGCGATGGTCTAGGACACCTAGGCTGCGTGGACGCGATATGGCCTGGTCCTCATTGAGTATGATCGTGTGATCTTCGCCATTGTAGTCCATCGAACAGATCGATGCTGAGTGGCTGGTGCTGTAGTAGATCATCTTCTTCTCAATGTCGAGGGCAATGCTCTCCGGATGTTTGAGGTCCTTGCGCAGTACACGCGCATCCTGCCCATTCATATCGACCCGTGCAATTTTCACCGGCACCTCGAGTACACCTTCATCGATCCAGAACAGTTTACCCTCACTTGGATCGAGCACCAGTTGCTTGGGCTTGGACACAGAATTCTCGCTACCATCGTTCGCCAATATGACAGTGCGATACTTTTGCTTGCCATCCACACGAACAGCCTCAATGTTGCTGGCCACCCGATTGCCGATGTACAGATTGCGGCCGAGCCAATCGAATGCGATGGTATACGGTGCTCCCACAATGCCAGTATCGATGTCGAGGAAAAGTGTTTTATTGCCGCCGCCGTAGGGTGTTGTAAATATGGTGCAATTCTCGTCGTCGTCCTCACGTCCCTGCACCCAATACAAAGTCTCACCCTTCCGGTCAAAGTCCAGGCCAGTGCTGCTCTCAATGCCAATAACGGGCGCCAACGCACCGGCTCTGGATCGCCGCCATTCAGCGGTAAGTCAACAATTTGGGTACCCTTGACAACCATAAGATAGGGATTCTCCTCTTCGATGCACCGACCCTCGCTGAGCAATCGATAGCCTGGCTTGCATTTGCATGTGTAGCCCTCGCTGGCACTCGGGCTGAGCAGGCACAGATGCTGACAGCGGGCCTGGGCACACGGATTCGGATACATCGGTTGCAGTGAGGCATGATGCACGTGTATCGACAGCGGTTGGCTAATTAGATGGGAGACAACGGTTTGATTCTTGCCACGGAACTTATTTGCAGACAGTACACGGTTCAGCTGACGATCTGTCCAGTAGAGCGTGTCCTCGAACAGAGACAGCGAGTGTGGATGCAACAGATAATGACTGCTGGCTAGCACCTGCTGACGCCCCGTACCGTTGTAGTAGCAAAAGTCAATAAAGTCCAGCTTGGAGTCGGCAAAGTAGACGCGTTTCGTCGCAATATCCAATGTCAGGCCATTTGGCCAGTAGATCTTCGTATTGATGATAGTCTTGCGCATGGTGCCATCCATGCCGATCCTTTCGACACGCGGATTCTCGCCCCAGTCCGTCCAGAAAATAAAGCGGGCCTCGGGACTGGGATCAATGCACATGCCACGCGGCTGTGTTATATTCTCTCGAACGAGCACCAATCGATTGGATCCGTTCTCGGCGGACACCTCAATCGTGTTCAGTTTGCTGTCCAGCCAGTAGAGATTCTTGGCAATCCAATCGTAGGCCAGACCCTCCACCAGATCCAGGCCGGTGTTGATAATCTCCTGTGGCTCCATACCATGATCCAAACGCGATATTTTCTTCAGTTTCATGTCGCTCCAGAAAATGGTGCCCGTGTGCATATTCGAAGCGGTCGCAACCACATTCTCCACAATGATGGGCACACGCTCCAGTCCCTGCTCCTTTAGATCGGCGACCAGTATCGAATGCCTATTCGAGATGATCAGGAAGGCAGCCGTATGATTGACAGCCTTGCACGTATGCTTATTGGGGCCGAGGACATAGCCGGGTGTGCAGGAGCAGAAATAGGAACCTTTTGTGTTCGTGCATTCCTGCGAACAGAGACCGGGTGGATCGCATTCATTGGTATCCACGCAGGTGAAACCGTCTTGGCCAATCTCCGAGCCTGGTGGACACATGCAGAGCGCACCGCTGGGCGTCTTCTGGCAAAAACTGGAGCACTGACCCGTCTGATGTGCACACTCTGCTAGATCACAGCCCTCACCCTCATCGGCACCATTGGGACAGTCCATCGTATTGTCACAAACCGAGGTGATGTTCACGCAGCGTTCGGCAACGCCCGGACACTGCCACTGACCGTGTGGACACTTGAAGGGTGGTGGCACACAGGCATGCTCGGTACCCTCGTCGGAGTTGTCACCACAATCGTCCTTGCCATCGCAGATGTACGCCTTGAACACACAGTTTGTGTTGTTGCATTTGAAGAAGTTCTGGGCACAGGTGATCTGGCCGCAATCCTCCTCGTCCGAGTGATCCGAACAGTCATTGGAGCCATCACAGTGCCAATCAATCGGTATACATAAACCAGTTGATTTGCATCGGAAATGCTTCTCCAAATTGCACTGATTGGGACCCATCGAGGGGCAGCCAAGCTCATCGCTGCCATCGTTGCAATCGGGTATGCCATCACATTTGTAGGACTCTTCGACGCACTGCCGCAGATCGGCGCACTTAAACTGATTGGCCAAGCAGCTAATCGGTGGACAGTCCTTCTCATCCTGCCTATCGAAGCAATCGTCGTCGCCGTCGCACACCCAACTCTGCGGTATACAATGCCCCGTCCTTGGGCAAGTGAACTGGAAATATGCACAGGTCTTCTCCGCACAGAAGTCACCCTCATCGCTGCTGTCGCCGCAATCATTCTCGCTATCGCACTTCCACATGCTGGGAATGCAGCGACCGTTCGCACAGGCAAACTGAGATGTTGCACAGGTCACGTTGCCACAGTCCACTTCATCCGAGTTATCGCCGCAATCGTTTTCCTGGTCGCACCGGAAGTTCAGCGGAATGCAGCGACCCGATTTGCATTGGAACTCATTCGAGCCGCAGGTCGGTTCTATTAAAGAATAATAATCAAATTGGGTTGGGTTGTTAACTTAATTTTGCACACAAGAAAATCAAGATAAAGATCAATTGAATACCAAATATATTTTAGTGCAAGGTACTTAAAACTTTTGACGGTCTACAGAATCGAATGATTGCGATTTTAGAAAGCGATTCAATGAAATGATTCAAATATTTTCGCTATATATTCCCCATGGATCTTAATATATATTAGGATCTTTTGAAATTCATCATGGGACAGACAATCCATATGCTCTACTTACTTGTGCAATTTTGCTCCTCATCGCTGTTATCCAGACAGTCATCGTCGCCGTCACAGACCCAGGACTTGGGTATGCAACGCTGATTGTTGCAGGTGAAGTCCCATAAATTGGGACAGGGCTGGACGGGTGGCTCGGCACTCGGATCGGGAATGCAGCTGATCTGATCATCGGCCAATCGTTCGCCATACGGACAGGAGCATCGCGATTGCAAACGGCTCGCAGCACCAGCTGTTGTCGTCATATCGCTGGTATTCTGTGAGATGGGTATGGCAAAGCATATCTTCTGGCAGCCGCCATTGAACAGGTGGCATGGCTGTGTTTCAGCGATGCGCTGCACATCGCGACTGTAGACTTTGACACCATACAATCGATTCGTTTGCGGTTCGCGGACCATCATTTCCTCCTGTTCGCCGGTGAGCTTGTGCAGCCGAATGATTGCATCGAGTCGCCAGTCCGTGATGTACATCCAATCGTTGTGTATTACAATGGAGAATGGATGACGGACGAGGCGAGAGTTAACCGTCTTGATGTCCGTGCCATCGAGATTGGCATGCTGTACATGATCTAGCAGAGCATCGCACCAGTACACACGATCCTCCTTGAAGTCGATGGAGAGGCCATTCGGCCAGCCGAGAGTCACGTTGCGGAATACCAAAAGGCCAGTGCCGTCAGTATTCGCACGCGTTATATTCGCCGGACGATCCCATTCGGAGAAGAATATATATCCCCGATTCGGATGCACAACGATGGCGCGCGGACGCTTCAAATTCTTGAGCAATGTGCGACGATGCGTGACATTCCGGGTGGAAAGTACATTCAGTGTGCCCTTGCGTGAGTCGATATAGTACAGATTCTTGGATGCCCAATCGACAGCGAGACCCTCAACGCCTTCATTCTGTGAGGCGAGGACAATTTCGCGACCGGTGCCGTTGCGGTGCACCCGATAGATGACATCCTGCAGTACATCAGAGTAGTAAATGAACTCGTCGCGTGCATCAAAATCGAGGCCGACAAAGCGAGCGCGTCGCGAGACAACGGGAAGGATCGCATCACTGAAACCCTCAATGACCGGTTCGAGGACCTTGCCCTTGATGAACCGCTGCTGCGAATACATGAGGAACTCCCGCACCAGTTTACAGTTCTTCAGATCCGTTTGCAATTGGTAGCCGGTGTGGCAGGCACAACGGAACCCAAGTCCCGTCGGTGCTCCCTTAACGGCCGTCACAATACACATGTGATTGCAGCCGCCGTTGTTGTGGCCGCAAGGATTCGAGACATGCGGCTGACTGAGCGCATGCACCGCTATGATGCCCTTCGGTTCGCGTATGTCCTTGGCCTTATAGGTCACCTGAATGGAGCTGGGACCCTCATACTTGTCGACGGACATAATGCCCTGCTTGGTGGCATCAGTCCAATAAATTCGATTCTCGAATAGGGCCAGTCGCGATGGACTCGGTACCTGCTGACCCCGCAGCACCATCACTCGCTGTCCACCCTCATAGTCAACGGACTCGATGTAGTCCAACAGGGAGTCACACCAGAAGACACGTTTCCCAATAATGTCGACAGTGACGCCACTCGCCTTGTATGCCGCTTCCGATACAATTGAACGGGCATGGGTGCCATCCATATGGGCGCGCAGCACTTGGCCGCCATCGGCAACAAACATCAGGCCAGCGGTCGGATCCAGGGCCAAATCAGCGGGACTGGTCAGATTCGAGCCAAGGACAACGGCATGCCAATGTCCGCTCAGCTCAAACACATCGATTTTCTGGCCCACCAAATCAGCGACATAGATCTTATCACCCACCCAATCGACAGACAATGCAACCGGTGCCCAAGTGCCGGGCAGCGTTTGATCCAGCGGCGCCACAGCGCTGTTTAGCACATCCAATGGCAGCGATTGCACTTTCCGTGTCTTAATATCCGACCAATAGAGCGTATTGCGGGCATAATGGAAGGCAACGCCAGCGGCAGCGGTTGCATTTGCCAGCACCTTGGGATCGCTGTCGTGGGCGAACATCCGCATGATAGCCCGATCATGGGCGAATATCAGCTGCAGATTGTTCGCATCGGGTGCAATGCACTTGGACTCGTTGATTAGCGTATAGCCCTGGGCGCACTGGCATGTGTAGCTGCCGGGCGTATTTGTGCACAATTGATCACAGTGGCCCCACTCGGCACACTCGTCCAGATCGATGCAGGTGCGATTGTCTGGCGCCAGACTCTGGCCGGGTCGGCAATAGCACACGCCGCCAGTCAGGGAGGGGCCGCATTTGAACTCACAGCTCAGCGCGGGACAGGAGGCGATGGCTGGAATAAAGACATAAACCAACATTAAACAGTTAAACAGTTTACAGGACTAACAAATTATGTTAAGAATAAGTATTAATTATTCTTAAATAATAGCACAAAAGACAAACAAAGTAAATTATAAAAAGTCCAACTAGTTGTTTTCCATTTGAATGCAATTTGCGTATGAATAATTGTTTTTAATGTACTATTTTTTGTGGTAATGATTGCATTTTGATTTTACTAAATAACAAATAATGATTATTGTCTAATTTTTAGGATTTTGCTTACGAGTTATTCAGTAAACCTCTAAAAGCATCATTATTGAGAGAGCAAGTAGATAAAATGAATGAAAGAATCATAAAATTTAAAATTATATTATAAAACTTATAATGATTTCTATCCCTGAGTTATTTGTGATTTGATATCAAGTTAATTTTGACATTAAATTAAACAAATCCTTATTTCACATGAGTTTATTTACACATATACATTTTGTTATTTCCTCTAAATTCCTAGCGATATCTATTTGAAAAAATGTTGTAACTAAAGTCAACGTGTATTGAAATTTCAAATCAAAAAAAAATTCAAATATTTATTTAAAAAAAAAATGGATTTCCTGAAATCTATTTAATTTCAATATGCGCTTAAATTTAACTTGCAACTTGGAAGTATTACTGAATTATAAAATAAGCTTTCTTCAACAGCTTAAATTATTTCAAATTAATATAAATTGTAATTCAAATTGTATCAGTTCCCTTCCTTACTTGAAATCAAAATGCTGTCCTTTATGCAATGGGGGGATGGAATATGGAGGATGAAGGATGATTGAGAGTATAATACTTACAACATGCCGTCTCCTCGTCGCTGCCATCCTCACAGTCGCGCTTGCCGTCGCACAGTTGCGATTTGAGGATGCACTTGGGTGCACCATTGACGCCGCCACGTGGGCAGAGGAACTTGTTATCAGGACAGGCGATGGCCGTGCAGTTAGCCTCGTCGCTCTCATCGGCGCAGTCGTGGTAGCCGTCACAGTGGAAATTGTATGGAATGCACAGCGCGTTCGTGCAGCGGAACTGCGCATGATGGCAGGGCGGAAAGTCTACAGTGAAGCGGCAAGTGAAAAAGGTTAGGCGAACTATTGCTTGAACAATTGTCTGTCTCATTGTACTCACTGCAGCCCTGCTCGTCCGAGTTGTCGCCGCAATCGTTGCGATGGTTACATTTCAGCGCCGCATCAATGCATTTGTGTCCATTGGCGCAGCGGAATTGATCCAGGCGACAGGCGACGCCGTTGCAGCCATCCTCGTCGCGACCGGTGCGACAGTCCAGGTAGCCATCGCATCGCTTCTCCTTGGGCACACACGGTCCAGTCAGGCGGCCCTCAGCCGGAGCTGCACCATTCGCAGCATTGCAAAAGACGTCTGTGTGTTGGCATTTGCGATAAGCTGTCAAAAGAACAAAAAAGAAAAACATAAAACATAAAAGGTTAGTTCTCTGTATCCAATTATATAAATAAAAAGCAAAAGCAGAGCAGAGGACGGATGCGGGGTCTCCAAAGATAGCGAGCTTCCAATTTAATTAATGAGCACAATAACAATAAAGACACAAGAGTTCCCTGCAATTAGTAAAAACAAGTCAAAACTAATTGTTCTAAGGAAGAAATCCCTTTTGCTTTATTCACTTCCGACTTCCACTGTGGACATTTTGTGGCAAACATTGACAACTTAAGTATATAATTATAATAATATGATAAGCAATAGTCAGTTTGATACAGTTCTATGATGTAGTGATCCGAAACGATCGAGCCTTTTAAACTGACGAACTAGACAGACGGACAGACGGAGAGACGGCTATGTCAAGAATATATATTCAGGTCACATTTAACACAATTTGTGTCCATTTTGACCATGGTGTCAGTTCAGTTTACGTTGCCAATAGTTGTCTTTGACTGGTTAGTCTCTAGCTGTGACACTAATTAAGTGCCTGTGTGCTGATTGGTTGGGTGGTTGTCTGGTTGCCTGGTTTGGTTTGGGGTGATTAGGTTATTGGGTAGTGTCCCTGTCCTTACACTTAATTATTGAGCAACTAGCCAATATGAAGCTCCAATTGGCGCACACACAGCGAGACAGGCCCAGAGGTGTGATATGTATTGACGTTGATTGTTGTTATTGGTACCGGCATGGTTAAGGGCTTGGCTAGGATTGCGTTGTCAGGATAGAGCGTGCCGGTGAGAGTCTACCAAAGACAAATTAATCAAATTTACATTATGTCAACACGCTGGCAAATGCCAGTTGTCAGTTGCCAGTTGCCAGTTGCCACTTGCCAATTGTCAGTTGCTAGGGCTCTCCCACTTCAAAGGCAAATCTACAGATTGAGCGTATGACGTGCTTGTTCCGCCGCCTTTAGGGCAACATTTCAGCACACATTTCCAAGAAAATTTTGACGCACAGCAGGCGGCTTGCAAAGACCTAGAGCAAATTTTAAAGCCCCCATGTCCGCTCAAAGCTGTTGTTCAAATAACCGTGCACACACACACAAACACACAACTATGTGTCGACTGTGAATGCCGCCAGAGAGCAGATTGGAATCGCACCGCAGGGTTGCTGACAATTTAAAAATGACTCTAAAATACATGTGCTCAACTATTGCTGCCAAAGACATTAAATTTGGATGCCAGACATTGGAGCACTGGCGATGTCTAGTTGGCAACATCAAGCTAGAGCGACCCCTGTCAAAAGCACACACTCACACACCCACACATCCACACACATGCACACATACACTGAGAAATTAGGATACTTTTAATTGCAAAAGAAGAAAAACATAAATATTGAAAAACATTTAATTCTTAGAGGGGTTTTTAAGACCTGTTTGTTCGACTTAACCATGAGCATGAACAAAAATATAGCTCGATATACGTTGTCAAAGAATTTGCTGCTTTCAATCATAATTTACAATTTACGTCTTTATTTTTCTCGAAATTATTCTTGTATGCTTAAAATATACATTTCTCTCTGAGCTACAAGTATTATTAGATGAGTAATAGGATGCTGGGTTTGTTTTTTTTTTAAGTGTATACATATGGAATACACTCTTGGGCACGCATGGCGTATACATAATGCATATTGCTATAGAAATGTCGGGCGTGATAGTCCGTCTCGCTGTCACAGTCCGGTCTGCGTTTGTCTCGGTGTCGCCGGCCGGCTTGCGTCCGCCCCCTAGCTCTGGCCTCTGGTCTCTGGTCCCTGGTCTACCCATCGGCCTTGGAGTCACCAGCGCCCACCCTTTCTCGTATTGTGCACTTGAGTTGTATGTTGGCAAGCAAAGTGCTATAAATTATCGAGTAGTTGGTTGCAGCTACGGGACAAGCTGAATGAGTCGAGTCGGGACGTGTCGAGAGACGAGGCAGGGCACACAGTCCATCAAGCTGGCTACAAGAAAGAGGTGGCCATTGCTCAGCAAAAGTTGTGGACTTTAAACGACTAGAAATTAGAGCTGCTCGATTAAGACTCCGAGCTCGGGCTTAAAGCAATGTTTAGAAAATGTGAAATGTGCTGGCTGCTGGGGTTACAGATTAAGCGGACTGCCGCCAGAGACCGTGGAAAAGAGATGACTAGATATAGTTAGAAAGAGCGGGAGAGTGCTCAGATGATCTGCGCCACTTTTAAGTTACTTTTGGCATAGGCATAATAAACTTTTCAAAGGTTTTTTACTGCCCCCCGCCGATGTTGAGTTTCCGTTTGTTTTTATCCCGTTGTTGTTGTTGCGTTTGTTGTTGTTTTTGTTATTGTAGCTGCTGCTTCACATTAACGGCGCACCGGGACAGCCAAGTGTGGCAGAGCAAACTTAATTAGTACAAGTTAAACAAGCCAAGTTGAATAAATACTCCCCGGCAGCACAAACTTTTATAGCAGCAACAATAAAATGTGTGTGCAGGTAGCCAAGACTCTTGTCACTACTCCCTACTCCCAACTCCCTCCCTATTCCTCTATTATCGTATGCCCTTTGGTAATGAGAGCACCTAGCCCACCTTCACTGAGACGTCATCTGAGGCTGAGCTCAAGCATCCTAGGTGCTGCAGTTAGTAAGCATAAAATGTAAAAGAAGTTACTTAATAGTTTTCCGAAGATTGAATACTTTTGCAGATAATATGGAGATGATTAAATTCATTCATTCTAATCAAGGGCACACCATTTAATTGCCTACATCTACTACATTAACTACAAAACTAAATTAATAATTAATTAATGCAATACAATTGACTGCAAGCGTCATTGATTCTATTTAGAAGTACTTTAAAGTCAAAATTATTGCATTGAATTAAATGTCGAATTCTTATAACATCATCTGTCACACATAAATTCGACTTGGAGACTTTAAATTAATAATATGAAAAATACAATATTACAGTTAGCAAACTCTTTACAACAATGTGGGATTTCGTATAGAAGATAACAAAAAAACCAATCTGGCAGCCTTGTTGCCGTTGCAGATAATCGAGTCAGTGGCGATATCTGTAAATCGATATCTGATCGGTATCGATTCAGTTCGGTTGCAGATAGATGCAGGAAGCATAAGTTCAACTTATTTATCAATAAGCACAAACATTCCAATGTATATCGGTAAGCCATCCATTATAATACAGTAAATACAATATACAATATCATAGATATAATATCTTAAAATAATCAACCATTTGAAAATTTAATTCTTGCATGTATACATACATATATTGATTGCTTTTATGTGTATCTAAATCAATACGACGTATGAATGAAAGTAAAAAAAATATATATTGGCTTTATACACTCAGAAGAAAATCGCTACGAGTTTTATAAAAATCGCCAGATTTTTTCTCTGTTCAAATAAAAAAATGTTACATTATCAGCAACTCTACAAATTAGCATTTTTGTTGCTTATATTATTAATAACTTTAGTATATTCAAATATACAAAACATATTCAAACATTTAAGATAGTTTATAAAATGCATATGATTTCAGTTTTCAGCCCGATTTTCATTTCAAGGGCAACTTTGTTAACTCAAGGCGATTTTTATGTAGTCAAAGTTGGGTTCAGTCAGTTGAGCCAGTTGGGTTCCACTTAAAGATGGTAAATTTAATGCATGAGCAGCTTTTTGCTTTTGTTGATCTACCGTGGCAGCAGTGGAACCACAATTTGCTGCTGGTGCAACAGGGAATTTGGGAGTTGCGAGTTGGGTGTTTGGCCATTGACAAGATTAACGCGCACAATTTGTTGCAAATTCGCTGGCGCTGCTGTTGCATTACATTAAAAACAAATCATAATGACAAACGAGTGGGTGGCCGCATTGGGTGGCATCACTTGGCTGCAACTTTTGTGTAAGGTCATAAAAATGTTGAATGTTGAATTGTGGACTGAGCGACTGGCTGGCTCTCCTTTTGCTGCTGCCTGGCTTGGGACCATGTTGAGTTGCTCCGCACCGAACTCTGCTGCTACATTATTCACATTTTACAGTTCGCCCAAAAGTTTGACGCAAAACTTTAACGGGCTGCGAGGGCGCATTGTTGTTGCCACTTTTATAAACGCAACGGCGATCGGACGGAGGCGAATTTTCAAGTGCGCAATGCTCTTGCTATTGCCTCACACCTCTACCGGAACTGCCACACTCAAAGACCCGCCTAGTGTTATGTACTCAAAATCATACAATCCCCAAATGCATATCTAATGATTATTCAAATTGGTTTCAAAATAAAACTTGGGACACTTGTATCACGAATTTAGCTTATTATCAATTAAGAACATAAACATTCTGTTGCAAATTGTTGGTAAGGAATTCTGATTCTGATTTAGACACTTAGAGATCGATATTTAGACTTGCTGAGGGATATTCGAAAACGAAATATAAAAGTACAAAAGAGTGGAAATTCTCTGAGTGTATTCGGGGCATGCGACACTTTCTAATTGGTAAGTGGGCGTGCCCAAGGGAAACGGGCTACTGTGCATTAACGTTTATTGCAGGCTAACGATTCGCAGTGCGAGACTCGAGACTTTTATGCGTGTTTATATTGGAGCGCTGGCTTGGCTTGTGTAATTACGCGCGACAAGTTGTGGAAGCCACCCAGCAACACCACCCACGTGTCCAGAGTTCAGCGTCTAGCGTGAGCCCGTGAGCCATAGTTTACAGCTTTTCTGCACGTCTAACTGGTCTGACAGCTGCAGTCAAATAAACGTCAGTCGTTGCCAACTTCCTACGGGTTCAACGACAGTTTACGACAGTTTGGCGGTAACACGCTCAACGGGCAACCGACAACGGCTCGAAGGGAGCTGCCAGCGCTTAGTGAAAGTGTAGTGTTTACGGTGTTTGGGAATGCCAGGAGAGGAACCCGTTGTACTCGTTGTACTTATTCCACCAGGTAACGGCCAACAGCCAACAGCCAACTGCAATCTTCTTGATCAATTATGTTGTGAGCTTTTTGGGGTTCTTTTACGCTCTTTTTACGCCTCTTACTTTTGGCAACTCTCTCATTAGTTCTCATAAGCCCCTATTCTCCATCCTCCATCCTCCATCCCCAATTCACAATCCCTTATCCCTCCCCCTTACAGCCGTGTCTAGGTTTGCAATTAAAAGCAGATGTCTGCTTATATATTTTATATGCACAGCAAGAAATGATCGTTTCTATTATACTTTATTGGATTTTTTTTTATTTTTTATTTATCAATAAGAGGCAGCTTGGATTCAAGAGTAGCTTAACTCGCAATTCGTAATCCGCTTATTATTTATTTTTCGCCGACAAGAGCTTTTGCAAATTTTAATACATTTTCCAAGCACAAGAAATTAAATTATAAATTCAGTCAGCGCCAAGTGCCAAATCGAAGAGCTCAATCATTTTTCCACTCATATATATATATATATATATATTTTTTTTTTTTATATCTAGATTTCCATCTTGATTAGAATTTCATTTTTCAGCGTTTTTAATTTAAAGCAAAGCTTTTTACCGTGTATGCTCCTCCACCTTTACGGTTGTCTCTAGGAGGGTGGGGGAGGAAGTGGTATGCAAAGATGCTGAAGCACTTTGAGTTGTTAAACTGCTCTTCTTTATTGACTCAGCAGCGTCGAGTCTGCAAAGCACTTGCGTGCCGGGTAACTACTTAAGCCCAAAAAAACCCTCCCGCCCATCCCCTCGCTTACCCGCGGGTCCCGAGTCGCGGGTCGCGGCACACGGCAGACATTGCTTTGGGTGGTTTTGCATAAGGACATTTAATTAAACACTCATTGCTGTAACTCGGCAGCTGCAGCCCACTTTGACCTCCAAGTAAGGCATTTTTTTTGCGTGCTGTTGTTAAACTATTCGTTTGCCGGCAGCTTAGGTGTTGTGGTGGTTGCCAGCTTCAAGTGGCATCTCTCTTTGGTCTGTGGTGTGCGGCATGCAAAGCAGACACCGAGAAAAGCTCACATTAATTTGCAGTTGTACGCCCAGAAAGCGAAACAAACAACTTAACGCACACCTCAAGTAATTAAATAGTTGAAATAAGCTTGCTTTAATATTTATATGCCATAAATTAAACAAACAACGGCGCACGCAATGGAGACGCAGATGGAAATGGCAATGACGATGGAGATGCAGACGACACCCGCAAATCAACACACAAACAGGAGCACACACAGATAGAGAGAGAGAGAGAGAGACGCAGAGAGAGAAAGAGAGAGAGAGAGAGACAGATTGAGGGCAGACAATTTGCTGAAGGGGAAGAAGGACGTTCAGAGACGACGCGTTGACACGTACGCAAAATAAATTTGTTAAGAACGCAATAAGAGCGAACATTTTGTCACAATTTAAGCGCGATAAATTATTGTAAGAGCAAAGAGACTGGCGCGAAAGTACACAAGAAAAGCACAGAGAGAAAGACAGTGAGAGAGAGCAAGTAAGCGAGAGAGAGAGAGAAAGAGCAAAATAGAAAGAGAATGATTATGTAAGTCTAGCCGAAGATTGAATGCCTTTGTGCTGTGATTTTTTCAAAGCACTAATAAATATATAAATAAATAAGTAAATAAATAATAAATTGATCGATTAAAATATTAAAAAATTACAATTAGACCACATAAAGATGTAGTACTCTCCATAAAAGTTAGTAAACATTTCTAAGCATAAATAAAAGTTTGCTTTTGAAACTCGTCCCATACAAAAAGTTAGTTTAATAACGAAAACAAGTAAAGCCCAAGATCAGATGACATTTTGCCAGTTTCCTCCGAATGTCGAATGTTCCATAGATTGAATGTTCTTTAGGGTATTCAAAAGGGAAAGCTGCCAACAGGAAGAGTTTTGCTCGGCTCTTATTAAATTAAAATGAGTTTGAAACTTGATCTTGCGCCAGTCAAATAGAGAAGTGCTGCTTTCCAACAAATTGCCCAGCTTGCAGCAGCCAAAACTACAACACCAACAACAATACCAACAACAACAACAACTCGAACAGGAGTAGCAACAAGGAGCTTGAACTTAAGGACGCTGTCTGGCCTCGCTGCAGATGGGAGGACAAGGACTCGGCACGTCGAGGACAAAGTTGTGCGCGTTTGTCTAGCGCCAGTCAAAGCTTAAGCAAAGTTGTTAAAGCAACGGAGTACTTAGGAATTGGTCGCTCAAAGATATTAAAATATATAAATCTTAAATAACAAGCAATAAATGCAGCTGCCCTTCTCTCTCCCTCTCTCTCCCTCTCTCTCGCTCTCTCTCTCTTGTGCGCGCTCTCTGTCTGCTTGTGTGGGCGAAAGTTTTAATCAAAATATGCCGCACACAGTCGACCGGGCTTGAGTTTTGCTTTCCACTTTAAAGTTTTTAGAGATGCAGTCAAGAGTCGAATATAGAGGTAAAGCCCAAACCAACCAATACATGGCCCATTCAAGCAGAAACCTCTTCAAAATGGAGTACATTTTTCAGCAAAAGATATTGATATACATGCCATAATTATTGGATGCGCCTTTGATGTCTCCATCTTAAATATTACCAAACAAAAAAACAACTTATTAGCTTCGACCTGTTCTCTTGCCTAGATTATGAAAACATTGACAATATCTTTCAGTGTTAGAGAGGATATTGGAGGAAATATACACACACACACACACACACACAAATGCACATGCTCATCTTATGCAAAATCTTGAAATGTGAAATTCATCTATATTGTCTTAAAATATGCTTTAAACATTAATTATGTTTGGATTTGTGCAGCTAAACAAAACTAAGCAAACTGAGAGCAATTCGGATTTGCTTCAGTTTTGGGCGAAAATGATAAATTCGTAGGTAGAAACGGTTAGTTTAAATGGAATGCTTAAATCGGTTGCTTTGTGTGGACTGCTCTGTTGAGTATTCATACGAAATGGCTATTTACTAATTCCCACAATCCCCCAATCTCGAACCCATTTTTTACATACTCCTTTCCGCACTTGTGAGCTGCCCCTGGCGTATTTCCCTCCTCCTCCTTCTCATAAGCCTCATGGCCAAAATGATTTTAGCTTTCCTCTGCGCACCTTTGGTTACACACTCACTTTGCTTGGCTATCACAGCTCCCTGGAGAGGAGGTGGGTGGGTGGGTAGTGGGTATTCTGCGATTGCTAAATGCCAACAACCATCAAAATGTGGTCTGTCTGCGTGCGTATGTGTGTGTGTGTGTGTCTGGATGTGCGTCTCTATGTGTGTGTGTGTGTGTGTGAATTTGGCAAAATTTGCATAAATAAAATTGGTATAATAAAATGTAAACATTTTGCTAAGCAAATTGTTGGCGCACATACACGAGCCAGAAGTGAACCAAACCAAACTGGGAATGAACTGAGAATTTAGTGAAGCTGGCGTTTGAGGAGCTGGAGGAGCTGGAGGTACTAAAATTGAATGTACTCGTTGTGGGTGTGGCAGGCGATGCTGTTGCTACACTGCAAGAAATACTCACACGTACATATTTGCTGAGTCAACAAATTTGCATTGAAATCAAGCGCAGATCAAATAACTTGACAAGGGTGAAAAATTGCACTTGAAGCATAGTCTTACTATGCACTCAGAAAAATATTGCTGCATTAAAGTCATATACTTTTCTAAGACTTATCACAATTCAGCAAAATCTGCTTCGAAGACAAATAAATACAATATCCAAGTTCAATGCTTGTAGGCCTCAAAACTTTTCCGATTTGTAGAATGGAAGTTATTCAAAACTAGAAAAATAAAGTAATTTTGTTTCTTCATGCATATCTTCGTTTCGGAATAGTATTATGACAGGACTTGTCCAAGTCTTTGGCATCACTTTTGTTTGCTGAGTGCGATGGCTTGTATAAAAGTGTGGATATACTTACTGCACTGCGCTTCGTCTGACTTGTCCTGGCAGTCCTCGATCATATCGCAGCGATAATGCGGTGGGATGCAGTACGTCTTATTGAAGACATATTGGCCGCAGTTCAGCTGGGGGTCTCGCATTCGGGCGGCGCTGCAATCAAGGATGGAATCACATTGGTATTGATGCGTTTGCCTGGGATTGACAGGTGGTGGTGGGGGATGGGTTTGGTTTACTTACGACACGACTGCATCTCATCCTCGCCATCGTCGCAGTCCTTCTGATAATTGCACACCCAATGCGATGTTATGCATTTACCGTTGTTGCAGCGAAACATTTCCGGTGGGCATGGTACATTCGATGCGGCTATCGAGCTGCTGCCGGCGCCCTCGCCAATTCGCACGCCTGCAAAACAGAGAAAACCGAGAGATGAGACAGGACAGAGACAGAGACAGAAAGAGAAAGAGAAAGCGAAGGGGCGAGGCATTTAGACAGGGATTCAGTGGCACATCCTGGGAGCCGGACACTCGTGTTATATGGCACTGCGTATGCGCCACTCCTGGGTCACAAATCACAAGACAAATTGAACCATCTACAGCCATCATCAGCAGTTGCAGTTGCAAGAGCATTGTTGCTCCTTGATTTGTCACCTATTGATATGCCCAATTGCTGCCTGGTTCTGGCAAACGGCAAATGCCAACCAACTGATATATATATATATATGTATTTGTTGAAAATATGTAAAAGATCAATACAACATTCCGATTACTAATGCTAATAACAGAAACTTAACTTAAGAACACATTGAATAAATCTTCTTAGTCTAACCGCCAAACCTAGTGCATAATTTTTGCCGCTTTAAAAACCCAACAATATTTATAATCGCATTTCAAATTCTCATCATCAATTCCCCGCTTAACTTATGCCCGGATTTTATCCGGGAACCAATCAGCTGGAAAGTTGGAGCGCCATATGTGAAATGAAGTAGTCAAGGTGTCATTATATTAAGTCAATAAGATCAATAGGAGAAGCAAAAGCCACCCCACCCACAAGCAACCCACACAAGCTCCCTCATTAAAAGAGGGTAGCTTGTCAGCTCTTTAACGCTGTTGTAGCATTTAATGCATCCTTCTTTCGAAGGACTTAAGGCGCCTGCAGACTTTCTCATTGTGCATTATTCCGGAGTAGCAACCACAACAGCAACAACAGCAACAACAGCAACAACAGCAACAACAACAACAACAACTCCGAAAACACAAAAGACACAAAAACAAGCATTGAACGTAATAAACCCCTCCCCCATCAGCCGTCCCCCTATTCGCCCACTATTATTACAAAAGCTTTTCTATAGGCTGCTGTGCCAACTTTAAGCTTTTGGCCATAATAATAAACAACGGCAAGCAATGATGTTACTCAATAATGCAGAGATGGCCACACGATTCCATGATACCCTGCAATATTGCCGAAACAACATCTTTCCTTCCATTTTGCAATTTTATGGCCAACATTTGATTGGTTTTTGTGTACACAGAACAGAAGTATCTTATAACTAATATGTTTAGATATGCATTTCATTATAAGTTGTATGCCAAAAGGCAGAGTATAATAAAATGCACAATAAAAGTGAAAAACATAATTAAAAAAGTTTCAGTTTAGATTTCGCTCGAATCGAGCACTCCAATAAACATATATATGTAGTAAATCGAACATACATCTGAAGTGTATACATATATACACAAAAACATATACAAATACATATATATATATACATATACATATACATATACATATGCATTAATGCCACACTTGAGGCCAAGAACCTTGCTGTGACATTGCCGCACTTGTTTTTTGCCAAGACTTACATATTGCTATTATTATCACAATTGCGAAAGGGATTGGAGCTGGTTTCGGGGCTGTTGCTGGCTTGTGGGGCATTCACTGCTTACTTTTCTGCTGCGTTCTCTTAAAATTAAAAAACAAAAATCCCAGAAACCGTATCAGGCGAGAGGGGCTGCTGTCTATGCCGCAGACAGACAACATGTTTCGCTCCCATTAAAGTTGGCAAGTTTGTGGCTAAATCTCGGCAGCAACTTCTTTTAAGCACTTTGTGCCCGGGCTGCTGCACTGGTCTCCTTGTTGTTGCTGTTGTTGCTGTTGTTCTTGTTGTTCTTGTTAATGTTGTTGTAACTGTTTGGGGAACGTGTCGCAGCGACACAGCAAAAATGAGAGCAGCCGGCGTATTTTGGCAGCATTAATTCCTCCCGTGTGTCACATAACATTCGCCCAGTTGCTGTTCCTCTTGTTCCTCTTGTTCCTCTTGTTCCTCTCGTTGTTTTTGTTTCTGTTGTAATTGTTGTTGTCGTCGCTGTTAGACGTGTTTATGGAGTCACTTCCCAGTTGGGATGCAGCAGCACGTACCCAAGTCGCGACTTTACTTGTTTTCTTTCTCCCTACATATCTCTCTCTCTCTCTCTTTCTCTGTCTCTCTCTCTCTCTCTCTCTCTCTCTATCTCTCTCTGTCTCTTTGTTACAGCTCCCGTCTCTTTTTTGTGTCTCGATCTATGTCATTTGCTCCAAGGGCTGCCATTTTGTCAGCGTTGACAAACAAATTAAGCAGCAATTGTTTAGCACTTGGCAGCCATGAAAGACATAGATGCAATTGTAGAAATGCGCTTTTCAGATACATTTGTGTACACGTGTATTTATAGGTGTCACTGCAGCATAATTAGCAGGTTTTATTCTTTGTGTGTGTGTGTGTCAGGTGGCGAGTAAATCTGCCACTCATGTGTATTATTTGCATTTAAATTGCTTTTTGCCATTAATTATAGGCTCTTTTGAGTACGCGCATTGCGCAACAAGCAACCGACAACCGACAACAACTGGCAACTGGCAACTGGCAACTGGCAACATGCAGCTTGCAGCTTGCAGCAGACTGCATTGTTATTAATAAGTGCCGAAGGCCCTTTGAAGTACGCAACGGTATTTTACGCCGATTCACTCGCTGTCCCAGTCCCAGATCCAGCTGGTTGCCAAAAGCCATCAAATATACATTTAAAAATTTTGCATTACGCTCAACCAAAAAAAATAAATATGTGGCGGACACTGCGTGTGTGTGTGTGTCTGTGTGGGTGGGTGGGTGTTTGGTTGGATGTGTGTGTGTGTGTGTCTGTGGACCTTGCGATGAGGTCCACGAGGCTTCTTCTGGCCAGGACGGCTCACTACAGGAAAAATGCCACTTTTTCAATCATTTATCAAGTGAAATAAATTATAAAATTGCTGCTAACTAGTCTCGAAAGTTAATAATTATTTTGATGCTAAATTGAGAGGTTATTCAAGGAAACAGAAACCGGAAATTGATGTTATATAAAGAAATATAAGTTTTTCTTCAAAATTAGTTTTGTTTCAAGTTTATTTATCGCAACTTGGCATTTTATCAAAAGTGTTTTCTTTAAAGTTCAATGCATTTCTTAACGTTTGTATCTTCACAGATTCGGATAGCTTAAGATTTAATTAAACAAATTTATAACAAAAATGTGCTATTTAAAACAAATAATAACATTTTTACATTTTTGTTTTCCTTCAATTTTTTATGAGCCAAAAACTATTGTTGCTTCCCACAGTGCGGCTGCCCAGTTGCCCATTCGGTCGACGCCCGCGTCAGCGCTAAAAATAATAGGCCGCCTGTGTGCATACTAATGAGCCCCCGGACGAAGTGGCCCGTCCGTCTGGCAGCCACTTGTCCGCCAGCCCGCCCAGCCTGTTTGTTAGCCTCCTACCTGCCTCCCCCACTCCCCCTCTCCAGCCTGGTGTGTGAGCATGCAATTATGCCAGTTGTCTGTGGCACACGTCTGTTGAGCTCTTCGTTTTTGTTGCACCTATTTGTGTGAAAGGCTTACAATAATTGCAGTCTATATATGACTGCTGACGGCAAAATCGCACACAATTGTTACGGACTCCAATTCAATTTGATTTACAAAAATTAAAACTACAACAGTCTTTCAATTATCCATTTAAGTTGGAATTTAAAATTATATATTTCATATAATGCCATTAATTGTCTAGTTTCTAATAATAATTGCAACAAAGTTAGCACGGATAATCTTTAATTTTTTAATACACCTGCTTTGCTGAATACTGATTGCTGTTTATTGATGGTTTTTGAGGAAATATCTGGGAGATTTCAAAAATAATCAGGCAATATTAAAAGAGAAGTATTCAGAAAGTGATGTTTGCGGTTTCACATTGTACTCTCTGACTCTGAATATGATTATGTTTATATAAATAGGAGAATCAACAGCACTTCGTAAACAGCATATTGGAAGAGGTCTGACCAAGAAATAATATGCCCTGTTTGCAGGTAGAAGGGGTAGAAACAATCCTCTCGAGTTGCTTAATGAACAGCGAGCCTGTCAGCTTTTGGGAAACGAGAATTCAGCCCGTGGGTCAGTTGCTTTGTGTCTTTTTTAGCGGTGCATTTATTTGCTTAACTTGGTTTTTTATTTTGTGGCTTTCCTTGCACACGAATGTGCGTGTGTGTGTGTGTGTATTTGGCTGTTGTTGTTTGTTTAACTTTTGCCTTTGGATTCGCCGCTGCGTGTACTTTAATTTTGCATATTAATTTTTATTTACTTAATTTGTTTGTTTTTTTGCCTTTTTATCATGTGTTTTTGCAGATGCTTTTGTCATTTTTGTTTTCGTTTCGTACTTTTATAGCCCCATTGGGTTGCACAACTACATAAATATAAATGCATATTCGACCATTTATTCATTTTATAATATTTTGTTATGCATCTGGTGTGCTTTATAAATATATGTATAGCTTTAAAACACTTGTGATTTACATTATTATTTTAATTTTTATATTATTATTTTTTCTTTTCTTGTAATTTATTATTTTAAATACATTTCGGTATGTGGCCACATTTGTCATTTGTGATTTAGTGACTCAAGCGCAAAATGTATTATTCATGGCTCATTTTTCAATAATCAATGCGCCATTATAAATAATTAATATGGGGCACGCCCACACGCCAAATGTCGTGTACATGCGATTAAACTTAATTTCAACCATACAAATTGTTGGGAGCCCCAAATCAGGCTGACAAACACGCATGCCATATGAACCATGCGCGACTGCACTCAGAGAAAAAGTTAAGTACCACCGGAATTGCGCTGTTCGTAAAATGTCAAGTGCAATTGAATTTGAAATATTTCGTAATATGCATAATTAGTTATTGATTTTAGAAAAGAGCCCCAAGTGTTGCATAATTAGCAAAATTTTTTGTGTTAATTTTAAAACCTACATTTTAAATTTAAGCTGATTTGTGGCTTTAAGGATGATATCACAATAGGAACTAAATGCCTTTAGGCAATCAAATTTCGATTTAAGAAATATGTGGACTTAAGTGCAATTGTTTTAAGCTGACTTCGGTCGTACATAACTTATCCTTTGTTCAAATTAAGGAGTTTCAAGCATTATTCTTAGAAAATTGACCAGATCTTGAAGGCGCTTGGTTTGTACTCGAAATTCTTCAAGTTTTGTCTACATGTGGCAACTGTCCAAGCGGCTAATACGTGATATCGGAAAGAGGTGAGCGACTAATGTGCAGCTTCATTATTTTCGCATAGCTCTGGTGAAGTCAAGTGTTATTTTCAGTTTTGCCCATCACATATTCACTCAAACTTGCAGTTTTCTTCACGTTTTCGTGCACTATTTCTTTTGATTCCTGCTACAAGGATTCACACACACACAGACATACAGACACACACACACAAAGAAATACATTTATGTATAACTGACAATGTCCTGCGTATTTTTTGGTACATCAGTCACTAAAAGCGATACGAGATGTGGCATAAACGAGCAGAGCATCCCAAATCTGCTTGACAGCTACTCGCACTCGAAGTCGTACTCGTACTCGTATTGCATGCCCAAAAAGTATGCTGGATGTGGCTAGAGAGATGGATAGACTTTATGCAGACGTTGCCAGGCTGCGACGGGCAGCCATCAATAAATAATAAATTGCCTATAAAAACTGATAAATTATTTGATGAATCTCGAAACTCGCCGCGTTATGGCGTTTCGTATCTCACATTTGTGGCTATGCCACATTGCCTTGCCCCATCACGATGCACTGTGGGAAGAGCCAACAGTTTTGCATACAAAAATTGCATTTCTTAATAGAAACCCAGACAGCCACCTTGACGGAGCTAAGCTCAAAACATTTTGTTGATTTAATAATGTTGAAGTTAATCGTTAATTAATTGTACAAATCACTTACAAAAACCTTCAATTCATGTTTTCATCAAGACCAATTTCGTAGCTTTTAAAAGTTTGTCTTAAAATTTAAAAGTGAGCATGACTGGGCAGTGCCTGGTCCCCAGTTAACAAAATAATTTCGTACAATACTCGGAACTAGACCCAAAACAAAAACGCTGCTTTATTCTTGAGTTGTCAGCTTAAGCAAAAAAAAAAGGTGGCATTTTATTCTACAGTGCACTGATCCACTGCCTGAGTAATGGAAATTCATGACGGCAATGTACAAAACAGAGCGATAGAATTGAAATACGAGAGAGAGAGAGAGAGAGAGAGAGAGGGGAATGAGAGAATAAGTGAGAACTTTAAATGCAAGGCAGTTGCATGCCACTTGCGACTTGCCACTTGGCAGTTGGCTGCTGGCTGTTGCTGCCTGCTTGCTATTTTGGTATTGCGCCATTGACAGTATCAGTGATTTTATGGTAGTTATATTCGGTAATGGGCATCAGTATGGACTGCCATCTATTCATGGCATACTTAGGAGCTGAGAACCACGTTTTTTGTCGGCTTTGGTATGCTTTTTCATCTTTCCTTCGTTTGTGCTGCTGCTGCTGATGCTGCTGATGCTGCTGTGCACCAACATTGATTTATGTACGAGTCGTATATGCAATACTTGCAAAATAATCTGCATTTCCATTTCTCTTTTTTTTTTTTTTTGCATGCTCTGGAACAGCGGACTGTGTGTCTTGCGGAGCACACAGAGAGAGAGAGAGAGAGAGAGAGGATTAGTTAAGCGTTCGCTCGGCAAATTCTTTTTGTCGCTCCAAAAATATGACAAATTCGTGCAAAGCTTTACGACCAAGCATATTTAGTTCGTTTTTTTCTAATGGAAAGTGTCCACTTGCTTTACACAGGAAACACTCAAATGCTAAGTGGTCGGATCGAAAAGGACTGCGGGAGATTGTGCAGTGTTGTGTTGTGTGCTGCACACAGAACAAAAAATATAAACTAGCATTTTGGTATCCATCTTAAAAATGTATTAATTTAATTTTATTCATTACCTATTGTGTTTTATTTAACTGAATTTACAGTCGATTGAGGACAAAGAAGAAGGATATGTATTTCGTAAATTTAGCAAATTTAGCATACATGTTTTATGAGTATGAGCTGATTTGCATATCTCATAAGCATTTCCATTCACATGCTGAGCACTTCACGTATTGTATTTGTATTTGTATTTGTATTTGTATTTGTATTTGTATTTGTATTTGTATTTGCATTTGTATTTGCATTTGCATTTATATTTGTCTTTGGAGCCGTTCTTATTTCTCTCTTTGTTTGTCAATCGCCTGGCCAGCATGGTATTCATTATGTGATGTGATGCGATGTTATGTGCCGCTGCTGGCAACCTACTAAAAAGCACAGCACGTGAGCAGCTCAGCAGTCAGGGACTCACACAGACGCAGGGGCAGGATGCCAAAAACCGACTGACGACTCATCCATCTACTTTTGATTTTTGCGAGACGAGCAAAAAAAAAACAAGAAAAAAAAGAAAAGTGAATGAGGAAAAATAACCGAAAATCGCAGACAAACATTATTTCCTGTGCTCCTTTATTTTTATTCACGTGCTTCTCATCATTTTTTGCTTTCGTTTCGTACGATTTTTTTTTATTTTCTTAAATGTTATTTTAAGTGACGTCGCCAAAGTTAAAACGTGACAAAATTACAAATATTTTGTAAGCTTTTAAAACCGTTGATACTGCAGCAGCACGAACAACAACCATAACATTACCCTATAACAATAAAAACAAAAAAAAAAAAATAAACAAATAGAAGAAGCAGCAACAGCGACACCAACAACAACACTAATAACAAAAACAAGCAAAAAAGTCAAACGCAACAACATAATACCTAATAACGTGCATTTTGATAATGTCGTGTGGCGAGAAATGTCGGCGATCAAGGGTAGCAGATGGCGGTGGCAAGGGGTAAGGGGCAAGGGGCAAGGAGGGGTAAACGATAAAGGTTTCGTCCTGATTTCATGATTCCCAAATTGGGCTGAGGCTTGGGGTCGTCGTGGCAACTTTTTGGCCATCATGGCATCAAAGATTCTCAACGCAGCCCGGGCCTGAAAATAGTTTGAAACTGAACACTCTTATGGGCCCGGTAGTTAGTGGCGCAACTATTTAAAGTTTTGCCGGCAACATGAGGCAAACAAAGTCATGGCACAACAGCAAAAGTTACCAAAATTCCCCAGCATCTTTTTATGTCGTCTGGCCCCATAAAAGGTAACGATCTGTCCAGCAGCCACACTGTCCAAACTTTCTGTAAAGCGCATTTCCCATGGCAGTTTTCAATATTCTTTTTTCTTTTTTTGTATTCCAATTTTCATGGCAATCTTGCGTGTGCTTTGAGCCTGCACTTTACACAACTGGCCAACTTCTAGCTACAGCTAACAAAATATACATTTCGAAATTTGTAATCACATTTGAGAGGCTGTCACTAATCATTTACGTATATGTTTTAACTGTTAATATTCCGATTATTTTTACGTATTTCAAGTATAAATATATTGCATTGCAGGTGTCAACTTTGAGGAGCTCATAAACGTATTAAAATTAGTATATATTTATAACTCAAAACATAACAACAGTTATCTATATGCTCATGGCCATACGCAATGCCAGTTGGCAATTAAAAACAAAAATCATTTAGATAACCAACTATTTATGGTCGAATATAAAACTTTAATTAAAGTGTTTTTGAGATTTCGTTGTTCTATATATATCTATACATATCTATATATATATATGTATATATGTACGCATTTGACAACGTGTTTGTATATGTCATTTGTACACTGAATTGTACTGAGTCCTTTAATATTAGGCACAAATAGAACCAGCCAAAATGTCTGGATTTAAATTGATTTTGCTGTACATATGTACAGTTGTCCACATTTTCTATGCACATTAATCTATCTAAGTACGAGTGCAAACTAAGCTCCTTATTCTCCAACAGATACGCTGTTTGTTCATGTGCATTTCATGCGTGTTAAATTGTGAATTGAATTCGGATGGAACAACGACTAGTATTCAGTGCACACCTGTGTGTGTGTGTCTGTGTGTGTGTGTGTGTGTCTCACTTGGTTGGCTTTGTGCATATTTTGTGGGCGGGCGTTATTATGGCACAAGCTGAAACATTCATTTGGCGAGAATTGCGTTTGCATCCCCAGTCACTAATTAGATGCATAATTAGACACGGAGTTGTACATGAGCAGTTTCGGGTGATTCGTGGCAAATTTAGTGGGGTTGAGGCAGCCAGTGCGACAACTGCAGCTGGAAGCTGAAATTAATGACAGGCAAGTCAGACAAGAGACGCAGTTAGACACAGGTAGAAAACAAATGCTGTTTGTGACTTGTGCTTATAAACTCAACAAATTATGCTTAATTCAAGTTTGGGTTGTGTTGCAGTCGAGCAGCAGTAGGTGACAAGCGTTCTGCGGCCAAAAAACGTGGCAACTTCAACTCCAACAACAAGAACAGCAATAGCAACAGCAACAACAACAACAACAACAACAATAGCTGACCCAGCACGTGCAAAGTGCACGTAGCCGGAAACAAATGACATTGTCAGCGCCTGTATTTTGGCTCGACGCAGCGAGAAATCCAAGCTAAGCATTTCCGGTCGCATCATCTGCCATTTTCTGTGGAGCATGTGCTCGATGTATACACAGAGGGAAATGGCAAAAACGAAAAACAAATAGCAAGGATAAACATACATTTTTGATACTTTCATTTCATTTCATTTCATTTCTATTTTAGTGCAGTTGCTCTTCGAATTTTAAATATGTCTCGCACTAGATATTTAATCTTGAAATAGGTAAGGAAACTAAAAACACTCTCGCTTCCAAATTATATTTGTAGTACAAAACAACAAATTGATTGTGCTAATATATAGGAGGAATACTAAAATTGATCCTTTGCCAACATTGCTCGGCTGTGTTGAAGAGAATTGTATTCAAAGGTGCTATATTAAATCAACTAGTCGGAACTAGTCGGTTTTCTTCATTTTTGTTCAGTGTATGCTGTGTTTGCTTGTGCGTGCGTGTGTGTGTGTGTGTGACAGTGCTATTAGCCAACGCGACACTGCAAAGTTCAGCTGCAGAGCCAGGCCAAAACGCAGGCGACGTCTCTTAAATCGTCTTTTGGTGCTGCCATTTTATGACTGAGACGCCTCTTGTTGTCTGCATTGGTTTGGGGCAAAGGCAGCTCTTCCGAGTCTGTTGGTTGTTGTTGGTTTGAATGTTTTTGGGTCACTTTGGGGTATTGGCCAATTGCGTTTAAAATGAAATGCCAAATCGCTGTCACCGTTCTGTTCCGTTCCGTATCAATTAGCAAAGTCGGCGACTTGGTCCTTCTGCAGCTTGGCGCAACATTTGTCGCATTCATTTGAAATTTAAAATTTTGTTCAAGCGCATTCAAAATGTGATCACGACGGCTCTGCGCTAGTTATACCCACGAAATGGTGACAATTCTATATTGGCCCGTAGCGAATGTTTAAACAAATGCGAAACAGTCTGAATAATCAATCATATCCGCAATTAACGATAAAAACTCTTTTTTCTCATCTGATTGTAATTGAACTCGTTGAGAGGAATATATTTGAAAACTAGTTTGAAATGTGTTTAATTGGATTTTAGAAACTAATGTGAAATGGACACCCTAAAATGTTTAATCAAATTTGCCAACACATTTTTTCAAATCTAACATCAAATATTAGCCAAAATGTGTTTCAATCGATGTTTGGAAATAATCCAACAACACAGGCAAAAATAATTAGTGGAAATTGGAGGAATTGCAGAAATTCAATTGAAGTGAACTTCATTGAAATCTTTTAATTTCCATTTAGGCTGGGTATCTGGCAGTGCAGCTCTGCCAAATCGATTCATGGTTTGCTGATGCTGACTTTGTTGCCAGATGGCGCAAAAATTAGCATTAGGCTGGCAAACGATTTGGCCACTTTTTGCGTTTAAGGGGTGGTGTGGCAATAAATTGGTTGCTGCGCCTTCGCCGGCTGCGCATTATTGGAAATTTCTGCATTCCACGTTTTAATTGCCTGCAATTGATGAAATGCATTTTGGTCATGGCTTTGAGCCCCAATTTCGCTTTGGCAATGCGGGCCCCCTTCTGCGTCATTGAACGATACTCTGCACCGTGTAAATCATGACACTTCCCGAAAATACCCCCCTTAGCAGGCCCAGCCATTCACAGCCCAGTTGTATCCTTTGTCCGCGCGCCGAGTGTTCCTGTGCTGTGCTATGGTGTTAATAATCGATGGCTGCAGTTGCCGTGGGGCAACTGTTGCAGTCTCAGTCGAGCGACCAACAGACCGCGCCACCAAAAGAACAACAGACCAAGCGACCAACCGGCCGACAACAATAGTGGCCAGTGATTTAGGGTCAGCACACGGCCAAATTTCAATGCACTCGGCCGCAAAATGTAAATCGCGCCGAGCGGCTGCATTGGAAAGAATAACCAACAATCGCCAGTAAGCAACAATAGCCAGTGCAGCAATCAACAAAAAGCACACGGAATACAACGCACCACTGATGCCCTACCCCTTTCAACAGTAGCCGGTCTAATGCCAGATGCGATGCACAACTAAACCAAGCCAAATTTTTGTGTTGCCATTTTTAATGGAAATGCCTCAGTTCATATTTTGGATTACAGTGCAGGTAAGCAGTCAGCCTAATCCACATATGAATCGTATTTGAATAAGTTCATCAATAGGCTTCTATAAAAATACTGCACTTGAAATCAATTCTAAATTGCTATATCAGATGGTGTTAATATTGAAGGATCTAGTAGCGTGATGAAGAGGAGCTAAAATTGGGCTCGGACGTTTCTGCTTTTGCAAGGAGGTCAGCTGGGGGGCGGAGTAAAGAGTAGAGCGGCAATGGCGCCAACAATGAAAACAACAGCAACAACAACGATGGTGATGGTGATGATGATGATGGTGGCCAGTGGTCGCACTGCCCTGCGGCAGTGCAGCGGCAAAGTGACCATCGCTGGGCGTGGGCAGTGGACCGGAAGTATTAAATTCGACACTTTGGCACACAAAGTGTTATTTTTCACTTCCGCTTCGACGGCGTCGGTAATTTGGGCCCTGTTCGCTCGATCAGCCGTCGTTGCAGCCACAAGCCTAAGACATTTACCGCTGTGTACGGCTGAGGCACGAACTCAAATCAAAGAATTTCAAATGCATTTCTTGTTCCAAGAGACTTATCACCTCAACCGAAACACAGTTTTTTTTTAAATACATTTTTGTTGCAATTTGTTGCGGCTTTTGGTCAACAATTTTTGTTTTTAGTTTCGGGTTAATCGTATTATCAAAATAGAATTTGTGTCCAGTTGCCCAGTTTTAAGAAGAACACGATTTAAGTTTCGTGCTTCCCAAATAGTTTCACTTCAAAAACAGTTTGACATGTCTTCAAATGCTCATCATGGCGGTAATCCAACGAAAGAGTTATGACCAATTATGCTCCCACTGGTCACCAGATTATTTGAATAGGGCTCCAGTGTTTCAGCCAGTGTCTGTGAACCAGCAATATGTCGCCAGCCCAAGGGGCACATAAGTATTTGCGGTTATTAATGTTTTACCTTGAAGGGGCGGGTGAGTTGACAGCCAAACAGGAAAATTAATTAAATTGTTCTCAGCCTTTCCCACAGAACTAGTAACTATGTACAATCATGTACACATATATATATATATATATATATATATATATTATATATTATATATATAATATATATCTTTTATGTATATGTTTATTTATATATGTGCATGTACGTGTATAAATACGAGCAGAGGATATTTGTTTACTTATAAATACGTGTTGAATGTTAGTTGCTGTGTGTGTCTGGGTTTGTGTGTGTGTATGTGTGTGTGTCGGTGTGGGTGTGGGTGTGCATGTGTATTTGGTTTAACAAAAGGCAAGGCTAGCAAGTCTTTGCGTTTGCCTGAAACTGTAAAATTGTCAATTGCGTTGACCCAAATAAATAAATAACAAAAGTCCGGGACAATTTTAATTAAAACCAAATTATTGTTATGAATATTTTGTGATGCAAAATAAAATGGCAACGTCGGCCGGCCACCCGGAGGGACAAGGGATTAAGATTGGGTTCTGCCACACAATGGAAATGACAATGACAATTGCTGTTGTGTTGCTTTAAGCGAACACTTTTCGGTTTATGAAATATGCAAAACGATCAAGGAATTCCGGTAGCAATGGCCAAAACTGACAACAGCAACAACAGCAGCAATAAATACACATGTACAAATAGAAGTACAAAATATCAATTGCAAAAAGTTGTATTTTGAGATAGAACGGTTGAAATTGTTTGAGAACTGAGCTGAGCAGTCAAAGGTTAAAGGGTGCTAACGTTAAGTATTCCATAAGGCACTGCTCGTCCTCTCATTTCAGTTAACACTTTCGCCACGTTCACACAAACTTTGATATGCAGAGGTGGAACATGAAAGCTACCTAGTCAAGATTGTTGTTATGGAAATAGGCGAGCTGGGACCACAAACAAGTCATTTGTGGTTCCTTTTGTTGGCAACTTAAGTTATTGTCTCTGCGTTTTTGCTAAAATCGATATTGTAGTACGTATTTATGGCTTGGTCACACTGGCTGCGCCAAAATAATGCACATTACCCCAACCTGAGGCAGTTCATAAACTGCAAAGTAAACTACAAACTAATGCACTTCAGCCAAGCAGCGTCGCATTCGTTGGTACTTCAAAGTTTTGCCCCACCACCACCCTTCTCCCATCTCCCACCCCCAACCATCCTCCACAGCCAGCTAAAATGTTTTGTTGGCATGCAAAGGTGCTCCTGTAGTTATTGTTGCCCCCATCTCCTCTCCTTCTTCAGCAAATAGTCTTTACCATATGGCTTGCATTAAACCGCAACTATGTCTACACATAGACAAAAATTTGTTGCCTTTTTTGGCAAGTGAATTTCGAAAACTGACAAATGCAGGCTCTAATGTAAATGTGAAAATTAAAAACAAATTTTTGAAATTAAAAAATAAATTTTAAAATTTTCATTATTAATATATATTTAAAAATATATAACCATTTCGGATTTTGTGAATTCGGTAAAGAGAATTTCTAAAGCTCGAAGCTGATCTAAAAACTGGGGATTAGTTCTGAATCGATCCTGGGAGAAACATACGCAAAGAAACAAATATTTATTCTGCTTGGCAGAGGGAATTTCCAAAAGAATTTTTGTTTCAAGTGTAGCAGCTAGTTTTCTTATGTGTGTCTGCTGTCTGTGGCCACGTTTGTCATGCAACGCTCGAGGCGCTCCCCAACTCGACCTGCAATCCCAGCTCCAGCTGCAAACAGCAGTAGCATGCTTCAGCTCCTGCCCCTTCGGTACTTTTGTGCTGCAAGTGGCGCTTTAAATGACAATACCTTGAGTGAGTATATCTTCATTTCCTTTACATAATGCCATGATATCATAATATCGTGCCGATGCCATCCTATCTGGGAAATGCAATGCCCACAAACTGTGAAGCTAAATAGAACATTAGCAAAGACCATCGCACGCATGCCAAATGGGTCGCTGATGCCTCAAGGGAAGCAACAATAAAAATATGCTTCATATATAGAGTGGCAGCAAAGAGTGATGCAAATATCACACGCACACACACACACACACACACACACACAACAAACACTCTAACCCAGGAGTGGAGGGGAGGGAGTGAGATAGAGATAGAGAGTACACAGGCAGTGACCCCAAAAGTAAAATGCAATAAAAGCTTGAATGAGGCGACATTTTTATGCATATTTATGCCCCAATGTGGCAAGCGACTGCCTGGCTGCATGTGCTGCGAAAAGTAGAAGTAGTACACTTCAAAAAGTGAGTAACAAATTGTCCAAGTATTAACAACTAATCCAATCTAATTTGCACTTAATCGATGATCCAAATAAAAATATCGACATTTCGTATATAGTTTTTGATTTGGACAAATACATTTCTTGACAATTGAAATACATTTTTTAACCGAGCGAGACTTTCATTATATTATGCACATTTAATTTCTCTGGGTGTAGAGGAGTAGTTCGAGCAAAGGGTGGCCATACACAATATTGCTAGACGCGACTGTGGGCAGCACTGTTAAATTTTAGTGCTCAGCTGTTATTATTGTTGTTGGTGTTTCTATTTACAGCAAACAGCAAAATGAATGTAGCGACTTTTACATTAAATTCAAACGAGTATACCAAATAACAAGGGGACAGGTTGAGCGGAAGTGTGTCGGAAAGGGGGAAGTGACTGCTCGGGGGTGTTAAGAAAAGAGAGAGGGAGCGAGAGAGAGAGAGGGACACACAAAAATTGGAACAGCTAGATCCTTGACATAGACTGCAGGCAACGGTCGTTGCTGAAAATTGCAAGCCAAATACTGAGGGAGCTGCGTTCAGTCAACGCTTCTCCCCTTCCCCCTTCCCCTTCCCCCTTCCCATTCACCAATCCGTGTGAAGTGCGCGAACCAAATGAGTTTCTTGCTGTTACCGTTCTTGCTGTTGTTGCTGTTGTTGTTTTTGTGTTTTTTTTTTTTGTTTCTGTTATTTTGTGTCACGCTAAACTATAGCAGCAACAAGAAGAAGGAGAAGAGAAAGCAAAGTTAATAGCACAGTTCCCTACACCGAACGCATTAAGCGAAAAACATAAAAACCTAAAAATTGAATTTAATTTTTGTGCATAGGAATGGAGCAGAAAGCATTGTTTTCCTTTTGCTATTATTGTTGTTCTTATTGTTGCTGTTCTTGTTCATGTTGTTGTTGTTGTTGTTCTTGTTGCTGTTTGCTGTTTGCTGTTCCTGCTGTGCATTAAATAGTGTCGCAAATAGCGCATTTTTTGACGCCATGTCCGTCGAGCGTTGAAATTTGCCAAAGTATGCTTTCAGGCAACTCGCATGCCGCTTGCAAATAACCAGCCCGTCGGTTATCGCATGTTGGCGGCACGCCCACTTTTGCACCTAAAGGAGTACAACCCACAGCCTTCCAAACAGGATATGCACGCATTTAGGCAACACTTATAGCAACGAACCCACACTACCCAAACTTGTTGCCCCCTCGGGGCAAAATGCTTATTTAGCCTTGAAGAATGCCTCCTACAAAAGGTGCGGCAGAATGTTGTTGCTGTTGTTGCCGTTGTTGCTGTTGTTGCCGTTGTTGCTGTTGTTCTGTATATGCAAATAGGAGACGGCGTTAAAAACTGAGCCATCTGAAAGCAGAAATTAAACTAAGATCACGATCAGGAACTTACGTACTACAAACATAAATATTTACATAATCTGTAATCGGAGGTGTTTTCATCTTTGTATGTACACATATAATAATGTTATGCATGACGCCATGATGCCATACAATTTGTGCTCACACATACATACATGTGCTACATGAATATGTATATGTATATGTGTGTGTGTAAGTGCTGACTCATTATGCAAAATCATTTAGTAAACACATAAACCACAATTCACTGATTAGACTTAGACACGAAAATTAAAGCGTCCTTTGGCTGTGTTCCTTGAACAACGAGTATCTGGATATGTCTAAATTATTTAAGAAATTGCTTTTGCCTTTGCTTTTGCTTTTGGTTATTGGGCTCTTGTTCAAATGAATTAAATCAATGCTTAACCATTTTTTATTTTTATTTATTGTAAGAACGGTGAATTTGCATTTGTAAACTGAAGAATTCATAAAAGTTGGAACATGAAACATGCAAATAAATGCAAATGCTAAATTGTATGGAAAGTTGTTTGTTCTGCTCGGAGGAAAGCAACAGTTTCAACTTATATTTCGATCGGAGGGGTTTTAATTAATAAATCGTTGAGTTTTGCATATGAGGAATGCATTTTCTGCATTTATTTTGTTATTTTGTCAATACTGGCAATATATTTTCGATTGCGGCCCGTCTCTAACCAACAGTGCAATGGCTTAATAATATGCTCAATTAATGTAACCATAAAGTGTAATTCGATTTATAAATAAATGTTTGATTGAGCTAAATACGAGTTAGCTCAATTGAGGATTTTCTCTTCCATAACATTGTGCATTGTACATTGTTTGTATGCATTAGTTTAAACAGGTGCTGGGCTAGTTTCTGATGCCCAATCAATATGACGGGCAGGATGTTGCTTTGCTGTGATTCTAAGCCGAACACAAAAGCCAATTTACATTTACGGTTACGGCTGCACTTGACTGCTTCAACATGTGGTGCAGGAGTGTTAAGCTTAGTTGTGCCAACCCAAACCAACCCTCGTCGTGTGATTTTAGCCTTTGCATTGCCGTGTAATTGAAAACTTGTACAGCACAACACACGCCAACCAGCTGCGTGTTCGCGTGTGTTGTCTGTGTGTGTGTGTGTGTTGTCTGTGTGTGTGTGTGTTAAAATTTCATTTGACTGAGGCTTTCATTACATTTTATTTGCTGGCATTTGGCGCCTCGACCCGCCGCATAGCCATAGTATCTACTGGCAGTGTGGAACGTGTTGGCTTTCAAAACAGCACCTGCTCTCGCCATTTTGGGGCACAGGTGGTGCTCGGCTGGGTCATGTCCTAACAGGAGAGAGTTGAGGCTTCTGAGGCTCCTGCGTATGTCAGACAGCAGATTTGAGCGCCCTTTTGAAATATTTATGCATGCAAATTAAGGCCACAACAAAGCAATGCGAAAGCGAAATGAAAAAAAAAAAAGAAACAACACTTAAAAGCAGCAACAGCTGCTTCTGTTTCTGCTGCTGTTGCTGCTGCTGGTGCTGATCATATTTGCCAGCATTTTATTTAATTTTCACCTAATGCTGTCAAGAATTTCGTTAACAGCTCTCATCAGCTGTCATCATTAACGAACAATCGGAATTCAGGATCTCCGAGCACTTCAAACGGACTGCAAAACACGCTTTTAGCCTTACGGAGTAAAATTCCACTGCCTGACACACATATGTATGCCAGATATATATGTATGTGCACAAGCACACATGTCTATATATGGGTGTGTATGCAGATACAGTAAACACTTTGCAAATGAATATTGCAATTGAAATGGAACATTTGTTTATGCTTTTATTATTACAAATGCACGCTTCTCAGTCGCACTAAATATATTTCAACTCTATCATTTTCCAAAATTATTTCAAGTTATCAGGAATATGTTGTCAACCTGCACAACAAGTGTAAGTAACACCATCAGCTCAAATAGAAACTAAGATAATTTCTACGATTAATGTTATTAGATTCACACAAAAAGATTGATAGAATGGATAAATTGTAAATTCATTAATTGGTTATCAAATTAATTGGGTATCAAATATTTGATTTATAAGTAATTGATGGATATGTTACTATGATGAAATGCGATATTATTGCCAACAGGCAGTGTGCATCCGAGGGAGTGTGCACTGTGCTTGCAAAGGACTCTTGCTGCTTGCTTTGATTTTGTCAATTTTGATTTTGGTCAATTTTTGGTTATCAGCTTTTAACAAATCGCCCAATCAATGTTACGTGAGTGCCAATTACTGGCTGCAGACAGATTCCCTTTGCTTCTCTATCTCCTCCATCTCTCTCCATCTCTCTCTCTCTCTCTCTATCTATCTCTGTTTCTTTCTCGCTTTCTGTGTATATATCTGGCTGTGTCTTTGTCGTTGTTAGTGCTACTGGTGCTGTGGCTGCTGGTTGTGATTAAGCTTATTGCTTGGAAGCAGCGCACACACATAAATAAATTATGGAAATTAAACATGAAATTGTACAAAACCCCGACACGAATGCGTCGACACGAGGACGCACATGCGTGTCTACGTGTGTGTGTGTGTGTGTGTGTGTATGCGTGTGTGTGCGTGTGTGTGTTTGCGTGTGCGTCAGAATGACAACAGAATTGCTTATGGGTGGCGGCTACTTGAATGCTGCCAACTCGCTGGCTCCCTGTCTGGCAACAAGAGTACGCAGATAACGTTGCAAATAGACAGAAGCAACACATTTGCGACAAAAGGCGCCCATCAGAAGGAGCACCCGAGTCAGGCTAAGGAAGTACAGGCCGAGCATGGCTAACTGCAGCATAGCGCAGGTTACACTGAGCCAAAACTGAGCATGTCGACTAATCAAAAGTGAGACAGAGACTGAGAGAGAGAGAGAGAGACAGAGAATGTACCCGAGGTGTAATCGCTTTATGACAAGTATTTCCATTTTGGTAACACAGAAAAAAAAAAAAAAACTGGCCACAATCAATGAAAAACTTCAACTTGTAAAAATAATAATCACTTTAACAATGGAAAACCAAAATGAAGCCAAGCTCTGTTTTGTTTTGAGTGTACTTTTTTTTCACGGTGCTGATTTCGAGCAGTGTGCCAGCATCATTGCCAGCTGCCTTGGCTAACAACTTTGTCAATGTCGCTCGAGACAGCTGTGTGACCAGAGACACAGGAGAACTCGCAGACGGAGTTGGAGGTGGTGGTGGTTTCGGAGTAGGATTCGGGGGTGCAGTCTGGGCAGGCTGTGCCCTCACCTGCTGCCTGTCAACGTGTTGACAGCGTTGATGATGATGAGGACCTCGACAACAACAACAACAACAATAACAATAACGACGATGACGATGGCGACAACGAGAACGAGAACGATGAAGCTGTGTGGCCCATGTTAACAATGCACGACAAAAGCGCATTAGGCGTGCGGCTGCCCAGTGGGTGGTTGGGTTGAGTGTGTCTGTGGGAGTGTGTTGTGTGTGTGAGTGGTGTGGATGCTGCTGCTGCTGTTGCTGCTGCTGCTGCTGCTGCTCTTGCGCTGGGGTCGCTACTGGTTACTCGCTTGGTTGGCTCTTGCATTCATGTTGCAACGATTTGTATCAAATAAGAGTGTGTGAATTGGAGTCTGTGGGCTGTGGAGCTGTTCTCGTTGCTGTTGTTGCATTTAATTACGCGTGTCTGCACAGCGAAGTTTACTTTGTCTCGCCATGACACACACACACACACACACTAACAGTGTGTGTGTTTAAGTTTATTAAACATGTGGCAACGGCAATTCCGGCGCGGATTGCGAGAGGTAATTGTGGTTACTAACCACAGGGCTTTTGACAGACAGCCGACACCATTGTGCTGCTGACAGGTAGAATTGAATGCAATTGCCTCGACAAATAAGTAGAGGGGTTCCAATATCGATGTCGATGTCTACTTTAATGACGTTGGCTGGCGTTAATGTGTCGCAAATCAAAATTGTACAAGACAGAATCGCACCCACGCATCGAAAAGCATTGGCAGAGCAGTTCATTTAAGGTGTCACATTAATTAAATGCAAATAAACATCGATCAGTCAGCGACAAAGCGACCTAGCTTGACCCCAGCCCATTCCAGCCCAGTCGCATTCACTGAGTCCGTAATTCAATTTCGGTGCATGCCAAATTGCCCATGAAATGTGTCAAATTGAAATTATGATGAACGCGCATTTTGTTCCCGTCGCCAAAATTAGTAATTGCAATCGCAGCGAATTGAAATCATTTTCAAATTACTAAAATCCCTTTTCTGTATACGAATTGTACTTTAAACACTTGCATGTGGGCACCGATCCAACATCGTTGTACATCTACAAGTAAGAATGCTCGAGCCGAAAGCGCTCGTCTAGGAGATACCCTCGTACTTCGATTGAATTAAGGGAGAGAACCTGAGTAGATTTTCGTGTCTATATCAAAATGTATATTAATATATATAAAATATATAATTTGAATTATATTTAGTATGTTTTCTAGTATTTACATATATGACTGATATATCTCCGACTCTTTTAGATTCGTTTTTATTATTATTATAACGGGCTGACCTTATTTCGAACTTATTGTGTACATTGACAAAAAATGCTAAATGCACCAACCCAAGGGACAACTATAAACATACAATGTCAGCTGGCACAACCAAATTGTTAAGGCATTGCGACATTTTGGTTGCATAGCTCGAGGCGTTCTTGCGGTCGTGCAACATGTAACAAAGCAATATGGTGGCAAAGTTAGCCATTATTGCATTGAGGCTTTGTGGGAGCGGGTAGCAGTTGATATATGAGCTCGCATATTTCTCGATTTGCATATTTTTGCAGCATAGCCTGCAGGTCGCATTGTGTGCAACATTGTTCAATAAAGTGTGGCAGCCACAGCAACAAATAATTCATAATACATTTTATTAGAAATTATCGGCATGGATAAAGTTTTAACGGCCATCTTGTCTATCGACTAGTTAACGTTCGACGACTTCCCCTCCCCGCTCAATACCAAATGCCCTCAGCGCATAATTCACAGTTTGTCACTGCGATAAATATTAATTATTTGAACAAATATTGCTCTCTACATTATTTCCACGACTCCTCAATGCCAATGCTTTAATGCCCTAAGCTCTCCATGACCATTAGATATACATTACAGTGTATAATTAAAAAAAAAAATGAACATGTCCCACTACAGAATATTGAAAAGGAATTAAGGTATGACTCATTAGCACGTTCTTTACATTTCATCTGTATTACCCACAAGTTATTAAATAATAATAAATCTTGCTTACTCCACTGTTATTTAAAGTCCGCAAATCGGGAATTTCTCATGGATCTAATCTCTCTTCACTGAGAAGTCTCTTGGCAAAAATATAGCCAAGTGAGCAAATGTACATATTATCTAAATACTAGTTAAAGTTGACCATATTGTTACTTATAACACATAGATTTAAAATCTGATTTCATTTCGAAGAACTTCACAAAATACTGCATGCCAATTATATCTGTGTGTTTTACATTCTACAAACACATTTTTAGTCATAAAACAAGTTTTTCTCGTACAGCGGAATCTCAAGATTCTCTATTGTCTAGGGAAGAATTTTCTTAAGAAAAAAAAAATATATATATATATATATAAAATGTACATATACATGTATGTGGGTGTATATTAGTTGTTTTTCTTTTTTTTAATGTATAAATAATTCATAAACATCTTTAAAATGCACCAGCATTTATTGCCGTAAGCATTTTCAACTTCAACATATTTATGGATTGTTCTTACATACATGTACATATGCTCTTCCATCTGTCCTCGTGCTGAACGTGATACAAGTTATGCACTGTGCAAAATCTAGCGAGGGCTGCGCATATTTTTAGGCGTACAAAAAAATGCGGCACATGCCGCCCGCACCAAGCACAAGCAGCTGGCTGACTGCCTAACGCCTAACTGCCTGACTGGCTATGTTAGTATGGCTGTGACTATGGATATTAAAATGTCGCGGTTGGCCAAGTGGTCAAAAGTTGTGCGACGCATCATAAAAGTACACACAAACAAAAAAAAAAAGATATATATTAAACATATATATGGACGAAAAGGCGAAAAAGGGGCAGTCGCTGCAAAAAAAAAAAAAACAAACAAAAAATGTGTAGCATAAGCGACCGAAGCGCGATAGCCCCAGGGCCCTGGGGGCAGGAATATGGCGTGGGGTGCTTGGGGTTTCGGCTTTTACGAGCACAGTGGCGTGGATTTATGGTCATGCGGATTGTTTAAAGTGGCGACGCCGCGCCAACAAAAATATGTTGTGAAATATTTTACAATTTCATTTTTCGGGCTGCGAGGCACGCTTCATAGCAAGGGCAGCCAATGTGTCGAAGGAGGCAGTTGAGCAAGGAGCGATGGAGGTCCGGTGTTTGGGGGCACTTGGGGCAATTGAAATGAATGTTTGTCGTGTTAAAGGCTGTGATTTTTTTCTTCTTTTTTTGTTTTTTTGTTTGTTTTTGTTGTTTTTTTTTGGATTTGCAACCAGGGACATGGGAATGCATGTGACTGGCGGACTAGTGAACTCAAGTGCAGATGGCTGAAATTGTGCGCCTGCCTGTGTAATTAACAAACCCTGCTAAAGAGCAGCAATACTGGCAGATAACAGTACAACTCGTAAGCCTGACAAATGGCTTATTTAGGCGTAGGCTTATTCACAAGCCCAGGCTCCGTTTCTGACCGAGCCTTAGTTACTGTCTCCTAGTTTTAGTCATTGTTCACTTGCGTAGTTAACATTTACCTATAACGAGAATAAAATTAGAAGTTCAACGTTATTTTAATGATAAGATAATGATAAGCAGCACTGCACATTTACAAAATATATGTTCACAATAAATATAAATATTTATGTTACTTATATGAATTTGTTTTTGTCAGAGATCTTTTTAGTTTAGTTCATAATGGGAATAGAAGTTTAATATAAATTAACGATTTATATAAATAATGAAGTTTTATTGTAAATTGAATCAGTTGAATTTTATATTGACTAAATGACTTATTATTTATTTACTAGATATGGCCGAAGGCCTCTGTAGCCCGCCCATGTTTGATAATTTTGTTTTCTTAACTAATCTAAGTATAAATATTATAGAATATGTAAAAAAGATTCCAAATGCCATAAGCAAAAGATGAGAGGAAAATTGCATAATTTAACGCTGCGGCATTAGAATTTTCAATAGGCGATGGGTATTCGGCCGAGCTGAAAAGGCCACGCCAAACTAATTTTGAGCCTAACCCGACACTAAAAACTAAAGCCGGTAATCAAGTTGGGCGCTAATCAAAGCCACCAAGTGCGACTCCCCAACAGGGAGCGGTACAGCTGGTGCTCTTTGTGGCCATACCGTTGGTCCAATGAACCACGTGCGGTTCATAAAAAAAGACGCCACTGCATATCATAAAATGAAAATAAACATAAATACATAAAGCCAGGCGAAGGGTGGCGGAAAGGGGGAAGAGTCTGGGATGGTGCTTCGATGTTGAGCGGCTCATCTGGGCCAGGCCACCAACCCCAAAAGCCATAAATTCAATTTGAAATTTACTGTCAAAGGCGAGCGGTGTTGTGGGGCTGTCAGCCTGTAGAACGGAGGGGTAAACGAGATCTGTGTTTTGGGTGAGCATTTCCCAACATTGATGAGTACAAAAAGTTGGTCGACGCCGTTAGCCGCTTGTCAATAATGTCAATCGTTGCTGCTGCTCCTGCTGTTGCTGCTATTGCCGCTTCTGCCTGGGAGGCATACAAATTTGACATTTGAAATAGTACAGCAGTCGCAGCAGCAGTAGCAGTAGCAGCAGCAGCAGCAGCAGCAGCTATGCTAGCAGCAGCAACAGCAGCAGCATGAAATGCGCCAAATGGTCAGCGTTGCACAATAAATTTCATAGTTTCATCTCTCGCTCGTTGCGCAGTTTTCACTGCTGCTCCTGTTGCCATCTGTATTGAATTTACTACTTGCAACTGCCAGCTATAAAAGCCATTTTGGTTGCACGCTTTTTTTATATTTATTATACCTTGCTGCCGAAGCTAGAAGAGCATATTGGTTTTGAGTAATGTCTATCAGTCCGTAGGAGAGCAACAACTCTTTGAAGCGGTGAAAATATATATATATATATATATATATATATATATATATATATATATATATATATATATATATATATATATATATATATTTGTCTCTGGCTTCCTCAGACAATGTATTTAAATGTGCTTGCTACGCACAATCGAGGCATATTTGAATTGGAGTAGCCATTGTCGGAATCGATAACACATATACACTCAGCGAAATTCGATTAAAGGCACTTGTGTTTGCTTGCTTACATTGCTTATAACCGTACTTCTTATGTATTGGAGAGCAATTCCCGTTAGTTTTTCCAAGATTTTTGTTTATTTGTCTTATTTTGGGCTAGTTTAGATGCGAAATTCGAATAAATGCAGTCACTTCGGAAAGGTAAGAAGTGCGTTATGTGGATATTCTCTGAATGGGATATTTAAGTATACCTTTTTGTTTAATATTTTATAGGTAGAATCCGAATTTGAAATGGAAAAAACACTTTCGCAGGAGATAGCTAAGGATACTGGAATCAACAACAGGCAAATTTCAATTAAAATAGGTCGATCGGCATCAGCAATAGATAACATATTAAAGTTAAAAGAGAACTACAAAAGTGCTGAGTGGCAAAATATGGCATTTTCTGATGAAAACAAAAATGTAATCCTGATGGTTCAGATGGATTAAATTATTACTGGCACGAGTGAGGTTTCAAATTAATAATTAGGCTTTTAGAGTGACCAGCAAGATCACCCAGTATCCCTGTATCCAATCGAAAACATGTGGAGAAACCTGTGTCGTCGAACTTATGCGGGTAGTCAATTGAGACAGTTAAACAGCCACGAAAGGCTGTCATTTAGGAATGGTCCCAAATCCCACTATCTGACTTCCACCTAAAAACCGATGACTATATTTGACTACAGTCACAATATTTGGAATATAAATTACCAGTCTTCATGTATTGACCAATATAAAGACCACGCCACAATTTTAAGCGGGTAAGCATCGAAAATATATATTTATAGTTTTAAGAAAGCCACATTTTTAGAGATTGATTGATTCAATGGTTGGAGGGACACAGCCACCCAATGTCGCCTCTACCGCAGCTGGAATAATACTGGTTGTCAGAGTATGCCGTAGACGGTTACGGCCAATTGCAACGTTCTCTCTTGCCTTCAGTATTTTAGTTGTTATTGTCGTGCTTGTGGTCGTCTGGCCATTGGCTGTTGAATGTGCGGCAGTTTACCAATGTTTTAGCATGTTTCGATGCGGGGCTAAGCCAACCAACCTTACCATTGGCAATATTTATCGCCACGGGTACGAGTACGGCTACTGGTGCAAGTCGTTATTCACGTCGACTAACGCTGACTCTGACTCTGACTGTGACTGTGACTGTGACTCTGAACTCTGACTCTTACTCTCACTCAATCTGACTACCATGCTAACCTTAGGTCCCCGAGCCACAAAAGCGCTGCTATCCATTTCCCACTGCGCTGCGTGTTGATTTCGTATTGTTTGATTTGGTTTGGTTTGGTTTGGTTGGGTTTGGTTTGGCATTGTGCTGATTTTACGTTATTGTGAGAGCAAATTCTTGGCATTGTCATGAACACCGCCTTGCTCGAAAGCCTGTCAATTCTTTGCCAAAGTTTTGCACCTGGCAGACAGCTGGATCAAGTGGCCAATTGATGAGTGGACCGTCTGCTCTAACGTCTAAACAGAAAATGTGTTGTCATCGTAGATCTTTCAGCAATTTGATTTCTCACTCTCATCTTTAAGTCTGGCATGAAGTTTCAGCAAAATATTGCTAAATTTCGTTGCTGCCTTTTTTTTCACAAATTTGAGAAGAACAAAATCAATATTAATTTCTTATACCCTTGGAGAAAGTATTATAATATTATCGTGACTTGAATAGCATTTTTAGCCGATTTGACATTGCTATTTCCGGCTGTGTCTTTTATACGCTAATTTCTTAAATACAATTAAAATGGATTCTCTCAGTTTTCTAGCAATTTTGTTTGAAATATGAAATATATCTGTTTTCTCGATCGGATCGAATCACTTTCTCATAAAAACAAACAGCCGAAGTTTTAAGTTGTGGAATCGAGATTGGTTTCGACATACGTGTCACACTTTGATATACAAAAAAGCAAAACATACATCAATGTCAAGCAGATTAACTCCGGCTTACAAGGGTATGTCAACTTCGGCTTGTCAAAGATAGTCTTCCATCGTGTTTTATAATAGGTTAAGCGATTTTTGGCATTTGCTTAAAGAAAAGAATGTCCTTTGAGTTGCACAGCTCATATGACTGATTACAAGTTCTCGACTGCGCCCATCGCTCAGTACTTATGCCTGACTCTCTGCCTGACTGGCTGTCTGACTGACTGTGTGTCTGTCTGAGTGACTGTCTGTGCTCTCGCCCTTTGTACAATTGGCTTGCTTTTGCGTGTGGGTGCAATAGCAATCCGAGAGACATGAGCGTGACATTGCATTGTTGTATCAACGCCATCATCAACACATGCACTCATCACAATTGTATATCGGCATTCGCACAGCAGCAGGCGGGGCAAGGCAGTCAACGACGTGAAACTAAAATGGACCAAAAAGCAGACCAACAGCCAGATATCAAAATGTGACAATATGAAGACTGCTGACTCAGCGTGTGAGTTGCCACTCCCTGCTCGACTATAAAATGAACTGCAAATTGTACTTTAATTGAAAGCTAACACTTTAAAGTTAATAGTAAATAATTAAGAAAATACCAATATCCATTTTAATTCTGGAAGTATGAATTTTGTGTGGAAAATATAATTTTCTTTTATTAGAGTATCATTCAATAATGGCTTGCTTAACTGCTGCCACTTGCAAATTTACAGGATATCAACATAAACAGAACAGCATCCACAACAGCAAGGGCAACACAAAAGATTCGGCCCCTACTCTTGGCAATGCCGGCAGCTATTCAGATGTGGAATGAAGCGCGCTCCGACACAAAAATTGAGTTCCAGGTACTTGAAATCTGGAGCTCATACCCGTATAGAGGTGAGTTAGTCCTGGTTGTTGAAAAGGTGTCTAAAATTGTTGAATGCCATTTCGGCTGGCAATTGTCATTATTCATACGCACCGTGGCACACAAACAGGAGCAGCAACAACAATAACAGATTGCTTTACAAGCCTGAAAGTGGTTGAAAATTGTTTTGGCTTTAACCTCATTTTTTGGTGGCGCACCGCATTGCAAACAGTTTTCAACTTCTTTTTTATTTTTATTTTTTATTTGACGATTTAAGCCATATTTTTGTTGTTATTGCTGCTGTTGGCGTTGCCATATTTTTGCTGTTGTTGTTGTTGCAGATTCTTCAATGGTCTATACGATTTTCTGACATTTTGTGTGTGCAACATAAGTCTCGTAAACTACGCAAACAGTTGCTTGCTACAGTTGCAGCTGCAGTCCAACTAATTTGACTCTTCTGTAACTCCAACAGAAGCCAAAACCTAAATGTATCTATTACAAATACTTTTGAAAATGATTTCAAATTTAATTCATACAAATTTAATGGGTTTAGTTTATTTATTTTAGAGTACAATACCACAAATCTCGACAGTGGCGCTTAAATATTTGTTCAGCTCTTAAGTTGAATTCGATTCGACTTGGAGAAGTTTGGCTGTATTTGCTGTGCATCGTTTTTAAATCCAAAAGTGAACTTAACTCTCGGATCAGTTCGTGCCTGTTAATGACCAAATTTTGGGGCCCAATTGCGAAATTTGTTGACAGGCAGCCGATGGCAGCAAAAGTTAGCCAGGGAAAACGGAAAAGCGAACGGGCCAAGGACGATAAAAGGCGACAACTTTATGTCAACACGCACATCAACGTGTCCTGTACTCTTATATTGTTGTTGCTATCAGAGCTAAGGCGTGTCACAAAAAACTTGGACACACTCACACACACACACAGACACACTCACATACAGAAAGGACAAAATGAAATGGCAACGAGCTGGAAAAAAAATGTTTGCATTGCCCAGCAAAGCTCATTGCCTCCTCGTCGCTCTTTACACACTGTATTTGTCCCAGTCCCTCTCCCGCTCCCTGTCCCTGTCCCAATCCACTCCACCTGTCCCTGTCCATCAGTTGACCTCTGTATAGCATTGTCTCTGTCTGCCTGGCTGCCTATGGCCTTTCAGCTCTCTTATTGCTGTTTGCAATGTTGCAGCAGAGAGAGACTCAAGTGACATTTTGTTGCCATTACGTCTAAATTGGCTACTAGATTGTCTCATTCTGTTTGAATGGTAACTCCGTTATTGTTATTGCCCTGTTCTACGGATGCTGTTGCTGTTGTTGCCATTGTTTTAGCCTATCTGTAAGCCACTGTCAACGGCAACAACAGCATCGTCATCATCATCATCATCATCATCATTATCATCATCATCATCATGAGTCATTGAAGTTGTTATCGTTATCGTTATCAAGTGCAACGGCAGCCATTTTGTTTGCCCTGCTTTTGGCTCAATTGCTCTTTGCCCTCTGCACAGTGACAATTTCGAACGTGGAAAACAAACGACGTGTGAATAAATTGACAATTTCGTCAATTTGGTTCACAAAATGTGTATATACAAAACGAATCGCAAACGAGTCAAAAATACGCTCCGGCTACCGCAGGCAACAATCAAATTGTCATCCTACAACTGTCTCCTAAACACTAATTGCAATCCTAGCTTCAATCCTATATCCATTTAACTTGTAATTACTAACTCACAGTCGCTTGCCAAACTGACACGTCATTTTGCGGAATAATAAACGCTAGATAGCCAGATAATTTTGAGTTGAAATCGCATTTGTCAAGATATCCCAAAATCAGTCGTGGCCCATCATTGTCAGCCCATCAATCAGCGGCACAATTTCAACTACATATCTGCCGTATCAATTACAGCACATTAGGCGCACCCGGTCACAGAACTGGCTCAGGTGATACACGAATAGCACACACACACACACACACACAAAGCATACACACACACACACACACACACTGAACTCATCTGATGTGGACCAAAATCTTAACTTTCATACATGTTGGCTGCGAGGGTTGCCAATAGCTCTACTTGTCTAAAGTCATTTTCAAACATTGCCGACATCTGGCCAAGACCACACATCCGACTTCATTTTTTCAGGAATTGTTCTTTTTTTCGAGTGTAGTTCTTATCGAAAGTCCTGCATCACTTTAAAAAAGCAGTCTGAGGTTCTGCATTTTAATGTTCGCTCGCCAAAGTATCACTTTCAGATGTGTGACACGTCTTTAAGTGTTTTATGCTTAATAAACGGGTTCGTGATGAGCAGCCCTCGTTGGCTGTTGAATGAATGGCTGACCAACAAGTTGAAACTGTGCCGGAAGGAAGCCGCTGAGTTTTCCGTTGTACCATAAAATGCTATACATCCTGGCCAGTCTGACAGCATCCAGCCTACCACTCCAGCGTCCATGTTTACCCATCGTCTGTGCTAGCATGTATGTGTGTGAGTGTGTGTTTGTGAGTGTGTGTGTGTGTGTGTGATTATATTTCTCTATATTTGTGGGATTGTATGCGTGTCTGGTGCAAGAGAGTTTTGGCGAGTTTAAACGCAGTTTTTATGGCCCCACTTCCGTTCTGTTTTATTCATTCGCGCACAATTTGCGACACATTATTGTTTTTATTATTCAGTTATGGTTCTCTTTTTTTTGTTTTATTTTTGTATTTACTTTTTTAACGTTGTTGTTGTTCTTCTGTTTTTATTTTCAATGTGGTTGCTGTCACTGTTGTTACAAATTTCCCTGTACATTTTGCAGTCCATTTAGCAAAGGGCCATGTGACAGGGTCGATAATACCTTATTCACCTGACACACACAAAACCGAAAGAGCACCTACACACACACACACACACACAATATATATATTTACACAAGCACATACACACACACACACAGAAACATGGCGAACAAAAGATGTAGCGACTTTTCTAGCATACTTATGTATGTCGCAGGTCGTCCTTTCCCAGACACGTTGCTCTTTGCTTAATAGATTCTTTGCTATACATTTTATGCATATTTTTGAGCATAAAATTTAATTTTCATATTGAATGAAACGAAACGCGCTGAGCTAAGCCAGTTGCAGGTGGGTAGATACAAAGAAGTGGGTGTTGGGGATGGCGATGGGCAGGGTTGAAAAGGTTGGCGCATTGTCATAAGCATTTTTTTATGACTGGAATTTTGAGTTGTTGCTGCCTGCTGCTGGTGCTGGTGCTGCTGCTGCTGCCGGCGCTGAGTTTTATAGCTTGACACCGTTTTATGAGTACTTTTTTTTTATATATATATAAAATCATAAATAGCTTTGCTCAACAACAACAATAACAATAAACAAGAGCCACAAGCGCAACAAACAGCAAAACAGATATGAGTATTTAATTTTCGACCATTTCCGCTGCAGTTGCAAAAAGGCGTTGCACACAGATCCAGATAACAGACACCAACACAAATACATTCGCATTGGCAATTGCACATCGTTGTATTTCATTTATTTGGATTTTTATTTTAATTAATTCCACAACATTTGAAAGTTTGCAGGATTTTGTCATCATCGCTTACGTTTGCCATTTTTATAATTGACTTTTCGCTAATTAACAGAATTTCGCAACGCTTCACTGCTGCTCTTTCAGTCATGTTGCAGTTAATGTTGTTTACGGGTAAATTGCTAGTTGGAAAAGTTCATTTAATAATTGTTATTATATAGTTCAATGCAAGGCATATCACTCATGAAGATGCTCGATAAATGATTTGAATCAAACCCTACATGCGGAAATTGGTTTATTAAAATCTTGATTGCTATTCATAAAATTGATTATGCTTTCAATGAACCATAAAAGCTATTGCGCTGAATTGCTTAAATTAGTTTCCATTTATGATGCAAGTGAACGTCGAGAACTGTTTCTCCAAAGCTGTTAAAGGAAACTTTTTATTTGCTTATCCAATCAGCTGCAAACTCACCGCTTTCAGAGGACCCCGCCCCCTGCTTGGGTTAAATTTTCATTTTGATTGGATTTGTTCACTATGAACTTGAATGTTTGAAATAATGAAAATATGCACGAAATCTGAGATGAAAAATACATTTTCTATATATTTGCAAGTTTATTTCCATTCGCAGCTTTCGATTAGTCGGATACGGGACTTTTTCTTTCTCGGGGGCAACTTAAACTAAAGGCCGCTCTCCTGGGCTTGCCACCGGAGCCTTTTCATTACGAGCCTGACACAGTCAGTCACAGGCACACAGAGATAGACAGCGAGGCAGGCAGGCAGGCAGGCCGCTTCCATTACTTTGAGTGTCAATTAGGTAATCGCAAAATTGAAATCTCATCGGAAGTGATTTTGTGCGCCTCGCTGAGCGGCTCAGCTCAGCTCAGCTTCGTTCACATGAGTTAAGTTAAGTTGGGTTCAGTTCGGCTCAGTACGGCAGGATAGTACACAACACTACACGACACGACACGACACGAGATGTTACGACACGAATCGGCGGTAATTGTGGCTGATGCCGTAAGAGGCGCTTTTGTGGTATTCCTACGCGATGCAGCATTCTTACAAACTTCCGCTTCCGCTTTGCACACTACTATTAGTGTATGTGTGTGTGTGTGTGTGTGTGTGTGTATAAAATGCGACACCGATTACAATTCAATTTGGCCACGTCAGCTTCACGTTTGCCTGGGAAAGAGAATCGCTTGCCAATCGAACCACAGGCGACAATACCTCCATATTGAGCCGAACACCTCGTTGTCTGTCTTTGCCTGCCTGCTTCCACCTGCACCTGTGGCAAATAACCAACTTTGGCGGAAATTAAGTGGCAGCCAGCACTTGCTAAAAATTGAATGAAAGCACACGGCTTCAACTCTAACTCCAACTACAACTTCAACTGCAGTTGCAACTGCAACTGCAACTACAAATGAGTTTACTTTGTAGGTACACAGTTCGAAAATGGAACGTTGTATTTCTCTAACTATTTAAATTTCATTCAAATTGAAATTAAAATCGCTCCACATACAATTGCAAACAATACTGGCTTATAAAGTTTGTTAATTGATTTTCCTTCATGATTTTAATTGACAAAAAATAACAAAAACAAAAATCTATCAATCGAACTATCCTCGACTCGATGGGTAGCCGTATCTAACATATTTAGCAAAAGCACTCAAATATATCACACTTTTCACGAGATATAACAATATCATAATCTTGGTTTGAATTTATTTTTACCGTGTAGACGACAAGGCGTAGCAATAACAAATATGTGTAGAATAAAATGAAGAAATTACAACGCTGGGTGGCTGGTCGTTTTCGAGATTCGAGATTCGCAATCCGCTATTCGCTATTTGCTATTCGGGGATTTGTGTTTGGGGCAGCAGTGAGTGCAGCCAGACAGTCAGTAAATTTAATTTTCCGCACGAATGCGTCGTGCACAGGCGAGAACGAAATCGAAAACAGTGTAAAGGCCTGAGGTGGACGTGGCGGTGGATTGGGGGGGGGGGGGGGGGGGGACATTGTATTTTAGAGGTAACTGCAGTGGCACAAATTCGTAGCAAGTTTTACCACGCGTTGATTACAAGTAGTGGCGTACCAAAAAGTAGGCAATGACAAAAGTTGTTGTGCCCTAGCTGCAATGGCGATTAGTCATGGTGTGTGTGTGTGTGTATAACTCTCTCTCTCTCTCTCTCTCTCTCTCTCTCTCTCTCTCTCTCTCTCTCGGTCCTCTTTCTCACTTTTACGCGTGCCACAGTAAATTAAAAACTTTCACTCGCTACCTTTTGCGGTAACGCCGTGCACTTCAACTTTACCCCGTCAAAGTAGAACCGACCAGGGCCGCCTCCATTTGCTGGAGGCAAGCACTTAATTTAACAATTTCCTTTTGTTCCTTCCAGCACCTGCATCAATAGGTAGGCGAGCAAGAAAGATGAAGAAGAGAGAAAGTGACACAGGCTGCAGAGCGAGTAGTGGCGAGCCAAGGCGAGGCAAGGCGACGCTTCAGGTTGCCTTCAGGTTCAAAGTGCACTTGAATCGCAGCTGGCGTCGCCTCTTCTGACAAAAATGGCTTTTTTTTCGACTTTGCACTATTAATGCAAACGGTGCGTTTCGAGGGCCACTCTCCCAAAACGCTTCACCCACTTCCACTCCCAATTCCACTCCCAATCCCGCTCCCAGTCCCACTCCCAGTCCCACTCATAGCCTTTTTTGTCTGCTCCGCTTGTCTGGCTCTCGCCTTCTGGCTCTTGGCCCTTTTGGCTCCTGGCCCTTCTGTGTGCGATGAGGAAAAAAAGTTTTCAAGAAAGGCATTGGCAAAGTCTCTCGTAAATTTTAATAATATTTGACTTCAGAGGTGGGTTTTGAAGTGGCCGCTGGTTTTTAAGAGCTGTTCCAAAGTAGGCACCACCCAGATGGTGTGCCAGCGGCTTAAAATTTATAAAATTGCTTAATCACTTTCCTGGCCAGTGGCGGTTGGCTCCTTAGCACCAAAAACATTAGCAACAACAACAACAACAGCAACAACAATGATGACAGTAGCAGCATTCGCAAATCGATGTTTAGTTGAAAGTATCTGCGTATATTAAAAGCGTCTCAAAACATAAAATGTTAAGCTAACAACTATGTACATATTGTGTTGATAATTTGGGGATACCATTGAGCTCTTCACTGTTTTAGTTAGCCCCTCTTAAATAGCTATTTTACTTGCAAATTATATTTAAATTGATGAATTTATTGTCTCCTCCTAAAACACCATTAATAATATGGTATCGAGATGATACTTTGGCGAAAAATGTTTCATTTTTTATAGTCGTCCTAATTACGTCATACATTTTTTTTTATAAGAGTTTTATCTCTCCCATCTTAACTGCCCATTTTTATTTGACTGTATTGTACCTTTTTTTTCATGAAAAAACATTTCAGTAATTTAATACAATATTCACTGTTAAATTGGTTGCTGACTAACGAAAAAAGTTCAAATTAATATGCGATAGCATTATAAAATATACAACAAGGGTGTAAAAAGAAAATAAGTTTTGTAAAAAGAAATTAATTAATACAATTGTCAGTTCTGCAAACCAGCTCAGATTAAAGTTAAACAAAAACAGTGGCGAATAAATACAATATTCATAATGCAAATTAAATTTCAACTGACACGAATCTCTGTTGATTCTCACTGTCATGTTATTTTTTAGCTCATACTTCATTTCACAAATAGACCTAGATTTCTGGGGGTAATTTATCAAATTTGTTTTCTGCACCGTGTGCCTGAACTGTGGAATCATCGCTTATCGACAAAAAATCACATTGCCAATTAAGGTTGCTTAAGTTTGTTCTTCATCTTGTGTGTAATATGGAAACGGGGCCAACTCCACTTAACCATGCTCAGCATTACGAAGCAGTTTCTCCGTTGCTGATTTTTGCAAGCAACTAATTGCATGCATGTCTATGTGCATGTGTATGTGTATGTGCATGTGCATGTGTGTGTGTGTGTATGGTTAACGTGAGTGTACCAATTTTGAGTATATAAACTTGAGCGTCTTTTATGCGAGACCGCAAACAAACTGCGAACGCTGCGCGGCATCTTTCCAAACAAACAAACATGCAACAACAACGACAGGAGAAGCAAAAACAAGGGCCCAGAATCAATATTTGCTGTCATTAATACGCAGAGGCAGACGAACTGCGTTGCGGTTAACTGTTCAATGCTCACTGCCCCTCACTCTGTTCCCTCTTCCCTGCTCCCTTCTGCTTGCTCCCTGCTAGCAGCTAGCTCCCGGCTGCAGGCTGTCGACTGTTCAGTTTTCTGTTTGTCAGTCTTCACTGTCACTGCTGACACATGGCCAGCGAGTTTAATGAACCAGATTGTCATCCTGACCGCTACTGCTGAATTGTGTACGGTATATGGTAAATGTATATACTCGTACATATATACATATATTTACCACGCCCACTGCTTGTCTTGGTCAGCTTAAATTGGCAATGGTAAAACGTATCTAGCACATTTAAATTGCCTTGCCGATGCATTCAATGACAATTGAATAATACTCGTATTAAAACGAAAGTGCACAAATATAAGCAGCGAGTCTTAAAAATGCAGGCAATTGTTTTTACTTTGTTCCTTTGGCTGCACACACGACGTATACGCATTGTTGTTGCACCATCTCTCGTTATGCGTTCAACTGTCATATTATGGCAACTTACAGAATTTTGAGACCGTCCTTAACCCAAGATACATTCACATATTCAAAGCCAAGAGAATGCATGTGATTTGCATTCAAAAGTATTGAAGTTTACTAATTGTCACATAATGAAATATCTAGAAAATGACATGATTGTTCAGTTCGTCTGTCCTCATTTTTTTCATGAATAAACAAAGCTCCCTCAGCTGTAAAGTGGAATATTTAATGTAAATAAATAAATTAAACTCTGGACCAAAATTTAGATGTTGGCAGGTTAACTCTGGTCTACTCTGGTATGTTTTCGGCATGCTTATTTTAGCAGTTCTTTCCCATTATTTATTTATTTCATATTTCTTATTTTTTACATATTTTTATTTATTTTTTTTTTAAAGAAGGTTGCTGTTAAAATATAATTAATTTTAAAATAACGAGTCTTATTAATAACTCAAAAATTATGCATAATTTGATAATGTCGGATGAGTCTATTATCGATATATATATATAATATAATAGCATGTAGTACATGCAGCTGAATGGTGGGCGTGGCATGCACACATGTGAAAATCAGATTTGGACAAGTAAGAAAACTGAAAAACAAAAATACACTTGCAACAGCTTCAAATTGTTATTTTTGTGTTATTATTATTATTTTTTCCTGGTATACGTTGCATGTTTTTCTGTCCCCGGGCATTGTTTATGATAATTTTCGTGTTATTGTGCGTAACTTTATTATGCTCATATGAAGTGCTCGCTCGCAACGAGCCAATCTTGTTGTGAATACGTAATCGTATACGTATACGATATATATATATATATGTATGTGTATATATATGGGAATATGTGTGCGCCCGGAAGCAGGCAGCAAATTCTTGTATATCAGCTAGTGAAATCTGAAGTTGACTGCTTAACTGGGGCTTATTGCTTTCGCCCGGTTAGCAACTCGTCGTCTTTGTATTCGTTGCCACTTAGTTGTCCACAAACTCAATAAGAGCAGCAGCAGCTTCATCTGCAACAGTTGCAATCACAACATCACATCATCATTGGACCAAAGTTCAAATCCCGCATGCACTTGCTGAGTAAGCAATCCGCTGTGGTCCCAAATGATGTCACGGGCCAGCAAAAAACTTTCAAGTGCAGCAAATGCGTTTAACACGTACTGGCTGAGCCGCCTACCTCTTCTTCTTCTTCTTCTTCTTCTTCTTGGTGTTGTTGGCTGCGTAACAAGTGTCTCGCAAGTGTCGGCAAGTCATGTGTTTTGCAGAATCTGGGAGAGATCTCAGGTGCGGCACTGTTGCAGCTGCTGCTTGCTCTTGTCTGTCGTCTGTCGTCTGTCGCATTTCTTGTTGGCACTTGCAAACTTTTATTTGCTCGGCACCGAAATAGCCAAAAACGCAAAAGGAAACTTTCCTGGCAGCCAGCTGCTCACCAAGAACAACAGCAGCAGCAGCAGCAGCAGCAGCAGAAAAACTGCAATCGAATTTGACACTTACATGTTTGGCAAACTGCAACACATGTTTACCCGACCCAAAGCATGAACCGCGAGTCGGGTCCCCTCATTTGGTCTAGTTGCATTTACTTTTCTGAGCCATCACCTGCATACATATATATATATGTATATATATATATATATATATATTGCATTGCTCTCAGTACATTTGTCTGTGCAATTTACAGGCTTTCTATGCACTCAAGCGAGGCGTGTACGTTTAGATATGGGTCACGAACTGTTTGATCGAAGGGTCGCCGACGTGCCAAACGTGGATGTGGTTGAGGAGGGGCCGTGTAGAGTGTTTTTTTTTTTGCTTTTTTTGCTTAGCCCATGTAGTCACTTGCGAATGCATTGACTGTACATATGGCTAGGGGCTAGGAATGCAAGCAATCAGTGGCGACATCATCAAGTCACTTGCCTTTGGTCTGGCCATAGTTTTTCCTTTAATTTCGTTTGCGTTTAAGATCAGTAGATTAAAGTTGCCTGACTAACAACAGCATAGCCAACCTATGAATACCTTTGGTGATGGTCACTGATACTGCGCCTGATTCGATTTAAAATGCATGCCATCAAAAACTGAAAATGAATGGTTACCTGGACTGACAATTGAAAACGTGCGATGCCAGCTTATCCGTTGCAGGCAAATGTATCTCAAATATTTGTACATGCTACCAATATTTACCTGCAATGACACAGAAATAAAAGCGTTTAGCGAAAAGTGGAACGAGTGGGATACTTTAAAATTAAAAGTAGATTCGCGAATTCAAGTTAAGAGCAGTAAGCCGCCAACTCTTTAAGTGTGCGGCTCCTCTGTTTATTTATATATGTGTGTGTGTGTGTGTCTGTGTGTAGGTGTGGGTATGTGTGCTTTCGGTGGCTGCTTAAATTAAAAAATGCGACACAGCTGCTGCTACGCGGCACGTCCACCAACGACATAGCCGTAGTCACCCCCTTGCTCCCCCTCCTGCTCCTGCTGCTCCTGCTGCTACTGTTGCTACTGTTGCTGCTGCTGAACCCAGCGGCCACAGCTCGACGAAATTCAATCGAGAAACGTTGCAGGTGCGTCAGCCGCCACTGGGCATTCAAGCATTACGTGGCACAAGCAGATGCCGCGTTCGTCCTCCTCCCTTTTTGGCATTGTTGTTGTTGTTGCTGTTGTTGTTTTTGTCAATGAGCTCGCTGATGATGGGGGCCCAAGAACAACAGCATGAGCAACAACAACGACAGCAACATTCAAAAATTCGTTTGCTGAAAATATCAATTCGAGTTCATCGTAAAAGGTTTTTACCTCGCAAACGTGAAATGTTCTTGATGTTGCCGCCGGCCAACTACGCATTTGAAATAAATATTTAGATGATACCACAATGTGGCAACAATTTGGCCGTAATATTTCCCGTACTACTATACATACCATGCTTTCCACAGGCGATTACTTTATCAAGTTGTAAGCAAAAGGCAGATGCCAAATATCTTAAAACACAATTGCGGCTAAGGTTTTAATTTGCAAGTCTTCGCAAGCCGCAACAATTCTTAACAATTGTTTTTAAATCATTTTTAATATGCTCTATAGCAATTAACTCTTGATTTTTTAATGACAACATTTGTATATCAATTATGGATAGGTCTTGTCGTCTTCAAATAAGCTGAATATTTCCAAAATACGAAACTTAAAATGTTGTTTTATTTTGCATATACAAAATGGTTTTAAAATGGTTATTTTTATTATTGCTAAACTTTTTCTATTTCGAGTTTTTTATGTGTACTGTTTGTGTCTTCAATTTCGGCCACATTTTGTTTCAAGGACATTCAAATGTCGAACTTAGCGGTTGGGAGCTGCCACAAAATGTGGTATCGAAAATTTAATAAGTTTGCCTGGAACCGCTGTCGTTTGCATTGAGATTTTCAAATTGACCAATTGACGTAAGAGCGGCCAGTAAATTACGGAACAGGGGGCGGTCGATGGTGCGTGGGCGTGGTAGAAGTGGGTGTATATTTGCTATAGTGCTTCGCCTCCGTTATCTTTGCTTGGCTTAATTAAAATGTTGCCATGTTGTATGTCGCCCGCAGCCCGAAAAGGAGCAAGACATGTTCGGCGCCAGTGCTGAGCCTGTTACCGCATATACACAACGGATATACATATACATATATATTTATATATTTATATATATATATATTTATATGTATATTTAAAATCACTTCACAGATCTGACTGACGGACTGGCTGTCTTACTGATTGACCGAGTCGAGTCAATACCCTCTTCCAATCCCAAGTCCCAGTCCAATAGCAGCCGCAGATTTTCGCATCCACTTTGATCGAGCGAATTATGCTAACACAGCGCTCGACTCTTTGTTACTGCTTCTTCTGCTGCACAAAATCGAGCGCCAGGGAATATAAAATGGAAAATGATGATGCCCGGCAGCAAAAAAAAAAAAAAAAAAAAAGAAAAAAAAAAGAACGACGAGATGCAAAGATAGCTTCTGCTTTTCCTGCTGCTGCTGCTGCTGCTTCGTCTGGTTCTGACTGCATATTATGTGGCTTAATAGTAAGCGCTGTGTAATTGAAATGTGGCCAAAAGGAGATGGCCCGAAGTGAGTGCTGATGCGTTGTGTTGTTAGCCAGGCAAACTCGCATTTAAAGTGCACTCAACAAAAGCGCATTAAATTTATCATTCGCCATCCAGCACGACACGAGGCAGCGGGGCAATGCTTTTTCCATTACACGCCCCCTCCCTCCCTCCACGCTTCTGCCTAAGCAGTTTTTGATAATATGCTTAGTTGCGCCACAGCGACTGCATTGCTATTGCTATAACGCCCTCAAACCTGGTTCCACACGTTTTACATGTCGCAGTGCGCCAGCATCCCTGGAACTAACAATAAAAAGGGGGGCATAACAAAAAAAAACAAAAAGAAAAAAAAAAAGAGATGTAAAAGAGGCAGCAACAACAGTAAAAACAACAGCGATTTGCTGGAAAGATTATCAATAGCGTTCATCACAGTACACACACACACATAAAAAATATATATTTATATATATATATAGTAAATGGACGGTGGACGGAAGAGTTGGAGACGCACGAAAGGATGCTGCCAGGCAGATAAAATGCCAACATGCACCAGCAGCGCAGACACAAAACAAAGAGCCGCATCGCCAGCGAAAAAGCATCGAAAATAAGTAACGAATTCTCGACTGTGAAATATACCCTGTTATCGGGAAATCAAATTGAAGTGTCACTTTGCCTTAAATATTATTATGGTTGTATATTATGCATTATTATTAGTGATTACCTACTGACTTTAAATGCATAGCTCGCCATTAGTTTTTAATTGAAATATGTCGCAATTTCATTTTTATATTTTTCAAAAATACATTTGCATTAATATATTTAATATAATTTTCTATAATTTTAGTAATTATACATATTTCGATTGTTTTTGTTTTGTAAAATTAATTAAAATTTGCATTGCCAAAGGGCTTAATAGAAACCATATACCTCTTGTTGAAAATAATTTCTATATATATACATATATTTAAGAGAAAGCAGAAGCCCAACAACAAAAGAGAGCCGTACCAATAGCAAAATAATAATAATAATAATGCGCTCGAGTGGAAAACGTAGAATTTCCTTTACTATAAAGTTGTCATGCGAAATGTTTAGACATACATACATACACAGGTACATACATATATAAACCAATACAAATACCTGTGTAAAGGTATTGGTATAGGTATAGGTATGGCTATAGCAAAATTCATGTGGGCTGATGAAGAGCTGCATAATCGTAATGATGTGGATTCGCCTTTGTTGTCACCGTTGTAGCTGCTGCGGCTTGTTGTTGCCTGTTGTTGCCAGTTGTTGTCGTTCGCCGTGGCTCAAATTGTGTGAGTCGACATTGTGTTTTGTTTTCTTTCTGTTTTTTTTTTTTTTTTTCCCCCAAACCAAACCGAACCGAACCGAACCGAAAACCAAACGAAATGTAGCAAAGCAAAAATTGTAGCTATTGCAAGGGCTTTACCTGAGCCCAAGTCTGTGAGTGGAGCAGATGTAGGGAAAGCTGAAAAGCAAACTCCAGAAACCCAAACCCCAATCAACTAAGCGACTGCTGGCCGCAGCGTGTAAAACGCGCTCGGAGGGGCCGAAAACCGGATGTTTCTCTCTGCTCTAAATACAAATGTGAAAAGCAGGATTTGCCTCACATTGAAGCACTCGAGCGTATACTCTCAGTTCCACGTTCGTCCTCGCAGCTTCACCGTTCTGTTTTGGCAGCAGATACAGCAACAAAATGTATCTGTGTGAGTTTCGGTGTGCATGTGTGTGTGTGTGTTAGTCTACAAATGAAAATGCCAGTTTAATAATGCTCTGGCAACAAAGCATTTGTAGATTGCTTTTCATTGATGCGCTATCGAAGCGAGAAACGGCATTCTAGCATTAGAATTTAGATGCGGCCGTCTTTGTTGTCGTTGTTGTCGTTGCTATCGCCTGTCTCATACTCAATGCTGCCTCAAAAATTATGTTAAAGAGATTGGGGGAGCAGGAGGATTGGAGCATATCCACTCTTGCTGTTGCAGTTGCTGTTACTGTTGCTGTTGCATCTGCATCGTATTTTTGCTTATCGATTGCGTCTGCCGTGGCATTGTCTCTTGGTCACTTTGAATCTCTTTTGTCGCAAAAATTGAATTCGCCCAGCCTTTTCGTTTTTATTCTTGTAAAAATTTGCACAAGCATCGCTAGCATTTTTTTTTGTTTTGTTTTGTTTTGCTTCCTTTTATATTTCTTGTCGATTTTGCAGTCTTTGTTTTGTGTGCCTTTGAACGATTCGTTCCTCTTTGCAAATCAATTAAGTGTTATTTCCGCCTTAAAGTATGCCGGCCCAACGAGAAAGGCAACTTACTCTCTGCATATTGGGCTTCGGCTTCATGTACTCAACCGGTGCTCTGTCGCTTCACTTATTTTGGTCCTTGTAAATGAAAATGTCCTTAATTTTTGTTCTTCTTATTTTGCCTTGTACACAAAAAAAAAAAAAAAAATGAAGCGAATGTAGTCAAAGCTAGAGGAGTCTGTGGGGGCGTCGTTTATTTTTGGGGGAAGTGGCATGCCCAGAAAAAAAACACACACACACACACAATCAAACGCATGTATGTGGGTGTGTGTGTGTGTGTGTGCGTGTGTATATGCAATCAACGAGTGTATAACTTTAAAGTCACAAAAAGGCTTTCAAACTTTTCTTGCGATTGTATGTTTAGAGTTCCACTTTTCAGTTTTCATTTCCATTTTAAGCTGTCGCTTGCGTCGTCCCAAAATTTGTATTTGTTTCTTATGTTAGTTTATTTTTCACTCATGCACACACACATACACACACACACACAAACAACTTGTTTATTAAATATATGTAGTACAATAGTTTTGCGGTCTGTAGAAAATGTTTGTCCAGCCTGCTGACGACCACCCAACTTGCAACTTGACTCTTAGCTATCACCGGTATGCCAATACTCTTGTGTATTTGTCATCACTGATGAAAATACTTTGGCCAACAGTCGAGAAAATAATCCGATTTCTGATAGATGTACTCGAATATGTAGTTTTATTGCTGTATTTATGATGTAGCAGCTCATTCATTAATGCTTATTTTAAATACTCTTTTATTGAAATTGATGTGCTCAAGATATGCCTACATCCCAATTGCAGTCGAAGTTTAGCTATCAATTAGAGAGCATTTAAACCTAGATGCTACGCCTTTAAATTTTAAGTGGTCGTTGCTTTTGTTTCAGTTTTTTAATTTGGGATTTTGCACAAAAATGCATTTACGTGCGTTATTTACTTATGCGATTCGGAGTGCAACCGAAACAACAAGAACAAATTGTGAAATAAAGGGGAAACAACGAAATGATACGAAACTCTAATAAATTGCTTGGCAATGCTAACCGGGGATAACAGAGTTAAAGGCCGTACAACCACTACACTCTGCAAGCACCATCACCATCACTATCACCATCGCCATCACTTCTCCATAACCTCTCCACCACTCTTCGTCCGGAAATTTCCTTGGATGTGCACTACTGCCCCACCATAACGAGTCCCGAGTGCAAATGAAAGTTTTGCATTTTTCAGTAACCAAACCCACCCAAAAAGCAGTTTGCCATTGTCTATCTATGTGTGCGTGTATATCGCTTTATGTGTGTGTGTGTGTATATATGTGTGTACTGTGTCTATCTGTCTGCTCGTATGCCAAAAGCGGAAGTGCAAGGAAATGAGGCTTAAACCGCACACAGCAACTGGCAACTGGCGACGGACAACGAACAACGGACACCGGACAATTGAAATGTGAGCTGAGTTAGCGGGTGCTTTTTAAAGGGTTGCCTGCCATCAACGAACAAAAGCAAAAAAACCGCAAAATTATGCAGAACACTTTTAGCTGCTCCGTATCCATCCTGCTGCCCTGGCGCCAAACTAAATGAATTGTTGAAGTTATTCAGAATCTGCAACATCATTTGCCACGCTTTTCATGCGCTTCGTAATTACCAAATTGCCAAATAATTACAAAACATTTTTCCACATCGCAGCAGCATTGAAAGGCAAACGAAATAACTAAATAAAGTGATTCAACCGTTGTTGGACAACTGGGATTTCGGCCCTGAATGAAGACTTCAACTTGTCCACAGCCAAGTTTCGTGTGGCCAATGAACCAATCAAAAACCACATTTCTTCACAGACCAAATGAAATATAGACATAGATATACTTTCAGTGCATATATGTACATATGTATACCTCAAACTTGATTATTTCTTATTGCCTCGTCGCGTGCACACATCTACAATTATATGTACAATATACAATAAAAAGTCACCAGAGTTTATCGTACGTAACTTTTAAGTTTTAATTAAATAATATTCAAGTTTTAGTTCAGGCAAAAAGTGAAGAAGAAAACTAAAGTTTTGTGTCTCCCACTCCAGAAGCTATACTCGTATATATATATATATATAAGAAAAAGAAGCATTTGGCAGAGACCAAACCTTCAAATTCTGGATATCGCCTAGTCTATTTGGACTAAATAAAGTATTCAATGAGTATATCTGAACACACTTGTAAAATGCAATGCTTGGAGATTTGTAAATCGTTGTTGTTTAAATTATCATTATCATTATCGCTTCAGTTGATATGTGTTTTGTATTTTGCGTTAGTTACACGTTTTCACAGTCATCATTTGAATTTTAAACTGTTTCAGTTGATGCTTTTCGTTTTGCGGCTGCGTTGCTTGTTTGGCCGCTCTTCCTGGGATTTCACAATTACTACTAACCACCCCCCTCCGCACCACAACTCCCGCATCCTATTCTCCCCATCCTAAGTATCCTGTGCCTGTGTGATGGCTTGAATTCCTCTCAGCTGTCAGCGGCCACGTACATTTGTTTGTTGTGGTTTAGAATTTTTTCGACGGTTTTCATTTTTATATTTTCCCGTCTTTTGCGCAAACGAGCACTTGCACATTTTATGCGCAGCAGCAAAACTTTGGAGACGGACGGGCGTGGGTTGAAAGGTCCGCCAAACTAATATTACGCATACGCCATGTTGGTAGCAGGACAGCAGGGCAACAGGGCACGCATGCAAATCATTTTGAGCGCGTTTAAAAGTTGACTAAAAGAAAATTACAAGCCGACCCACGTCGCCTGCCAGGTAAAGTTTGTGCATTTAAATTTGGCCGAGCATGCCACCCAGAAACTTTGTCAATCCATCCCACCATTCCCCACACTACATTTCGCCACTCCACCCCCACCACAGTTTGCTGCAAGCATCTTCGGCTCACTTTCGCTGCGGTGCCCAGCGGAGCATTTTTACGCTAAAGCGCTTTTTGAAAAGTTCGGCAAACTCAATTCGCGTTCTACGTATGTACGTAGAACTGTGTCTGAGTGTGTGTGTGTCTGTGTCTGTGTGTTGGGCTTTGTGTATGGTTTTGAATGCTGCACAGGTCTTGAGGCTCTTAAGAAAGTTCAAGCAGGGAATACTTGCAAGCGTCACACGCTGATTTGGCTTCAAATAAGCCAATAGGCAGCTTGTCACAACTTTAATACTCCGGACCAATGCCAGCCAATCGAAAGCAACAAAAACTATAGCAACATATCATATATGTATATCAAAATAATACCGTTAAAGTGTGCCGTTTCTTATGCTGCCAAACATATTTCAACAAAATTGCTGGGGCCAACAAAATTAAATGTAACCAAGTCATTGGCAACTAATCAAGCTGAAGCTGCTGAAAAAATGCCTAGCAGCATTTCTCTCTCACTGCCACTCTTCTTTTCAGTCTCGATATTGCTATCTCATTGTGTGTTGGCCCTATTAAGATGTTGTAATTGTGGCCAAATCGCTGCCAAGAATATTCCATTGCCAGCACTCTCCTCTCTCCCATTCTCATGCACAGCACGGTCTTTTGGCAACTGGAAACTGGGCATTTGGGCAATTGGGCAACTGGGCGTTCAACATGCGGCTACGCGGTGCGCCAAAGGCATGTCAAGCCAAGTCAAGCGAGCAGCCAACAGCTGGTCGGACAAGAAGAACAGCCAGACAGCAGGGAGAGCCAATCTGCAAAACTGGCCTTTGTGTGCCTTGCCAAGGCTCAGATCGACGATAGCCGCTGGCGCGCGAACATTGCAAACATGCTAGTTGCAATTGCCAACTGCATAAAAATGCTTTCTAACTAGCTTTGTGGCATGCAACGACTGCAGCATACCCACTGGGCATCTTGATTAAATGTGAATGCAAACAGAAAGTCTGCGTAGGTGTTCTCACACTTCTTTATTTATTCTTGATTGTTATCTTTGAACACAACAATAATAATTGTATGGGCATAGGTCATTTACTGACACAGTTATAACCACTTAACAATTTTCAATAAACACCTTAGTGGAGTTAAAGAACCTAAGATTATTCAATCCCAGGCAGGATTGCCCATGGTTTATTCTAGCAAATTGTGCTGCACTTTCAAAGAAAAATAAGTTTGCCGCAAAAGCAACTGCCAATCCACATATATCCGAGGACTTACATTAGTTAAAGAACTTTTGCTTTGGGCTCATAACTTCAAGTCACAGTCAATTTGTATGTAAAAAACTGTTTTTACCAACTGACTTACTGGTGACTTGTGACTGGGCCAAATTTGCACAGAAGCAATAAGAATGCATTATTTTGGGGAGAAAATTGTCTCCATACATATACATGTATAACTTAAATGTGAAAATTAATTCACTGAAAAAACTGTAGTTTTTTAATTAAAATTTCAATAAAAAAGTTGGAAAAATTAATTCAAATAATAGCAGTATATTAAACATGTAATATTTGGAAAGCACACGCGATGCTTATCCTACCCATGCTTTGTCACGCAAACTGGGTATTCATAAAGGAAGCAAGTTAGGCAGTTTCAGGTAAAGGCAAGGCAAAGCAAAGCGAATTCTACTTGTGTCTGTGTCGCATCTTCAGTTCCTCTTTCGGCTGCCCCACATCCATCTCTCCATGGCGCACTTCAGCCGGCGATGCGTTAAGGCGCTGCCTTTGCCTTTGCGTTTTGCCAACGTGACCAAATTTCTACAATGCTGCACTTTGCAGCGTTTGCATATATTTCAATAAGAAAATATTATGTAAGGCATTCTTGGCTGTCGATACTAGAGTACACACATGCATACATACACTCAACAAATTCAATTTCAAATGTTGCCAAATCATTGAGATGAGATCATTTTGTAATATTCAAAGGCATTTGTCTTTTTTTCTATTCCAAAGTACGAAAATTTAAGAATGTTTTTCGATAAAATAAATGTGCTTGCATCCATTCAACTTTTGTGGTCTTAAAACAAGACTCGATATTTATTTTAGGAAAAGTTTTGTGTTCTGTTTGATTTACAGAAGGTTCTTTTTTTGGAAAAATATCAACTATAACGAAATCGAAACCGGCTTGAATCAGGAACTAAAGTAATGAACCGCAACAATTATTTTTAATATAAGAATGTTTGTGTAAAGTATTTCGCATGTTTTATCCTTGTCATGTAATGCATTTAAGGAACAAGTATGCCAGTTGAGCTTGAATCAATAACAGCATTTTTCTCCATGTGTATTGTCTGCGTATTTATGTCTCAATGTGCAGAAAATAATGTCTCAGTGGCTTACATTTTGGGCTGCGAGTTACTCAATGTAGATGAGCGGCTCTGAGTGTCAGATTGAATGTGTTTAAAAATCAATTGCATACTTCTGGGAGTCGCCGTAAAGATTCCACAAAGATTACCCATGCAACACGGAATAGCGATAAGGCGTGAAAAATGTAATTTAATTATAATTGTCAAACGAATTAAAAGCAAAGTGAAAACGCAAATTGTTATTAGGCATTTATGTGGTTCGTGCATTAGATTTAAATTATTTTGTGTGTGTATGAGAATGAGTATAAACATGTTGTGCAGGCTTGTATTATCGTGCTTTTCAGTTTGGACTTAATTGCTTTCAATTAATTTGCATGATAATTGAAATGTGGCGTGGCGACCATGCCAAAAAGTGTCGTAGTTTATTTTTGCAAATCGTCGTAATAGCGACGGTGAAAATCAGAATATTACATTGCCCGCAAAAGTATGCAATGGAATGTGAAATGGACAAATTGTTGCAATCAAATGTTGCAATTAAAAATGCCATGTTTAACAACAGCAAGAACAACAAGAACTACAACAACAACATCGCCAACAACAGCAATATTCACGCCGCTCACAAATGAAGTTAACTTTGCTCCATTGTGGGACATTTGCATATTTCGGTTGGTGCTTTCTGTAATGTGGCGCTAAAATTAACAAACATTAACACAGGCACACAGATAGACACAACTGACAGACTGGCGACTGGCGACTGGCGACGGACGACGGGCGACTGGCGGGCGGTTCGGCGGTCAGACAGAGCAGGGCCAGCACAGATAAGCGAGCCAACCGACGTTCCATGGCCGCAGTTCAGTTGCAAGGACCTGAGTCCGTTTGTCGTCCAAATGCAAATAAAATGTTTGCAACTATTATGCAATTTAACTATTTGCGGTTATCTGCTGCTGTTGCTGTTGTTGCTGCTGCTGCTTCTGTTGTCGCTGCACTGAGAGATTATTGTCGTCAGGCAGTACTTCCTTTTTCCAGCCAGGACACTACTCGCTAGCTGGCTTGGATAATTGCGCTTGGTAAAAACCGCATCATCCCCTGCTTCTGCGTGTCTTGAACCCCAAAAACTGGCACAGCTTCCGTGGCATTATGAAAATGCCGTATTTCTCCCACTACTGCTGCAGTTGATGATTACGTTGCTGTTGCTGTTGCTGTTGTTGTTGCTGATGCGCATTACGGGCATTAAACTAGCAATTGCCGCCTCTATGACAGGCCTCTTGGCAACTAAAAGTACAAGCAGCCAAAAACAACATCAGCTAGCCCCACTGGCTGCCGCAGCAATTACAACAAGCTAACCAACAATAGCAACAACCAACAAAACGGCAGCCAAAAACTACGGCAACCCCAACTCCAAGCTGCTAGACTAAGGAATATGCTATACAAACGATCGTTGAAATCCAAAATACAAAATAGTCCAAGGCTATATATATTAGTCAGAGGATTACTAGATTATTTCTAATTGCATTATCTATGTGACGTAATTGATGAATCAAAGTGGTCAAAGCTATGCTTGAAGAGCGCATTTAATCCACGTGCGAGTTTAAATTTCACAAAGTATTAGTTGCGATTCATTGGAAACAGAAAATAGCAAGTTTAATTTAAATAGACAGCATTCGAATGCAAGCTTTTATAGTAATAACTACTATTCAGAGTTAATGTGATTTCCAGGGTATATATAATATAAAATGAGCGCTCGGCAATTTCGCGCTTGAGTCTGCCAACTGCGTTTGCTAACTGCGCTTGTTCCTGTTGCCGTTTTATGATTATTATTATTATTATTATTACAGGGGCTTCTAACGTCTCCAGTTTCTCTGCTCCTGCGGTTGCTGTCGCTGTTGCTGTTGCTGGTTGTGTGGTTTTCTCCAACCACATGGGTGCACCGCCACCAAGCAGCCTTCTGTGGCACCGCCACTGCCACTCCAACTCCGCCTCCGACCCGTTAATTTCCATGTAAGCCTTTTTCTTGTTATTGTTGTTGCTCGCTGTTGCTGTTGCTGTTGCTCTCATTGTTGTTGTTGTTATTGTTGTTGTTGGTATGTGGCGGCTGCCTCACAAGGACAGCCAGACAGCCACTTGTTGTTGTTCTTCCTGGGGCTGTTGTTGTTGCTCTTGTTAACTGGGTCTGCATGCATCGCCTTTGTAATCACGCTAATAACTTGACTTTCCAAAGTAATTAGCCACATTGCGCTTTGGTGTGCATCACACTGCCCCCATTTTGGCATTCTCCATTCCATTTTGCATTTTCCAATCCCTGTTTGTCATGTTGTTTTCTGCCTGCCTGCCTGCCTGCTTGCCAGCCTGGCTGCCTGCCTGGCTGCTCACTTTTGCCATTTTTGGTAATTTGACTGCCTGCAGCGTGAACCACCAAATCAGCCGAGCAAGCAAGCTAACGAACCACCAATATGGCCAGCTGTCCAATGTTGGCACAAATGCCCCTTGCAACATGACATCTAACAAATGCAAAATGCACAAAACACGCACACACACACACACACACACCAGCACAGCAACACACACACATACACACACTCATGCAGCGCTGCTCTAACTATATATATACGATTTGAGCATTTTGTGTTGCCTACTTTTTTGGGCGCTCGTTTTATATTGCCGAGCATTTCTTAGCAGCTGCCAAGTGGGCGTGTTGCACTTGTTGTTACCGCACCCTCCCCTCGCATACATACTCCCTTGAGTTGCTCGTTTGCTTGCCACGCCCTCGTCTACGCCCCTAGTCCAGTGAGGCTAGTATGCTTTGCATATGCAGGCCTGCATTTCTGGCAGCCCCAACCGAAATATGGTCGGCTCAGGAGCAAAACTATAAATGGAAAGAATGAAATACTGAGCTCCCAGGCTTGAGCTAAGAGCTGGACTGCTGCTTTTGTATTATACACGCTAAGTAACATTGGCTTACATATGACAACCATTACAGTGTGCAACAAAACCAAAAATTGAATGACATTCTACACAACATTTGATTTAAACTTATTATTGTAAGAGAAAAATTAATGACTGAGTATTGATATTGTTTTCGTCGTGCAACAAGAGAGAGAGAGCAATCAATTTTTCGAGATCTTGAAGAGATGGTATAATTGTGCGTAGTTTTAATAATATTGAATTACAATTTAATTGTACATTTTTTTGCCGTGTAGTCCAAAAATGAATTGCAGCAGTGACAGCAGCAGCAGGATCTGTTTGCACCTGGCATAACTTTGAACAAAACTACTGAATATATAAATACTGATTTTTGGCCAACAGTTTTCACTTTCTGCAATGGCTATTTTTGTGCAATTAAACTGTTGTGTGGGCATATTTGTGTTTTTGCATGTGTTTGTCTATTAGACAGTGTGCAAATATTTTAAATTGCATTTTGTGGCTTGTGCCAGCGTTTGCTGCTGCGGTCACAGCTGTGTGGGCTCTAATTCCTAAGAAGGGACAAATATGCTCGTACAAATGTACGATTATAAACACAAACACACATCACACACATACACACACACACACACACACTCAAGTAGTAACAACTTGTTGTCAGCTAGTCATTAGATTGCCACGAAAACCTAAATACTTCAAATTGTTTTAACCTAGTGCAAAAAGCGATTTGCAAATTGTGACAAATTCTAATCGGCTGCAGCATTTAGATGCAAATATGCGATTTAGGGCACAATTCGAACATTTGAACATACAACACTTGAAGGCTCATTGACTACAGATTGGATGCACAGTAGAATTTAATTAGCAGGCGCAATTAATCTAGAATATTTGTCACACAGCAGTTCCTGAGCCCCAGCTAAAAGCTGTGAACTCTGAGCGCCGAGCTGAGTGAACTAACCATATGAAAAATTAATTATCTGTCGGCGAGGGAAGTCAAGCAAGCATCAGAATATATATATATATGTATATGTATCTGTATATGTACGTGTTTGTTTGTTTGTTTGTGCGTGAGTGCATGGTAAATATGTACAGGAGGTGCATAATATCGGCATTATCTTGACAGACGGACTGACAAAATAAATGAGTCATCGCTGTGTGATAGAATGGCAGCTGTTCATTATCAGTAGATACACTAAACTCTCAACCGGCGCTTCAACAAGAAAATAATTCGTGGTTTGCTAGAATATTATTTCAATCGATAATTCCAGTGAAATTCCAAAATGGCCAACATTTTAGCATGATGTTGTAGTCTACCAGTGTTTGGGGTTCATCTTAATTTCCTAGTAATTGTGCTCAGATTCGTCCAATAAGTCATTCTGTGACTTTTATAACATCACCCATTACAATTTATAACTTTGGTGAAATAAAAATTTGAATAGGACAGATAGTAATAAGTGAAAGACATATTTTCCCTAGATTAATTTGATTTTAATGATTCATTTCAAATAAATTGTGTATATTACACATTGAAATTTGATATTCAGATTGCAAAATTGCAACAGTCCAACGCTGTATTTTAAATGCGCCTTTTTGTACACATATTAAATCATTAACATATTTGTTATTATAGCTTATATATGTGTATTTATTATTATATTCACAAATAGTGTATCTCATTTAACATTTCCTCTTTTTTTGAACTGCCTGTGTTAATGAATTATTTGCATAAAAGGAACTGACAATTTAATTTTCGCAAGGATTGCGTTTTGTTTTTCAACAATAAAATAATTGGCCTCTTTCAGTATTTGCCATGGCTACAGGCTATCTTGAAATATAATCAACAGGCTAATTAGGCCTATCAATGTCGCTCTCTTTTTTGAATTATGAATGAGTGCATTAGAGTACTCTGACGAGTATTCGCAAGTACCCATTTACATTCACATGTATGAATGCTTGATGTTCGTGTGTAGGCATGTGTTAGCTAAGATGCTTATGGAGTATGCAAGATGTGGCATCCAATTAGTTGACAGCCTTTTTATTTGCTAGTGGCATGGAGCAGCTCACCCCGTCACCACCTAACCATCTGGTGCTTCCCTGCGCATCTGGGATATTATGGGTATTAATAGCAGCATTATCGCCACGCTCGTTCTCGGCGACATCATTATCACCATTATTACTTAACTTAATCGCAAGTACTGCAGAGTAAACAACAACCACGGGGCACATTATTTGTCACATATTCAATACACAGCATAAGCATATACACACGCACACACACCTGACGCCCCTCTTTTGGGCACGGCTGCAGTTTATTATGGCTGCCGTCTATGCCACAAAATTTAATTGCGCTTTAAATTTCGCGTGACAAGGCAAACACTTTAAAGCAAACGAGCCTCACCACCAACAACAATAATGCTCTCTGTGCCTGTGTAGGGCCGCCCCAAAAACAAAAGCCAACAACAAAAAGTTTAGTAAACTACTACGAACAAGATACATAGAAAATAATAAAATTATGCAATGAATTTTATTTACTGGTACAAGCAATACTATTCTACATTCGCAACATATTTTAATATATATATATATTTATATATATATGTATATACATAGATATAATTCTGAATAACCATTGCAGCTTATATTTATTGTTTTTCTTTTTATTTAAGAAGAAATCTTCAAATTTTGATTAATGCTTCAAGGAAATTTTAAATGCGACACTTTGTCTGCTTTTGTAACAGGGTATACCAGCAGCACCGCAGAACAACTCGCAACTCATCGCCATCTCACTTCGCATGTATGCGTGTGTGTGTCTGTGTGTGTGTGTGTGTGTGTTTGTGTGTGTGTATTCGCGAACTGTGCACTGTAAATGTGAAACTCGTGCGTGTTTGTTTTCTGTTGTTGTTTTGCTGGTGCTGGTGGCAGAGTAGTGGTAGTGGTAGCGGTCGTGGTATTGGTCCTGGTAGTGGTAGTAGTGTAGCTGCTGCTACCGATGATACTCGCATTTAAATTAACATTATTTGCATGCCGCGCTTATAGCATAAATTTCAGAGCTCACGCGTCGCGTCGCATCGTATTGTTGGCATTGCAACAGAAAGATGCCAACAGTGGGTACCGAGAGCCATAGAATGAGATAGCTGGGCGATTGTCCTTTGGTGGGTGTATGCCTGTGAGTCTGTGTGTGATTGTGTGTGGTTGTGTGTAATTATTGTGCATATCATTCACACAGTAGACAAGAGTATCGCATTGAAATTCACTTTGAACTGCAACTGCAACACACACACGCCGCTACGGCAATCGGCAGTCGGCTATTTGGGTGAGGGCTTTGCGAAATTTGGCACATGCATATATTCCATGTGCCGTAGCCGAAGGCTATGGGAACAATATCCATTAGCTGTATACGCAATGTCATTAAAAAGAATCCACTCAAATGTTAAATTTTCACATTAATTAAAGGCGGCGCAATTGACCACAGGTCAACATCAACGGCCTGAACATAAACTATTAATATAATAACTTAATCAGCTGCTAACCATAAACATAAAAAAAAGAATAAATATATATGAATACATATTTTATGTGAACCTTTAATTGCGTACAGCCGGCCAGGACAACCTTATGACACAGAATCACAGTCATGTTGCTCTTATTGCTTGTATTATTGTTAGTGTTTTTGTTGCCTGTGTTGCTGTTGTTGTTATTATTTGTGTTGTTGTTGCTGAGCAACGGCATTTGCGTAATGCGATTCATATTTTATTCTCAACGCTACTTGAAGCATTTTAAAATTACATAATTATTGCCTCGTTCCACTTATAAATATTTTCTTATCGCATTCAAATACTCCTTTCATTTAAACTCCCTCACCTAGAGATTATTTCGTTTTCTATTATGCAAATGTTTATACTATTTACTCATAATTATCTTGTTGATTAAGTGGTCGTTTGCACCTCATTTTCCCTTGTCATATTTATTATTTTAATAGCTCCTTAAAAAACATCACCTTTAATTGAGCTAAAGATCGAAAAAGGTAATCATTTACCAGTTCATTTATCTTCCTCAGTCAGATAAAACTATGCCAACATGTAATCGTATTAATTATAAGATATATTAATGTCTAGACAAGATTCAGACACTGAACCATTTAATTTAATTCTTGTTCACTACCCAGTAAGAATTAAAGAATTGTATTTTCTAGTAAAAAATATGTTTTGGGACCACTAAACAATTTGAAATCTCTAACATATTTTCAACCCCTCCTTTACAAATAATGTTAACGTTAGTTGTGTTCTTAAGTGCTTTTACTAAATCGGATGTGCACATCAATTGTTAATTAAAGGGAGGAAAACACAGAGTGCTAAGCCAGCCAATTTATTTGATTGCAAATATTTATAAGCTAACACAAGGCCCGTTACAATAACTGAACACGTCCGAATCGCATTAACATCATTTAGTTATGCCAATTTATTTCTGTGTAATGTGGGAGCATGTTTGTCTTTCGACTCTCCTATGGAGATCGAAACACTGGGCATTGGCAGTGCGAGCAGAGTCCAAAATCTGTCTAAATTCCACATTATGCTAAATGGTAAACATCCTTAAGCGCTGCCTTTTGAAATTTTAATGTCACATCCTTTAACGTTGTTAACATAAGCTATGAATAATTTCTATAAATGGCGTCAGATTGTAGAAAACTCAAAGCATCGAATTTAAAATAAAACCACTAGACAAGCACAAAACACAAAATAACATATTAAAATATAAATATATGCGGGCACTTAGACATATACATTCATATATATTTAGACAACATAATTCCCCCTATTTGGGTGCGATAACAAGTTAATTAATAAAGCTGCAGCTGTCATAAAATGCTTGTGCCGGTTTGCTGAAGTAATCAAAATCTGTTGCAATTAAAATGGGTCTCAAACTGGGACCCATTGTGGGCCCGGCCCCTTTTAATTTAGGCAATAAACACGCAAATCCACACAAACACACGCAAACACACACACACACACACACACACACACGCATACACAAAGGCAGAAAAAAAAGTAACTGCCTGTAAGCGATGTCAAAATTAGTTTTGATTTAAAGCATGAAACATTTGCTTTTGACTGGTTTATGACACAGACTACACACCACACACACACACACACACAAACACGCACATACAGACATACACACACACGCATATATTAATATTTTAATATTGTGGATTTAGTTTCAATATTTGCAGCTGCTGCAATTGAAATTTAAAATTATCCAATACATTCATAGCACAGTCAACCGCTATCGTGGTGACTGTTGTGAAGTCCAAATTAAAGTTCTACTTATCCTTCGATTGTTCGTTTTATAGTGTTCTTTAATTAATTAACACACTTGGCTTGTTAAGCTGCGCAGGTATCTTCCCCGAGGCGACTCCCTACTCTTGCTGCATCACCCTGTCCGCGGAGCCTCTCTATCTGTCTGTAAGTCAATTAGGCACAAAGTGAACTAATTGAAATAATTGCTAACTGCATTGCAAAAAATATATAAACAATGTCAACTAAGTAACTATCAAAGCTGTTGCTACTGCTGCTACTGCTGCTGTTCCAGCAAGTTGACTCCTTGTCTTATCCACTGCTCTCTTCCGCTCCGCCTCCCACTGCCACTCCCCCTCTCTATCTCTTTAATATATTGTGTTATAGCACATTTACAGCACTGAGCAACGAACAAGCAAAGTAGCTGCTTCTCTGTCTCAGTATCTATATCTATCTTTATCTCAATCTGAGCTTCTGTCTCTGTCTCCGGCCCGATGGTGATGAGCATCTACACCGGATTCCACTTGAAATTCATTTCATTTAACCGTTTGGTTTTCGCCCAAACGAACTGTTGAGTCGAGCATGAAGCACAATAGGCCAAATGCACGCCATGGCCAAGATGCGACAACAACAACAACAGCAACAACATTTAATGCACGCTTGGCACTCTAAGCAGCGACAAACTTTGGACTCGACCGGTTCTGGGTAAGAGGATGTTGGTAGAGACCAACTTACGGCACTTACGTCTCCTTTGGACGCATTGGCACTCAAGCTGAAAACGGCAAAACATTATTTTCACTTTTTCTTTTTATTTCGGCAAAACTTTGCACTGCAATTGAACGATTTTGTACTTGAAAACTGCTGCTGCGCACCTATGCAAGCCCCGTAAGCTTAAAAAAGGCGGAGGGCGCCAGTTGTGGCGGTGGGGGTGGCGGGGTGGTTGGCGGGTGATTTGGTAAAGGTTAGGGACCAGGTTTGTAAGGAAACGAACTATCGGGCCGCGGGCATTCAACCGTCAATACGTGATAAAAGTTGCTGCCGTTTCCGTTCGCCGTAAAAATTCGCTAAAATATTTCAAATGTGCGTGCAAAATTCGACGAAAAGCTACCCAGTTGATCCCCCCTCCCCCCACCTAATGTGCGCGCCTAACGTTTTGCTAGTAACCGTAGAAGCTAGTTTAAACGTAATTGAAACAAAATGATGTTGAAATTCAAGTTGAGCTGAGAGCTTTTTATTTCGATTTGTTCATGCTTCATGCATATGTTAGTTGTACTCTCATTCCAGATAACGACTCAAATGCATTCAGGTATTTGGAAATATTTGCTTAACAAGCAAAAGCGTCGAATAACGACGCATCAGAAAAAAATATTTTCCCTTTTTTAAGGGGTTGCTTTCAAATTAAATTTGGTACAAATTCAAGATAAATGATTTCCAAGCCATTTAAATAACAATTTGTAATATCTACATGCAGCTAAATAAATTCTTTGCGATTCATGTTGTGCCTACTACTGGAACTAAATTGTATTTAACTACAAGAATTCTTAAGCATGCAAGGTCCTTTCCCTAATCGTATAATCGCCTTAAAGTAGCCATTTTACAAAATCAAAAACGTTTGTACTCAAGCCGGAGCTTATAAAATATCTATTTTAAATAATGAATATCTGTTTAGCTGACAAGACTTTTCTATCCCTTCCAATTTCGATATGCTTCAGCATTGATAGGCAACAGTAGAAAATACTAAGAACAATGGCCGACAAATAAGGAGCTGCTGCAACAAGGGATAATTAGCTTTCTCGCAAATAAGACGAGCGGTTGACTTGACGGACGGCAAGCTGATGCCAGGACTTTAAATGAATATTGGGAGCTGGGAGCTGAAGGGCAGCTCGCATTATGGGCTTCTGGGCTGAGGAGGAGCTCAACTCTCTGCTTCCTCCTACTGCTAATTGCTGCATAAATTTTCAGAAGCATTTTGTGCAAGTGAAATATTGAATTGAGAAAGTATAACTATACTAAGAGTAGAGTCAGAGTCGAAGGACACCTGCTTAAAATCCGCACACACGCACACCCTTGTGGACAGATAGACAGATAGACAAACAGACAGACAGACAGAGTCTGTGTGTCTCTGTCTTATTGTGTGCCCAGTTAAGCGGAATTCCTATTCATGCTATAACGGAAACAGTCATATTTGCGGCAGATAATCGGTTTTCGTGTTGAATTTCTTTGGCATTGGCTGCCTGCCCAGATGGTTAACGGGCGAGGCGTGTCACGTTTGGTCAGGGCTTAGCCCGAGAACGATTCCTGTAGAGAAAGGTTGGCTTTTGTCGCTGACGCAGCTGCTGGTGCGGTTTGTTGCTGTTGTTCCTGCAATGCCACAAGTTTGACCCAGCCCTTGGCTGAACTTTGACCACAGGCATAATTCTTTGCAAATGAGCAAACTCAAGCCACAGCTCAAATGCAAACTGCTGATGTGCCATAATTTGATCCAGCATTGAGCCATTGTCCTCCGGACAACACTCGACCATCGGCAAGTCAGTTGGGCAAACAAACTGGAACGGCATCTTGCGGGTGGATCAGCCTCGTAGTATTTAGCCATTGGCAACTGGCTGAGGTCCTTGCAGGGGTCCTTTCCCACTTCTATGCTTGCTGATATGATGCTGCGATAACCTTTTAATCGAATTAATTGCATAAAACTCTTACGTTTCTGCTGAATGTCTCAATACACATACAAACACACTCATACACTTGGAGAAGAATATGCATCAGAAATACATTTTTCTTTAAGTTCTTGCTTAAAAAGATAAGAAAATTGCGAGTATTTCAAACTTCTTTGTTGGTTCAAGCGCATATATTTTTCTATCTGTATTCGCAGCATAAAAGGCAGATAGAAAAATTGCTGCTTGGGAAGGGGCGGTGTGGGGTGAATAGGAGTCGACACAAAGGCATACGCAAATGGCTTTCAAAGTCGTTCAACATCGAATTGAAATTGCACTTGAATGGTTTTCAATATGCGTAGAGCGTTCAATTCCCAGCAGAGAGCTCGTGCCACAGCAGTAAAAGTCCTGAGCCCTGACCCCCGATCCCTGACCCCTGACCCAGACTTGAGCTTGCAAGCTGGCAAACACATGGCCGCAGAAATAGTTCAGCTCAAGTCGAAGCTCCCAAATCGATTCAGAATTCGGACAAGAACGAGCACCAATCAATCCATTAAACGTGCACCTTTGGGCGTTAAATTGATTTATATTGTGCTTAAGACATTGAGCAACAGCCTTTGTAATTCTTGTGCTCAAGTATTTGGCGAAAAGCTTTACCCAATTAACCAGCTGAGGGTCACTCAACATATAGAAGATCTTCCTGTGTGTTTCACAATTCAAGAACTTGATGCAATTCACAATTATTCCATGCACACTCTGATATGAGTTGTTGCATCTGAGACTCTAATGCAGGGTATTTCTAGTCGAGCATTCTTCAGTTTTTACCCATTCTCTGATGCCCACTTTCGAACACAGTTGCAGTATTATGCAAAGTATACTTTTGGGGTTGTCTAAAATAAAATGAAAGCACTATCAAACACAATAAGGTAAAGTATCTCTATTTCGGTAAACTAAAGATTCAGCTTAAATTTCACACAGACCATATAAATTTGCTTGAATACACTTAATAAATTGGCCAAATCGGATAACTTAAAATTTGCTTGCTATAACATAAATAATGTTATGAATTATATTTCATTTGACTCTTGTGTATGTTCAATGAAGGAAATATTATTTTGAGTTGAGTTTATGGTTTTGATGAAAATATCACTTTTTTAGAAAACTGGTTTTTGTTTGCTGCTTGGCCAAATTCGCTGGGTTTCATAGTTTGCTTGGCGGCTCTCGATCAATTTTCTTGTCCCACACGGCATATGATTGCTGAGAATCAGCAACAACAGTGGCATCAGCATTGGCAGCTTAAAAACAGTGCACAAACCCAATGTTCCCAAGAGTCTTCTTAGCCCAGCAAAGCCACAGAAATAAATTGCATTTTATATATTTAATTCGCACATTTATAGCTTGGCATGCAGGCTGGAAATGAAAATGGAAATGAAAATGGAAAAAGTAAGGTTCGCATTTGCAATTGAAGCAGGTAGCCCGAAGTGCAGTGCCAGTGGCGTATGTATTTATGTAAATATATAATAGAAGTAATGTGCACCTTATGTGGTGCCACTGGCAGGCTGACTAAACTAAACCCAAAGGCGACTGCAAAAGGACTTCTATACCGGCAAGCAACTGGCTGCCAGACTGCCAGAGTGCCAGGCTGCCTGCCTGTGAATGCCAGCATATTGTGATATGCCATGGACATGCTGGAAACTTGGGTTCTCTGCTAGCTAGCTGCTGCTGCTGCTGCTGCTACTGCTGCTACTGCTGCTGCTCTCAAGCGGACTGCTTGTGTGGCCGCCGTTGTCAGCGTTCTCGGCGAGACTTAACTTTGAGTGTGTGTGTGTGTGTGTTTTGGTGAGTTGCCGTTGTTCTTGCAACCAAATTTGCATGTGAGTGTGTCGGTCAGAGTCAGACATGCCATCCCACCCACCCCCAGCAACACATGCACACACACACACACACACACACACACACACACACAACTCCTCCATCCCAAAATGATGCTGCCAGTCTGTGTGAAAAATGTAATTTCAACGTTATCCTGACGTAATGCCAACGTTATCTGCTTTTACACACCGCCATGCTAGACACACACAAAGAGACAGATCATGAAAGAGAATGACAAAAGAGAGAGGCAAAGACTGGGAGAGACAGCTAGAGAGCTAGAGAGAGAGAGAGAGAGAGAGAGAGAGAGAGAGGAAAAGAGAGAAAGAGGTGCGGGTGGACTGTGCATATGTTTGTTGTTTTACTGTTTTGTTTTGCCGCACTTTTGTTTGCGCCACTTTGTTGTTCTTTGTCCTGCCACCTTCTCACCAACATCGTCATCCACTTTGTCGGCCACACACACACACACACACATACACACACACATTTCCATTGTCGTTATCCCTCATCTGCAGTTGTGTCACATTGTTAGTAACGGGTTTTGGTTTGTATTTATTGCATAATTTTGATGCCATAAAATGGAATTTGTCATGGTAAAATTGTTTTGAATTTTAATTTACTCTCATCTGCAAGCAGCCAACCATACAAAAATCACGTATAGCAAGAGATGCCAGTCTTACCTGTCAACGCAAAACCAATACCAGCAACAGAAACAACAAAAACAACAACAATAACAATAGCAACATCCACATTGGATACAAACGGGCTGGTAGCTGTCAGCCGTAATATACTACATCTTGACACTGACACATATAAGTATGCTATGAATATTGTGTCAGGTCTGTTAGCCATTTTGCTGCTGTCGCTTTTTCAATATATTAATTACAGATTGCAGGCACGTTGAATATAAGATAGATAGATTAGTGTCGGGCCCAAATGGAGTTGCGGTCGGAGGGGAAATGGTATTTGGTTGCCAGACACAATATTGTTAGGTCTTCACGTTTTGCACAAACCATTACAATACAAAAGTGTATTTTGCAAGTGATGGCTTTTGCTTGCTTGTGTTTATGATGGCTTTGTCACTTGGCCACATTTTCACCCACATCCATTCACATCCACGCCCATGTCCTGTTGTGTGGACCAAAAAGCTGACTGTCTAAAGTGCACTTTGATTTCTCTAAAAACAAATAGCGCAAAAAGCCACAGCAGAAAACAACCAAACCCGAAAAGACTGAACGATCAAGCGTTGGAAGGGGTGGTCACATGTTGGGAATAGATTGGGAGATTTATGCCGTGCAGTCATTTTGCTTTTGTTGCTCAAGCTTTAGATGTTATTTATGTATATACTGTGTGTCTGTCTGTGTGTGTGTGTGTGTGTTTGTTTGCCAACGGTTGGTCAATTCAATTTGTAGTTTATTTATACATACAAATGTCCATATGACCATCCACATTTCAGTCAGTCTCTCCTGCTGGACGATTCGAAAACCAATTTCAACATGGCCTTCTTGACAATAAGATACTCTAATCACATTAAGCATTTTCCAATTTCGTAACCCAAAGCTTAATGACTAAATATTCAACGCTAATTGCAATGGTACACAACCAATAATTTTCAGCAAAATACACGTTATTATTATAATTATAATAAAAGTAAAAATAAAAACAGAAAACAGAAAACCATAAAGTTCACTGAATTAATTTTGAACAAATTTGATAACAGAGGATTTAATATACATGCACAATTATCAACTATCAAAAAATTGTTTGCAATTAATACACAAGTAAGAAGTTTAATATTCATATAGAACGCCGTTACTCAACCTACCAAAACACGATTTTGATTATTCTTTGCCAAAATTTTGGAAGCTGGTGTCTCATCAGTTGTGAGAAACAGACGATTGGCTGACTGGGATTGGAGGCGCCTCCTCAACTGCGTCACAAGCTTAACGATAAAGCTATAATGCCCTCTGCAAGGGCACTCCAATATCATACAAAACGAAGCAGAAGCCAAAAATTGCACATTTTATTTTGTGAAACAATAAACACAGCGTCTGGGTGGCTCTGACGTTAGCTAATAACGCTGTCAGGGCCAATACCCGCTCACTCAGTGCATCTTGCCGTATGTGGCACGTTCGATAATTCGACAAATGTCAGGCGGGCAGAGGCAGAGGGACAAGTCGGGCAGGAGTAAGTAATTTTTCTTCCAGGTTCGTTGCTACTTTTCGGTCCCGTAAGTCGTAAGTCCTAAGAAAATTAGCAGTCAGCTTGGGATTCCTGTGCTTACCGCGTGTATGTGTATGGCGTATGGGTGTGCGCTTATGTATGCATGTGTATGTGTGTGTGACGAGGTTGTTGTGCAATCTTTCACCAGCGACACCTAATTAAAATGGCAGCCTGCCGAGTGCAGTGTCGTATGTTTTATTGATTGCCACTCGCATTGGTATTAACATGCCAATCTTTGTAAGTTGACGCAAAATGCAAAAATTAAACATTTTAAGCTTACCTTCATTACAGATGTAAAAATTACTCTATCTTTCTCTCTCTCTCTCTCTCTCTCTCTCTCTCTCTGCCTGTCTCTGTCTTACATACTCACACACACAGTCAGTCTATTTACATTTGTAGTTGCAGGTTGTCATATTTCAGATAAATACTTGTATATATGCATACTTGTGCTGGCACGTTGTCGAAAATAGTTACCTGCAAGCAAGAGGAATGTAAAATTTAATTAACGCAAAATAATGGCAAATGTTACGCATTTCGTAAAACTCAACAACAAATACTAAAATGCTGGTTTTCCGAAAACACATTTTCCTCACACCCAAATTTCAGAGAGCAAAAACATTTCTCTGCTTAGTTTTTGTTCCATTTACAGAAATAAATACACACACACACACACGCACACACACACACTCGTACACACACATACACGCCCACATGAACATATACATACACATAGTTTGCCATGTTTAATTATAAGAATTCCATTGTGGCTCAGAGGGGATGGCTCTTATAAGCCAGCACTAAGTTAATCCCCAAAAACATTCTTAACACAATTAGTGAGGCTTAACAATATCAGCAGTAACAATAACAGCAACAACAACAATACCAACAACACCAACAGCAATCAAATATAGTAACACACCCAGATTTTCGAGCCAAGTAGTTAAATTTTTGCTTTTCATCTGCACATTGCAATTAGTGAGTGCGACTTGGCACTTTTCCTAATCAATTTACCGAATAAAAAAAAAATACGTCAACGTTTCAAAAATGATGAAAATTATAAAAATAAGTAAAAATTGTTCATATCATAAATGTATATAACAGCTTGATTCCCTTATCAACACTTCTTACATTCTCGAATGTCTACAGAATGTCAAGTTGCTGTCTGTCCATTTTCCCATATGGGACAACACTCAGTATTTTCAATCTTTGTAGGCTGCGCTGTGAATTTTAGAAAGTATATCGGTGTCAATTATAATCAGCATAATTTCTGCATCACTAAGGGATGGCCCTATCTCATTTTGTTGCACTACTGATCATATTTATAGTATTCACGACGAAAATGTAAGCAACCCAATGCAAAGAATTTAAATTACAATATAAAAACCGCCGAGAGTCAAGACAAGTGAGTACAGAAATACCCTACCAACAGAAATACTATAAAATAATTGAGTTTGTTTGAGTCTATGTATTCGATATCTATATTATATGGGAAATATGTATGGTATGTAAACATGCTGAGCTTTGTTTCTTCGTCACACTTTTCCTTTGTTCAGATGCATTTTAGGTGAATGTTTCTTATGGCTGGTGGTCGTTGTTTCGTTGGTGGTATTGGTAGCGGTGGTGGCTGGGTGGCTGGTGGCTGGTTGCCTGGTTGCCTGGTTGTCTAGTGATGAATGCCGCTTGGTTGCACTCTAAATAAACTTGTGTGCGTTGGGTCCACAACACAACGACGAGTGCATTTGGTGCAATGTTTGCTTCAGATCTGCTTCAACTTGCCTCTCTCTCTCTCTCGCTTGTTATTTATCTCTGTCTCCCTCTCTCTCTCTCTCCCTCGTTAGTATGCCACTATCAGTATGTGACACTTTGAGCTGTATTAAATATTTTTGCAGTTGCATTTTGTGCAATTGCGAGTTGCTTTCAATTGCAGACGCAGTCGTTGCGAATTCTGCTTAACTTATGGATAATTCAGAAAAACACACACAAGCATTTATGCACACACACACACATACACACACACACACACATACACTCATATTCGTATGTAAGTGTCGGCAACTAATCTCATAAATCGCAAAGGTAAATATACACAAACATGAAAAACGTTTAAAAAGAATTGCGCAACGCTTATCTTCTCCTTTTTCTTTGTCTGCATGTGCTTCAAAGTATGTGTGTGTGTTCGTGTGTGTGTGTGTGTGTATGTGAGCTTTTATGTAGTACTGTAATATCATCCACAGACTGGGTTTTCTTCACTTTTGATGCTACTTTTTCATGGTCCCGTCTGGCTGCATTTATTTCCATTTAATTTGCGGTCTGAGCGCACTGGAAGTAAACTCAACCTTGTGCTCCTCCCTTAGTCCACTGGGAATAAGAAGTGAAGACTGCTATCAAGTACACCATATGTATGCGTATACAAATACGAATACGAATACAGTCGAAATGTCTAGCCTACCAACCAACCAACTGGGCCTACTTATGGCGATTGCAAAGGGCAAGCACTTTATTTGCCATTCGCTATGAATGTTTGATACGAAACCGTTGAAACCGTAACTGCCAAAAATCGACGCTTTTCACATTTAAGTCGAAATTTATTGCACTTTGCATTTAATACTACGGATTAGGTGCAATATTATTCATCTGTGATTGGCACTTTTAAATCGAAATATATTTGATATTGAAAGGATCCACATTAAAATGCAGCTCACTTAAATAAAGTCTGGCTAACTAGACTTTAAGTTGTAGATTAAAGCTGCGAGAATTCGAATTGAGTTCGAAGTAAAGTTAAATTTAAAAATGTGCACCTCTAAGTAAAAAGGAATTAAATAATCTCAGAGTCTATGCGTCAAATTTCAGTAATTTATCATTTCTGCCACGCACACCTTAAGTATTTTGAAGACAAATAAGTTTGAATAAGTTTCTAGCTGCAAATAATTATAAATGTCGACAAAGTAATGGTTAGCATTTTAGCTTTGGTTAATAATGTCGTTTCCGATTTCAATTTCCTTTTAGTCTTTCACTCCATTTGCGCGAAGCTTTGGACAATATTTGAGGAAAGGTGTTGCACCGCTTGGCAAACACACAGCCAACCCACCCAACCACCCACCCACTAACGTCAACACACACCCAACACACACTGACAGACACAGCAACGACAGTTGGTGCCACTTATTTGCCGAATGACACAAAAATTCGATTGGCGACGACCAGCTAGCAATTGGCAATGGCGCCAGGAGTAGAGTGGAGCATTGCAAAGCCATGCTGTTGAGTCATTGGAGCTGCGTGCCAGGGGGAAGGAAGTTTGAGTTGTTAAGCTGCTTTCGGCGCACTATCTGCTAGACCCACACACACACACACACACACACTCACAAACACTCACACACAGGAAGAGGGACACACACAAAGCGAGAAAATGGCTGGCCATGTTGCATTTCGTTGGAAGTGGTCAAGAGCATGGCTTGAATGTTTTTCCATGTTGCTTTTTCACATATGCAGCAGCAGCTCCACTTGCTCTTTTTCTTTGTCATCCACACTTTGCTCCTCGCACTCCATGCACTTGTATTCGTATGCCACTTTCATACGCTACTAAATCTCGCAAATGTGCATCGCACATCGTTGCGTATAAGCTTGAATTCAGGGTTGCACAAGCAGCCCTCAAATGAACTTCTTGCGCAACACATTCAAAGCTTATGTTATAAGCACAGACATTAGTCGTTTAGTTTAGTACTGCTTTAGTACAAATGCATTCATTGTGATTCCATTAATGTAAACATGTTTCGTTAACTCACGATGCTTAAAACTAAACGATGCCAAGCGCTGATGGAATTTAATTCCGCTTGATTCTTACATCAGTTTCAAATGTCTCGTCAATTTAGTGTAAATTACTATCTTCGGTTGCTATCAAACATTCATTTGACCAACATTTCGTGCATTTTAGAATATCTACAGTATGTTAAATTTTTGCCTTATTGTTGATATCCAAATAAAATGGGAGATTTAGTTGAATCATCTAAGTTTGTTGCAAAACTAATGATGAATACATTAATTTGGACTACTTTAGTGGTAAGCCTTAATTGCATAGAGTACATTATACAAATTGCATATCATAGAAGATCCTATGCATTTGGGATCCCTGGTTATTTTTAACAGTTTTGCCTTGACCTCTGCCTCTAGCTCTGACTTATTCACAGTGTCCCATTCAGCTTTGTCTGCGTTTATTTATTTTTGTATACCGAATAATTTTTCTTTCAGACACACACACAGTGAGGGAAAGAGAGAGGGAAAAAGAGAAACGAAGAGAGAGAGAGAGAGAGAGCGAGTCACACATCATAAATATGGTCGACCTAAAGTGTCATTTTGTCGATTATTTCTTTGGTGCATAGAAATTACGTACATATTTCAACTTTAAGGCAACATGCTACATTTTCTCGGTGTTGTGTGTGGCTGCTGCTGTTGCTCTTGCTGCGGCATTATGGAGACGCCCGAGCAATTTAGCAGAGGCAGATAGACAGACAGACAGACAGACATAAAGAGTGAACGCTGCAAGCTCTCAAGAAAGATTATTCGAAAGCAAAATACAAATGATAAACGAAATAAACAACAAATGGATTTAAAGTTGATATTCAGTTTTTATTGCGGCTGTTGATGTTTGTCAATTTGAATTTCGATTAAGCAGTTGGAATGCATATGCAAATAATGCGTCGCACGTTGCGAATACGTAATGTCAGCATTATTCATTAATCAAAGAGAAAGGTGCGAGAAAAAAGACCACAAGCGATTAATAGGAGTTTGGCAAATTGCTGCAGAACAATTAATTGGTCAGCAAATTTGGATTTAATTTCACATTACGCATCGCTTAGTTATTAAACCCATGTACGGGCCGCACTCGATATAGTGGCAGCAGCCAGCAACCAGTCACAGTTGCGTGTCTGTGCCGCGATGTTTTACGTTAGTGTTGTTGCACAGCAAACTAATTAGTTCAAGCAACGGCAAATATTATATGAATGTAAATTTGCTTATACTTTTTTCGACACAGACACTTTTGATTTCCATTGTAATTAGAATGAGGCAAGTATTAATATATCTTATTGAAAATGAAAGTCATATCGAAAAATCAAGAAGTCAAAAGTTCAATCAAAGAAATTCTTGTTTGCAAATTCAATTGCATTGGGTGGAGGGTATCAGCACTTCGGCAATCATATGACAACAGTTCATGATTGTTATTCGTTTCACGGGGCGTATAACTGATCCGGAGTTGAATTGCGATGCGATGCGGCCACAAATTGAATAATTGCACGGGTTTTTTATACGAGTACAGCTTGCTAATTTTCCCACGCTGCTGCTGCTTCTGCTGTGTGGAAAGCAGCAACAACGTTGTTAGATGGCTCTTAAGAGTGTGAGAGGGGGGAGTGGCTGGGCAGTGAGATAACAAAATGTGGGTGCTGGGTGATGGTGAGAGGAGAGAGGCAGGGCGGGTAGGCAAAGCCAGCTCACTAAATCATGATAATTGAATAAAATTGCATGTCAACAGTGGATTAACACAAACAAAGAGACGAGCAGAAGAAAATACTTACAGACAAAGAAAAAAGGGAGAGAAATGGAGGAGGAGGTAGAGGAGAAGGAGAAGGAGACGAGGCGCAGACACATTATCGTTTCGAAATTATATAAAAGTTGCATAGAAATGATTATTTGGGAAAGTAACAAATAAAAGCGCTTAAAGAAAATCGCCAAAAGAGAATGGAACTGAAAACAATACTCGCAAACCTACGATTTTTATTTACTTGTAGTATATGGATTTTAAGTCGGATCAACAAGACTCCAGGCAGCCGAATTTCCAATAAGTTGGCCTTAAATTGCATTGTGCGGCTTATATTAAAAACAATTTACTGCAAACTGCGTGCAAATTATGTAAAAACAAAAGGAGACGCCTGCCCGCAAAACCCCAAAACACCCACAGGCACAAGCGTGGCTCAGAGAAGAGACAAACAGAACTAGCTATGAACAAAAAAAGGAAAAAGATAGGCATAAAGAGCAAAGAGGTGGCAGCCACAAGGAGAAGAAGAAGAAGAAGAAGGAAACTACGTTTCAGTTTTCTCCAACTTGCAGCTAAGTAAAAATGCCCGATGGAGAGACGATCACAAAATAAAATGGAATGAAATAAAATAATTGAAATTAAAATACGTACACTCGCTAAGTAATAAAATCAAATTAATTGAAACAATAACAGCAAGTTGAATGCCTTTAATTTGACGCACCCAGGCGCGCGTTAAGAAACCAAAGTGCATTGCCATATTAAGCATCAAAACTGTCGGCAGCAACAACATTAACAAATAAAAACAACAATTTCAAAAACAACAGCAGCAACAGCAACAGCAACAACAACAACAAAAGAAAACAAGGCGAGAGCAACGTGTGCACATTTTATTTTCATATTTATGTCTTGTGCCTGCGAGACTTTTATAGCCAGCGAGCAAAAGTTTCAATTTCTGCAATTGTTAAATTTCTGCACGCACAACAAATAAAGATGAACGAAACGCACACACACACACACATACAGCATACACACACACATATATACACTTGCAGGGCAGATATCACGGTGCATGCAACGATGTGAATGACCAGAGAGCCAGTCCCCCACCAAAAACCGAAGTCAACAATGTGAGCTACGAGACGAAATGGCTGCCATGACGGTAAATGGGGCTGGCAACTCTGCAGACATTCCCGCCACTTGAACAATTTTTGACGTCAGCGTTGGTCTTGCAATGCCCGACACCCATTCCCAACACACACACACAAATCGGGTATATTAGGTGTGAGTTACCCATTCATTAATTAGTTCTCTCATTTAAGGTACTACACTGCTGAGCTGCACTTTCTTGTATACCTTATACATATGTATACAGGGTATGTAACACTACAAAAAACTTCCGAATTTATTTCTTCTTTAACTATAACTTGGCATTCGTTTCTTTAAATCAATGCGAATTTGTCGTCGTTAAGCTTGAGCATTTTAAAGTCATATTTCCATGTGAGAAACAACGGATAACGCTAAAAATATTATGTGTTCTTCATGTTTTTCAAATTAACTTGAATAAATTGAAAATACATACACTTTTGGTTAGACATACGTTAAATAAGCTAATTTCACTAAAAACTATATAAATTATGCTTCTTTTCCAATTGGTTAATATGTGACTAAATTTAGATTTCAAATACAAGCTGTGACATGGATGTGTAAAAACCGAACTTGGTTGAAATCGTAAATTGCACTAAAGATTATTTGCTTGGGTTTTGATAAGAAAGAGATAAGAAAAATTATCACCATTTACAACAAATATTATGGATTCGTTGTCTTTAATATTTATGCTTATTTTAAAGCGAAAACACAACAAATGAGTTCTATTCGCATTATTTAGGATGTACAACAAAAAAAGTGAATATATGCATATGTTTGCTGGGTATGTTATTGCTTGTCGGTGTGTGAACAAAGAGTATTCTATGGTCTACTATATGATGGTTGAGAAACTGCAGCATTCTCACTTATTGTTGCCTGTTGTATGCAACGACTGTCAGAGTCATTGTCGCTGTCGTTGTCATCATTGTTGTCAGTGTCTGTTTCTGTTGCTCTGTATGGTTATGGCTGGTTGTTTTGTTGTTTTGTTTTTTTTTTTTTTTGGTTTTTGTTCTTGTTCTTGTTGTTGTTGTTCTTGTTGTTGTTGTTGTTGCCATTGGTGCTGACGCTGTTTTCGCCTCGCAGTAGTACGTGTTAGAAAATGCGACAACGTTGACGAATTTTCGATATCAATTTGACTTGCTGTGCACGTCTAATTAAATCAACATTGTTGCGACTGTTGTCAAAGTCGTTTTTGTGTTTTTTGGTGAATTATACGATGATGATGATAAATTCACACATTGTACACTAACACACACACACACACACACATATACACACACAGGCAGACACATATAGAAGGTCGATTACAGCGATGAAAATTCAATTACTCCAATAAGCAAGCCAAGTGTCAAGAAACAGAATTATGATCGACAAATGTCAATTTCAATTAAACGCGCCAAAATGTATAAATGCAAAAATTGGCGAATCGCAATCACAAACGGCAGCACACCAACTGACTCACTTGCAATCTGAATGAGTATCAGTATCAAAATGGGAATTAGAATGAGAAGACTGGGGCTGAGGCTGAGGCTGAGACAGAGACTGAGATACACAGATACAGACCCGGGGCCACGTTCAAGGCCAGGGAAATGGAGCAGGGCCAAGCGATGCGAGCAAGTGGAGCAAGTCAGCCGAGTCAAGTGAGTCCGAGCGAGTCACTCAGTCGAGAGTTCATTTGAATTGCCAGCCATGCACCGATTGACATTTTCTTCTCTTGTTTTCTTTTCTTTTTTTTTTAATTTTTACTCTTACTGTTGTCGGTGATACTCTGCACCCGCACCAAAAGGTTGGAGTGTAGATTTTATACGCAAATCAATTTAATGAAAATGCATTCGCTCAAGTATGTGAGCTAGAGGCATCAATGTCTCAGCCCCAAAACTGCCATCTTACATGCTTTGTGCAGTTTATTAGCTGATATGCAGCTGTAGCTGTCGCTTTACTATATATCTATATCAATCTGCACAGCTCATTAATCGGGGCGTGTTTAGAATGCCGTGGACTGGGCGTATACGTGATTTCTAACTGCAAGCAGCCAGGCAGGTTCTCTTTAAAGCTGCTGCTGCGTTTGACACAGTTCGACTCCAGTTGAGGTGCAGCCCGTCCAGTTGCGTCTTTCGAGCTGCTCCTGGGAATCCACCTCACCATATGTATTATTAAAGCCATGCAGAAAATTAACAATTTCCGCTGCAACCCGTTTGCCTGCCAATTTCGAAAGCCTGTTTTCGATTAGTTATTTACATGCTGTTCGCCTTGTTTGGCTATGTTGGTGTTGCTGCTGCTGCTTCTGTTGCTACCGCTGTCAATGACTCTTTTTCCTTTATAAAAAAAAAAAATATTAAAAACAAAATTATCAGGAATTGATATGGACAACAGCGGAAACTGAACACACTCCCAGCCGCAGCATACCACACACTGCACCCATTTCAGTCAAAAGAAAAGTGTCGCTCTGTGATGTTTGCTGGCAAATCAATTTGCCTGGTGCATACAAATCGAATTGAGTGTTGATTTATTGGCCATGATCTGATTTTGAGCAAACAAGAAAACCCATTTAGCGACATGTCCAGGAATAAATAAACCAACCACATCCACAACACAAAACCTCACCAAAACCCACTGTGTGCGTTGTGGCTTGGAAGAGCGATGAAACTGTGTGTGTCTGCGAACAAGTGGTCGGGGTAAGAGGATAGATTTGTCAAATGGCGCTCATAAATCTAATTGAATTAGCGTACGAATATCAAATCAAAATTTACGCATACATCTGCCAGGAGAATTGAGGAGACGGCAGGTTAGGGTAGGCCGGGAATAGCGGGTAGCGGTTAAAATAGTTCAAGCAAAAATTGACTTTTCAAATTGAAAGACGCAGTGCAAGGCGAAGTGGATACACTGCCTGATGCCCCATGGTGGAAATGTGGAGCGGGGAGGTGTTGGGGGGTACGCTTTTGGCGTTATGGTGTGAACAGAAGTTGAACGAACTGCGTTGTGATGATGATGATGTATGTGTGTGTGTGTGTGTGTGTGTGTGTGTGTGTGTGTGTTAATATGAATGCAATACAGCGAAAGGCACGCGATGCTGTGGCCATGACGTGGACTTGGCTAAAACTTGCTCATGTTGTGCACAGCTTGTGAGCAAATAATTTGCACAAATATATGCTTTACATTCTAAAAAAGAGTCCAAACTATTCAAAACGATATACAAAAATTGTGTAGAGTGTGTATTTTTTGTCTCTTTCTTTTTGCGTATTTAATTCATTTGATTTTCAACATAAATATTTAGACAAGGTCTGTAGTAATTGTAAAATTCAAAAGAAATATATCTATGTGCATAAATTCAAATACATTCAACATTTTGTGACATCATTTATAATGCATTTGTACCATCTTTACTTGAACACTCTTAAAATGAAAAGTCACTTATGGAAAATTACATTTAATACACAGAGATACCAAAAAATTACCAACAGTTGGCAAATTTCGTTGTTTTAATACGTCTAAAATGATGTAATTTCTTACTAAAGGGATTTGTCAGTGAAAGATAATTTCAAATTTTAGTGGTTTGCTGATATGAAGCAAAAATTGAATACATTTGTGACCTAATACTGGGGATTGATCTGAAGACATTCTTGTTCCCACAAGATAATTAGCCAATTGATTTGTCATATCCGATCCACGGATGGCCTTTAGACCACTACAGCTTAAGACGCCGCCAGTATAATAAAATACATAATTTCATTTAATGAATCCTTATATACGACACTGTTGAATAGATTCAAATAAATTGTAATGACACCAATAGCTTGGTGTGTTTAAAAGGCGCGATGAAGGCAAAAGGAGGCCCGCTAAGTATTAGAAGTCATATACGTTATAATTAATATATTTATCTATGTTATAGTGGAGTTTCAAGATTTCATTTAAATTATATTTCATAAAAAACTACTCTTAAAAATGGAAACAATGTTGTTTCTGAATTACCTTTATAGGAGAATAGAGTTAAAGGATATGAGTGGTCTGTAGTGTGGATGTAGTTAAATAAAATACCATTATTTCAAATACAAATATCTGCAAATTTAATATTTATGCGATAGTAAAGACTGAGGGTGAAAAACAATCGTGAAGTAAATGGCGTAAGTATGAGTGATGATTTTTTCTGACCCTGAATTATTTTCGGTATGACTCTCGTCATAGTAAAGTATTCTACGCTAAAGCTAAGGAATTCATTTATTTGCCTGTCTCGAAAAGTCTCTAAGCTTATTAAACTGCTGAAATACATTTATATTTACTTTTTTATATTTACTTTGTGTATGTGTATGGTCATCTCCCATTTGACTCCACTCGAATTGAATTGATTCGTTTACATGGAGAGAGCATCTTGGCACACAATCAGCACAGACACAAATGTTAAATAAGTATTAATAGCGAGGCAAATTGAATTTTCGCATTGTACGCAAATTCATTTGGCAGCGGATTTTATTTTATTCAGACGTTCATTATATTTTATGGTTATGAGTAATTAATTTCATTCTTGTATTATATTACAAAAAAAAACAACAACAATTTTTGCGCCAGCTTTAGTTTCATTCAATGCGTATATGTCTATTTTATTCGTTTTTTGACTAGTTGAATGAAAAGATTTTGTATTCATTTTTGTTGCTGTTGCCGCCTGTTGTACAAGCAATTTGGACTCATTTTCTACCACTTAATTTTAATGTTGTGCCCCATATTTGTGCTTCTCTTTGCTGCTGTTGGCCAACGGATTTTTTTTATTTTGTTGCATACGCCATTTAAACACACACCAGCCATCAATATCTCAGTGTGTGTGTGTGTGTGTGTGTGTTTTGTATTTGTGTGTGCTTGGCAAGCGTGTTTGCCTTAGGCTAACGGCAAAATAGTTGAACTTGACTAAACTGGATAGCAACAACATGCTTCTTCTCTACACGTATCAAAATATCTGAGCTGCTATTTATCTCCGTTACATACAAAAGTGCCTTTAAGTATGGAAAAGAAGAGTTCAGTTTGAAGAACAAACAAACAAATGCAAAATACATCATTTCTAAATTGAAAAAAAAAAAAATTAAAACATATTTAAATATTGGGAATAACCAGGAAGAACGTAATATCAGAGTCCGTGAATTAATAATTTAAGCTTTGTTCTTTGTTAAGATGTGTGTTAAGATTAAGTTGGCAGTTGACAACTTAATGAGAAATGCATGACTATAATTAATGCATGTTTAATTATTATTAAATATATGATAATCAAGAAAGATTTTGCCTGACAACGTGGAAGCTTCAAATGGGAGAATATTTCCAAGTATGACAAGTGGCATGCCATAATAACTAATCAGTCAACACTATTAAGTCCCAATCGGATTAAAGTCTTGGAAATTTCGATTTACTGATCAGGTTGAAAAGTATTAAGCTTGAATTTTATTGAGTATACTCTGTTCTCAGTGAACTCAAAAGTATATTGTTTGAATGTGCGTTATTGAGTAAGATTAATAGATTTAAGATTAGATATAACATAAGTCCATATGTTCTACAATTTTTAAATCACTTTACTTCATTTCCACCCCGATTTAGATTACTTTATGGAGAATACAACCAAACAAAAACCTCAAATATTACTTAACTCGAAGCAGAGTATTCGGCACGCTGGATGGTATTGGACGTGCTTTTTTCCACTGATTTTAATTTTCTGGTTACTTTTTGCGCTGTGGCATTTAGTATTACTAGTGCATAAGTCATATGGGTTGAATACTTTGCCATTTCTCTCGTTTTTCGCTGTATCTTTTGTGCATTTCTTCAACATGTTTTCCACTTTAAACCTTTTTACAAACACACACATACATACATGCAGTTCTAAATGTCTAACCAGTTGTGTCTATGAGCCAAGCTGTTTTTGTTGCTGTTACTTTTGTTATTGTTGTTGTTGTTGTTGTTGGCTGGTCAACCTGACATGTGAGCCACAGGCACGAATACAAATGTTTAAACTGCTGTATTTTGTGGCAGTGATTGTTGTTGTTGTTGTTGCTGTTGCTTTTGCTGTTGCTTTTGCTGTTGCTGTTGCGGCGGCTTCAGGCTTCTATGCACAACACCAAACCAGAGTCATAAAATAGCAACACCAACAACATCAGCAACAAAAACAACTTGGCTCATAGACACAACTGGTTAGACATTTAGCAGCCAGGAGAGGGGCCAGCCAACAGAGGGTAGCCGGTCGCCGCCGTAGCCGGTTTTTTTTTTATTATTATTTTACCATCCACACACGCACACACACACTGTGTCGGCATTTCTCTTAAGTGTATGGGTGTGTGTGTTTCTGTGTGTGTGTGTGTGTCTGTGAAAAATGCGCGCCACTGCCAAACAAATTAACAACAACACTTGAAAAAATCTCCTCCACACACATAAACATACGTGCATAGAGCAAGAGAGCCAGAGTTGAACACAAAATACAAAAAAAAAAAAAAAGGTTAGAAATTGGAACAATGACCGCCAAGTGCTGCCGACGTCGCGGCTAACTTCGACGTCGCTGTCGCCGCTGTTGCCACCGCCGCGGTTCCAGTTGTTGCCAACACCCGCGTCGCGGTTCATTCACACATTTTTTTGTTGTACCCATTTGAAAGCTTGAATTAGTTTTTCTCTGCTAACATTTTTCCTTTGCTTCTTTCTTTAATTTTTTTCGCATTTCAGATTTGTGACCTGCACTTAAATATTTTCGATGTGAGCTCCTGTGTCTTTTTTTATTCACCCCGCTCCTAAATAGATACTTGCATTCTTTGGTCGCATATGTATTCCAATGCTATTTTCTAGATTAGTTTATTTTTATCATATCATTGCAAGCTGAACTTAACGTCCTTATTAGAGTGACAAATAAATAAACGAAACTCAACTGGCCAAGACAAATGGTTCCCTGGCATGTTTCTTGTAAGATAATCATTTGTGCATCATTACTGGAGTAAAATAAGAATTAGATAGAAAACAGAGTTTGTTATATGTTTGTTAAATATATGTATTAAAGTTGTTTTTGATTATTATTACCAACTTGTTGCCATACTCTACAAGTGAATCATCATTATTCCATCTATTATTCGCAAATGGCCAACTAGTATCGCTTCATAGTATGCTCTAAATCAATTACCCAACCAATTAAAAGCTCATTTCTTTTGTAAACTGTGCACTTAGCTGTCATATCAAATATTTACATTGTTGATTGTTTTTGTCTATGGTTTGTTTTTGTTATTTGTTTAGTTACCGTAGATGTCAATGATTCTGGTTAATTGCAGTTTATTGGAGCTTATGTTTTTTATCTGTCGCTTGTTTATTCAATTCAAGTACGCTTAAATTTAATTTGCTTTTACATTGAAATTTAATGACTTATTGCTTAATAAACATTTTTTCCACAATACCTTGTACATGTTAATGTTATTGTATTTTAATTAATATGTTTATTATTTTATTTGTTGCCTATTTCCACTGAAATTGCAGTGTGCATTATTCAAATTATGATAGGTTGTTTGCATAAATCGCCACACAAAGCGACAAATAAAGATAAATTAAATAAAATATTCACACGTTAGCATCGACACTTGGATACGCTTCTGTCTAAAATAAGTTGATAAACAAACATACAAATATAAATTTGAGGGTCATTCCAGGATACTGCAGCTACGAAGTATCCTATTTTTTCAAGCAGCTTGATTAGTTAAGGAAGTTCGCTTTAGTTATGTATTCCCATATTTCTTTTAATGTACATTGGATGCGAACATCATCTCGCAGTCATTGTAATTCTTTTAAAATTGTCACACAGTGTTAGGGCAAAGCTGAAAGCTAATATAATTTGCACTGCTTGTCGCGTAGAGATTTAAAATGTCAAAGAGTTGAAACCCACTTACATACGGGAACATACGTATGCAACAAATGTATATCATTCCTATATAGTATCTCATTTCGAGTGTCAAGCATAAATTGTGCACATTTTGTTTAAAATTATATATTTATTCTGTTCATCTGTGGCTCATATACAGACAGAGGAGAGAGAGAGAGAGAGATAGAGACACACTCATATAAATATATATATATAAATATTTAAATATAAATTTACATATAAATATATATATTTTTACATAGTCACCGTAAGCCACTGGTTACTTGCTGCATATTTTGAATTATGCGGTTCCCAGAGTTGATTGTTCGTTAATTGGTTTTAATACCTCACAACCGCCAGCCTCAGCTGTCACTCGTTGTATTTTGTTCGCTTTCGATAGTCGATTGTCGATTGTCATTTATCGATTGCTCTGCGACGACCCGACAGTTCATCTTCTCATCTGCAGAATGCTGCCCGTTTCATTCGTTTGGTTTCATGCAATTGGCAAACTACTTAACATGCCCTGAGGGTAATGTGCAAAAATTTAGAACAGGCAGAAGAAAGCAACCCCGATCCTATTAAGCATATATATTCGTCTGATCCGTCTGTATAAGCACTTGGATTTCAAAGACTAAAATAGCCAGAGCCTTCTCGTATATATCACATTATTTATCAACTGGCAACTATCAACAGAATTCTTAACTCATTTTAATCTATAGTTTTGGTTTGCGCTTCTGCATTGCAAAAAAAGAACTGCTTGTAGAGATAGTTAAAGCTAATGCTTAACAAGCGATTTTACAGCATTTAACGACTGCATTATGGGATTAGCCAAATTGCATTTATTATATGGCATTTTCATTTGAAAGCTGAAATTTCGCCAATAAATATAAAATGGTTCTCACTGTGTTTGAGCATAACTTAGTGTATTGTTGCTTTATTTACATTTACATAACAAAAATCCAAATCAGTTGTAAAATTATTAACTAACTGATAACCGGCAAATGCTCTGTCTTTGGCATAACGTAGCCTTTATAACTGTTTAGTGAATATTAAACATGTTAAACATGACCTTAGCATTGAATCGAATGTCAGTGAGAAACTCGTCACGAAGTTTCAACTCTCGACACTCGAGTAAAACAGTGACGAAAAGAAAACATATTTTAAAAAAACTGATCGAAAACGGAATGCAATTCGCCTGAAGCAGAAATATAAGAATCTGAACTTTCATTTACATATACAGATATAGAAATAGATATAGATATAGATACAGATACAGATACAGATACAGATACAGATACAGATACAGATACAGATACAGATACAGATACAGATACAGATACAGATACAGATACAGATACAGATACAGATACAGATACAGATACAGATACAGATACAGATACAGATACAGATATAGATACAGATCCAGATCCAGATACAGATACGATATAGATACAGATACAGATACAGATACAGATACAGATACAGATACAGATACAGATACAGATACAGATACAGATACAGATACAGATACAGATACAGATACAGATACAGATACAGATACAGATACAGATACAGATACAGATACAGATACAGATACAGATACAGATACAGATACAGATACAGATACAGATACAGATACAGATACAGATACAGATACAGATACAGATACAGATACAGATACAGATACAGATACAGATACAGATACAGATACAGATACAGATACAGATACAGATACAGATACAGATACAGATACAGATACAGATACAGATACAGATACAGATACAGACACAAATACAACGCGAAAAAGTCAACTTGTCCGCTGGCGCAAAGAAAATAATTTAGCATTTAACATAATTTATTTCAGCGTCGCTGCCGGCTTCATTAATGAAATTGTTGAAAGAGTTCACGATTGCTGGCTTGTTGCAATGGAAGCGGTTGGTCTCGGTGGTTGGCTGGACGGGTGGCTGGGTGGGAAGGGGTGGTTGGCATGGGTTAGATGGTTTACGGCGATGTCAATAAGCGCGAACATTTTCTTGAATTACATGACTTTTGCTTTTGCCGTTGTTGCTGGCGTTGTTTCTGTTGTTGTTGTTGCTGTTGTTGTTGTTGCTCTTGTTGTTGTTGTTGCTGTTGTTGTTGTTGCTGTTGTTGTTGTTGCTGTTGTTGTTGCTTAGCAGATTGTTGTTGCTGCTGTTTGCTTTCTCTAATTGGCCGCAATGATTTTGTTAATTGAAATGATGCTCTCCAACTATGCAAATTGCTGTCTGTTGTCTGCTGCCTGCTGCCAGCTGACTGTTGTCTGATGTTATTGTTGCTGTTGTTGTTAATTATGTTTATTTAGCTCATTTACTCATTTACTAATCATTTTTTGCCACATTTTAATTTCTCCACGAATTGCGCCCGCTTGGCAAAAATTCGACATCAAATTGCCATTAGTTTGCGAAGCCTTTAACATAACTTTTGTATTTATTTCTGTGTATACATACGTAATCATGTGTGAATCTCTAAGTAATTATATGTTTTTGTATTTCAGGCATATGTGTGGTTGGGCGTATGCTCACTGCAATTTGCTGTTGAACAAATCCAATGGTAATGTATGGCATTAATCTTGCTAAACGTGGCCAGTGGCCATATTCTGACTGTGCCTGATGCTTGTTCCAGCTGCTGTTCTCAAGCCTTTTTCGCAATCGAGTGCCTCAATTTAAGTTGTCTGCGGTTTTATGGCAGATTTATTTTACGACCCAAGTCCCGGTCTCCATCAAACATCATCAGGCATTTAAATAAGCAAATGAAAACCGCAAAAGCCACCATCTGCACAGTTGACTACCCCGCTCCCTAATTAGCCGTCAACCCTCCTCCTCCGCCGCCACCGCCTTCTCCACATGACCAACGTCTATCAAAGACGATGCTTTGTTTATCGGGCCGAGGCCACAAGTCATTGATACTCCGTCCACCCCCTCTCAAAAACCAGAATGGCACTCAAATATTTACACACACCTGTGCAAACACAATACACTCCCGGCAAGCTCACACTCACGACTCACTCCGATTGAGGGGCATTTAAACTCCAACATTTACATGCACACCCACACACACACACATACACACACAAACACACACAAACAGACATACAACCGAATGTGCCAATTAAATGTATTGAAAATGTATTCAAAATTCGAATCCAACTGCGTGTAATTGCAAAAAAGACTTTTTGTTCAGTTATATTGGATAAAATATAGTTTTTGATCCTAAACAAATAAAACAGCTGCGGTTAGGTTTCACAACCAGCCATTTTTTGGGAAAATGCAATTGCAACGACTAAGCATATAAAGAGAAGGGCCGACATAGTTTCTCTTTTGTGAGTGAATATTGCCACTTTATCGTACAGCTGCCATATGAGCAATCAGCCAAAGACTTCTTCCAGAGAATACTGTTTTTTTTTAGGGTGATTTTAAATGCTGTCAAACAATTAGTCAGTGATAGCCCTATGCATAAATAAATACCTGTTCTTCTCTATTTAATTATAAAGTGTAGTTCACAGTGTAATTATAATCGAATGTGGTCTGTGCTGAAAGCCTGCTGATGGCTTCCCAATAAAATCCATAAAGCTCTCAGGTGTAGGCTGGTTGAGTGCGTATCTGCTCAATCAATGTTGAGTATGGCATTCATTTAGTGCTGACAGTTGTCGTTGCTGATATTAACATTATTGTTTCCATTTGGCCCATTTGCAAGCACCGATTGACATTCCTAATGGACACGCCTAACGGACCCTTCTCACACACAGTGTCCGCCTGCCCCAATCTCCAATCTCTCCTCTGATCCAACGTCCAGCATTTCAACTGTGACTTTTCAATTTTCAATTTTCGTATTGTCCAGCAAGAGTTTTGTTCCATTTTTTAAATCGACTCTGAATGGTAGTCTGCCTGCTGCGTTTTTATTTGATTGTCGATGCCTGCACTCGCACACTCACACACACACACACATACACTTCTTTGATTTTAATTGTATTTCTATGTATGGGGACGGGTGTGCAGTGTGTGTCTGTGTGTATCTGTGTGTGTATGTGTGGGAGTGATCGGCACGGACATTCGACTTCGATAATTCAATTGTAGAGCGCCCCCTCTGAATTTCATTGAGCTGTCATCAAAGTCTGTTAGGCAAACCATTCTGCGCAGTGGGCGGGGTGCAGGGAGAGGGGGCAGGTCCGGAGACGGGGATAAAAGCGTGTAACGACGAATGGCGATTCAATTATTCGAGGTGCCATCAAATAATTGAGTTAAGCTTTTATTTCAAATTGCCCAACTTTTCGGTGCCATGGGTCTCGCTCTCAGTGGGCCAGCTTAAAGGCATACACGACCATACCACACCACCCAACCCCAGCGACCCCAACGAAATGCCAAAAGGCAGCCATCAATTCATTACCGCTCATGCAGAAGATGAAACCCATCACAAGGAGTGGAGAGAGTGGGAGGGGGTTGAGAGATTCAGCTTACAAATTAGCCAATTGATTTTGAGAGCCAGCAAAGCATTTTACGCAAACTTAATGAAAACGGTCATGATTTTCCAGCAACACAAGCGCATAAATGAGCTTCCTTTGCGGGCAGACCATTTAGGCTGCATTTGATAAATAATTTAAATATATTCAAAATGTGCATATAGTATTATAAAAAATATGTGCACACAAATATAATATAACAGCGGTTTGAACTATCAACTCTCTCCGTGCTGTTAAGTATAGCAATTTGTAATTTAATAAACTTTGATTCACATATTTGGGCAAATGCAAATAAAGTTGTGAGTGAGCGCAACTAACGTGTGTGTGTGTGGGTGTGTGTGTGTGTGTGAGTGTATGTGGCAACTGAACATAACCACAACATTTTGCAGGATGTGACCCTAAACTAGAACAAACTGGGCAAATAATAACAACACAAACACCAACAGCAACAGCAACAACGGTAATGTCAATTATTATTAACACGAAAATCGTACGCATAAAACATAAATATAAACATAAACACAGACACACACACACACACACACACACACTAGAATTGAGTGCGTGACTATACAAAAGATAATGAAACAATGAGGCAACATTCCCGGAACTTGACATACTCGTAATAGAAATCCGACAAAAACATTCAAATTTATTTCAATGATAGTGGTTACTGACTATTTGACTATAGTTTTTTATTCCGGACAAATTGGGCTATACCATTTACAAAATATTTAGTTATACAATGCACTTTTTCGTTTAAGCTATTGTTATTATAATAAAAACTGAAAAACAATACTTAATAATATAATAATATACCCACTGCAAAAAAATTATTTGCAGCATAACCCAAAGCTTTCAACCAATCATGCCGAATGAATTTGCACAAACAATTTCTACACAAAATGTACAGTGAAACTTTATCATCGGACAGCTTACTTTTAATCCCAAAACGATTAGCTGCATTTTTCAAACAATAATTTTCTAACTGAAAAATGTATATGAAATTTAACTTAAATTCACTTGGCACAAAACGTATATTGAAAGTCCCTGCTCACGGTGGTGGTGGTTCCTTATGTGGAGCTTAATGTTGGCGATAATCTCCCTTTGACATATATCATTCAAAAGAAAAGTGAATTTTGATATACATCAAGTCTTGAAAGCTGACCACTTACAAATTAAATGGCAGCATGACTTTTGATTGATTAAAAATGTGAAAACCCGTAAGAATTTGGCAAGGATTATATTGTGTGTCATTTTCTGACATCTCGTTTCAGAGTGAAATTAATTTAAAAATTGCCAAGCTTGGATGATCAAATTTATAGCATTTCCATTAGTTATGAGTGAAATTAGTCAGTTGCAAATGCAGTTAAAGGACATTGTGTAAATTATTATGTGGGCATGTGGCATGTGGGCATGTGGCATTTGGCATTTGGCAATTGGTATGTGGGCATGTAGGCGGTGTATGGTATTTCAGTTACAGCTCGCCCAACTACTAGCAGACAAAACATTGTCACAACAGTCTGACCAACAGAGAGTCTGACTGACTGACTGACTAACTGACAGTAGCAATTGCAATTCAAATTCCCAACCAGGCCCCAATGTCACGCACCAGCTGTTTCGTGGTCAATGGTGTTGAACAGCCCGAAATACTAAAGCAATGCAGCTGCAACAACCAAACATTTATCAAAAATGCAAGAAAAAATATACAAAAAATAAATGCCACAGTTTGTTAACGGCAACGACTAAAAATGTTCAACGCTTTTTGCCAAAACTAACAAATTTCTTTTTATTTTCCATGTTTTTTTTTTTTTGTATAATTTAAATTTGTTTTGGTTGAGTTCTTTGTACGATTTGGATTATTGTTTGCGTGAATAGGTTTAGAATAGAGTTGCACTGTCATGACACCAATGCACTTTAGTTTAACCCGGCCAAAACGCCCACATCTCATTTTGCCAGCCTAATTAAGAGGCGTTTCGCAATATGCATACACAATGAGCCCCAAAACATTCATCTTTGCAACTGCCACTAACAGCCTGCAACCAGCAGCATGCAGTAGCAAATTGACACCACCACCTGCCGCTTGAAACACACACACACATAACACCACCTCCCAACCTACACACACACACACACGCCTAACCCTCTATGATGTAAATAGGTAGCGATTTGATTTTATTTCGATTGCGGATCTGCGGCTTCTGCTGCAGTTGTGTTTAATTAAAAGGGCACTGTCGACAGCCAATGGGTGTAGAAGTGGCGGGGGTGTGGCCATGGCAATACACTCTGTCACAAATTTTACAGTGACAGTCACAGTCAGTTGGTCATGCAGTCAATCAGAATCGCAGCAGACACACAAAACTAACATCCACAGTCAGACAATCAGTTGGTCAATAGTGATTACGTATTCGCCATGTTGCAGCTGTTGTCGTTGCAGCTGTTCTAGTTGCCTTCGTTGTTGTTGTTGCTGCTGCTTGTTGTTCGCAAATTCAACATTTATGCTCTGTAATTGTTGTGATTGTTCTGGCAGCCTCCACCATTACACTAAATGCTCAGCCCAACGATAGATTTATGTTTTTGGGTTCTCTTATTGAACACGCTTAATGGTAAGCGTCCGTTACTGCATTATATATATTATATACACTTCTCATTCATACATACACTATTCAGGCAACGATTAGTTCATAATTTGTTTACACACTTAAACATTTCAAACAAATTTATACTTGAAGCTACAATTTCACTGGAATTCTATTTTGGTCTTCAATTTGTTATAGTTTATATTTGTGAAGAGCTTGCGTATTTCGCTTATCGAAAATTGCGTACTGTATTAGGAAATACTGACAACATAAACCTTAGCTAGCAAACATTTTAAATAAACATATATATTCAACACAACAACACAACAACAAACGCCGGCGACTTCATGAGGAGCCAAGGCCGTTGTCTCTATTGGATCTACCGATAGGAGCGCTTTATCTGATATTCTCGAAAGTGAGTACCACCAACCAGAAGCTATTGCGGAACGTATCAACTGCAATGAGATGTGAGCATTCTCACCTCATGATACACAAGTACAAAGTCTATAAGCAATATCACATGAGCCATTCGAGTGGCAGGGCTAATCATGTTTTGCAGGTGAGCCGCTGGGCTAGGTTAGGTTAGTCCGGTTTACAACAGGGAGGAGGTAGAACACCCAATACGCAGTAACCGTTGTCCCGCTCAGGTGCTGACCGAATTCGACGAGCTCTATATCAACGCTGGCTATGACGTAATCTTTACCGGCAGTCTGCTGGATTGTGAGGATTTCAATCAGCTGTCAACTGGTGAGGAGGCCATCAATGCGAAACAGATGCAAACATTTATACATAAGTTATACACTGATGTGGAGGCCACACCAGATGACTATGGATTTAAAAAGCGCCGGTTGATTCACACCGTAACGCTACTTAGCTTATTAAGGGTATTTGAATTGTTCTCTGGAAAACTGAGAATCATCAATTGCCTGTCCCCCATAGATATTTCAGCGATTTCAAATTGTTAGTTCCAGTGCCCCAGCTATCCACTAGCAGCTACACATCGAGGTGCGTGGCATCTTCTTTGGGATAGTTAATGCAAGCGTGGTGCAAGTAAGCGAGGAAAAAAAATTGATCGACTTTATGTCCATCATCTGCTGGTCTTTGACATGTCTTAAAAATCTGTGAATTGCATGTGTCTATTGCATTTCAACTCAGACTGTTCACTTTTCTCTCCAACTCACAAGACGCCACATGGAGATCGACCAGTGCAGCTATTTCTTCGGCCACAAGGAGCAGATAATAAAGGATGTTGTTGAACCTAATTTAAAAAAAAAAACAATTTAAACTTGTTTTTTGCACGGCTGTCAGATAATAAATATCAATTAGAAACCACAAGCAGACTTTTGCTTGCGTTCCAAGTCCGATTAAAGCTGCCAAGCGTTTATTGACATTGAATCAGTAAGCATTCTTAAGTGCATAACTCAAAATATTAACTTGGAATGGAAGTAGGTATTTAAAAGAGCAAAAAAGCAAAAGCAAAATCTGAGCTCGAGAGGGAAAAAAGATGCTCAATTACAGACTAGTTAAAAAAAGGTGCAAAGTGTGATTTTAGCAACGGTTGATTACTGCCGGCAGGGCTCACTTTACGCTTAATGACAAACGCTGAGTAGGCTGGCTTGAAAAGGTCACACAATAGGCATATTGCGTGGAATCTTCGTCAATGTCAGTAAATAATTTTTCACAGCTCGAAAGGCTCCTCATCAAGAAGTGAAGAGTGAGAAATGAGAAATGAGAAATGGTTGCCGGAAGCAGCGTCCATTTCTTGTTGACATTTGGAGAGTGTGAAAAGTGAAAAGTGAGCCAGGCGTCATTAAAATGTAAGCAGCAGCCACATCGGTTTTTCTCTGATGCATTAGTACACACACACACACAGACACACACACACAGACTCACATACACTTACACAAACTGTCCAGCATCAGTCTAAGCAGCCCAACAGCGAGTCTCAACTTCAATTTCATTTGCGCTTTAAAGTCATTTTTAATTTGTTACTCTCTTAAATTTTCTCGCTGTGTGTGTGTATTTTGTGTATTTCGGCATCGTTTGTTTTTTTTTTGCTCTTTCATACTCGCATTCAAAGTCATTAAGTCAGCTTTGTTACGCCTCAATGCCTACGGCGTAGCAGACTGAATGCCAACCTCATTCTCCTGCTCTCTCTCTCTCTCGACCCATACCATTTAGCCGCACGGCAGAGATTCCCTTACCTACAACTACACGAACCTACCCCCACAACAGCCCCCCACCCAACCATCCCCTCCCTTACTTTAGTAATGTGTTTTAAAGTTTCGCGGACGGCAACAATTAAATAAAAACTGAGCCACACCAATTAAAGTGAGAATCTTCTGTTTTCTATCTCCATCTCCATCCCTATCTCTATCTCTATCTTTATTACTATCATTTTCCTCCCGTTTTTTTCTTCACTTGACCGAAATGGGGTAAAATAGTTTTGCAACAAAGCGGGTGAGTTGCAAGAAAGCAACAAAACGAACTCATAATTGCGCGCTAAACGCCATTCGAGTGGACATTTTTGTAAGCACTGTGGACCTTAATGAGAAGTCGGCATCCAGCTGGTCAGCAGCTTCAGCTGCCACCGCCATAAAAATCTCTGCAACAACAACAACGACAACAACAAATGTTGCTGCAAACAGAAAAAGTTAATTTATAAACGCTTTTCAGTTAAAAAAAAAAATAAAAATAAATAAATAAAATTAGGGAAGGGAACTGCAAGCGAGGGCGAGTCATGGAAAGACATTTAAGAGCTCATGCCAAAACAAAAACAACTTGTGACTGCTGAGACATGAAATACCCTATAATCCGGTCTTTATGTTGTCCAAATCTCTTTGAAATTCCCAACGATTAGTGCAAATATTTTAATTATAATACTATGCATACAAACACGAAACGCTTTTATTTGAGAAAAAAAAAACAAAAATAAAACAAAAACAACCAATTATAATTTCATTCCATTGTAAATGAGATCATGGCACAAATAAAAACTCAAATTTTCTCAACTCTAATAAAAAATAATTGGCGTATACGTGAAATAACTACAAATTGCATCCAGTTTGCTAATACTTCAAATTATTTCTAGTCTCATACGCATTTTGTTTGAGAAAGTTAATTTTGCATAAGTGTGGAAATTGTCAACATATTTATATAAAACTGGAATTGGCAAAATGGTAACTAGACAAGGCAGCTTAAGAGTGAGTTATTTATTTTTGAAAGTTACTATAAATTTTAAGTCTTTCAATTTTAATTTTTTGTTTTCATTACGAATAAACATTATTTCATTACTCATCTCGTCGCTTGATTTGGACTACAAATATTATTGAAACCTAAGCTGTGTTTGACTGCTATGAATTTATATTGGGTTCCTCAACAGTTGATGTATCGCATTTGCCGCACTCGACAACTGCAGCGTATTTCGAAAAACTCAACAATATTAAATTTGCAGAAGCTTCACAAAATGAGACAAATAAATGCGCTCTCAAAGCACTCGTGCCACAAGGAATTCTAGTTGCCTGCGTTTTCACAGACATGGATTTCATGATATTTACAGCACGTGCAATTTCAAAGTCGCACAGCACTTTGAACATTGCTCCAAAATAAATGGAAGTAATTAAAAAGTTTTGTACACAATTCAAATTTTTTGATATTTTTTTTATTTCTTTTGTGTACTTTGTTATATTTTGTGAAATTACACTGTCAAAAGACAATGTGAAAGGTGTCGCAAGTTGACTCCAGTTTCGGAAATGAAGCTCAAGCTGAAGCCGAAGCTGCTCCTGAGGCTGCAACTAAAGCTTCAGCTAAAGCGACGCTAACTGACAAGCTCTTTTGAGCTGGTGTCTGATGTCAGCGACAGGAGCAACATAAAGTAAGAATTAAGAATGCAGTGGTCGGGTAAGCCCCATTGCGATACATACTGCACCCAGCTGCGAAATATAATCTACTTCTATTGTTAAATTTCCCCTTTCCAATTTTGCACACTCAAATGTAAGCATGCGTAGAGGTTCTCTCATTTCCCATAGCTGACACGGGTACAACAAAATTCAGCCTAAACTGCAGGCATATACATATGGGGCTGAAGAATATACACACATATTGTATACTATGTAAATATATATAAGTCAACTAGATTTGTGTCAATATTCGCTCTCTCTCTCTCTCTCTCTCTCTCTCTCTCTCTCTCTCTCTCTCTGAGATCTGAGATGGGGTATGGCTATATCGACTGGGCTGTTGATCCTGGTGAAGAACATATATACTTTATACAGTTGGAAATGTGTTGTTGTGCTTCAGAGTACAAAAGCTATACAGTAACTCAGAGTCATTGTTTTCTCGCCTGTCAACTCTGCGTATGAGTGTTGTCGCTCAGTGGGAAACTTCGAAAATACAGAAGTGACAGCTTAGTGTAGAACGGAACTGAACACCAGCAATGCAGAAAATTTCTCTTTAAATAGTCTCTAAATAATTCAAAATGGCAATACTTTGACAGCACTGATTCGATATTCATGCTCAGAGGGAGGGAGGCTCTCTCTACCAGAGCTTGTGCATACACCATTTAATGTTTGACAATAATTACTTGGTTATGCAAGTTTTGCCGTCGGTAAGATGCGTATGTGCTACTTAATACACACTGTGTGTGTATCTGATTGTGTGTGTGTATATGTTAATGATCTACTATTGCTTTAACCCATCGCTATCCAATGCATTTGGCAAACCAGTTCGTTAATAGTAATTTGCCTTATCTCACCACGCAAAACTCAAGATTCTAGGCGAAATGCAGAAATTGATAGGCAGATAGACACACACACACACACACACATAAGTACTTGTATATATGCTAATTAGCTCGGTGTATTCTCTGCTGTTCATCGACTTCAGACTCAGCCTGTTGGCGGTCAATTCCACAAATACGTACAGATTGCTGAGCCTAAGTAATTGGCTCTTTGAATTTAGTAGCTGGGCCAATTGTAAAAATGAGCTCGATTGGAAATTATAGACACGGCTAGCAAAGGTGTGTGGGCAATCGAAAGTATTTGTCTTATGGAATTTACTTTAAGGCCAATTAATTGATTATGTGCACACTTGCAGATATGCATATAAACAGCTAAGCTGAATTTGCAGGAAGTTGGAAAACTGTGGACTTGAGAACATCATATTTAATGCATGTGAGTCGAGAGAGCTCGATTAGAGATACCTGAAACCAAGCTTCTAAATATGAAATACGAGTTTAGTTAATTCAACACGTTATCGGTAATCGCTACAGAACGGAGACAGTTATCGATAATACACAACTAACTTGATATACCTGTGCCATACTCATATCCCAAATTTGAGGTCTCTAGGAACAGACGGACATGTCTAAATCGACTTGATTGATTCATTCTGTCTGCACATCTTCATTATACCTTTCATTACATTTTGATGGGTTCAGGCCTTTAAAGTTTACATGCAGAATTAGGTTAGAGAACAACAATTCTGTAATAAACATTTTGTACTACACACAGAAAATGTATGCTCTTTTGAATTCATGGACGATTCATATTTATTTACTTATATTCTCGAAATTGTGGGAACAAAACATTGGGAATTTTATTTCGTTGATTTTACATGATTGCAGTACAGCTTTTGTCTCTGAGTAAATATTGAGCTGCATTATGAAATAAACCTGGCTGCCTATTTTGGGGAGAAAGTTCCAAAGGGGTGTAAGTGTGTGGCAATTTGGACTGTAACAAGCACTTGATGCCCACGTGCTATAAGCCCAGACTGGCAGCGCAAAAGACCCAATGAAGCAAACAGTCAGCGCAACTAATTCAATACTACACTGAAGCGTTTTTTGGCAATTGGAATTGCAGAATGCTGAAAGCTGAAAGCTGAAAGCTTTTTCAAATACACAAATTGCACCACCGAAGCCGGAATACACTGACCCACCGCACTGTCGCCACTTATTTTTGTGCAACTTAATTATAAGTGAAAATTGCGTTGAAATGCATAAAAATGTGCGAATATTCTTTGACTGTTGCAGCATTTTGGGGCCATGCCTGTTATTCGGTTATACTATATACACACCCACATACATCCGCACGCCCACAAACACACACACACACGCACATACACATAAAGAGTAATCGCAAAAATCACGGCACAACTGGCAAGCGACGCCATTTTGTTGTGCCATTTTGTAATTTTCTTTTTTTGTTCTTTGCTTTATATATTTTTTTTACTGATGTTGTTTGCCAGAAGCGCCCACTAAACGAGGAATGTTGGAAAAGTTGAAAAAAACCGCGTTACGAAGAAATTTTGCACATTTCAGGCAGGGAAAATTGCGCCATTCAATTAATTTGCCTTGTTGCTGCTGTGCTCGATAAATAAATGCATTATGGGCATCAAATAAAGTCACACGAAATTAAATGAAACCACAATACAGTGTATGCTTAGTGATGAAACGCAATGCACAGAAAGGAAGTACTTGTTTGTGGTGGCACGGCAATGGTTGGGGGGCAGGAGAAGTGGCAATGGTGTGTTGCATTAGCGTAATGCAATTGGCCAGCAATTGATAGCAGGTTCACTATAAAATGGATCCGCTTATTAGGTTAATTCTTTGTTGCTTTTTATTTTACATTAAATTGCTGTCGCATCATGACGAAAATGAATGAAAATGAATGGAAATTGCTTCAAATTGCTTGGGTAATCTTTGTGCAAAAAAATTTAAATGCATTTGCCTGCGCACTTTAATAATTGATTAAAAAATAATAACAACACACCAGCAAAAGCGAGGCCGCCAAATACAATAACAAGCGGCGAACAAAATAACAAAAAAGAAAAAAAAATAAAAATAAAAATAAAAATAAAATAAAAATTAACGCTAGAGCAGGGAAAACGAACAAAATCGATTTAATTCCGTTTTGTGAAAATATTTGCTCAGCCAAAAGAGAATATTTTAAACCTTAACAGAGTTGGGCAACAGCCGAATGCCTGCCTCATGCAGCTTATAGCACTGAAATTGTGTGGCAATTCTATTGTGTGTGAAATATGTTCACATTGGATGCAGAGGCCCACTTAAAAATGGCAACAAAGAGCAGCCGCAGCAAATAATCGCGAAACAAGTAAAAGCCGCTTTGAGCATTTTTTTAGTACAGCACAGTGCAATTTGATTATACGCTCAGTTCCAAAGCAAAACAAAACAGAAATTAGGTAAAAAAAAGTGCTAAACTGGGCTTAGTTCACATAAAGAAAACTGTTCGCAACCGATTCGAATACAATTCAGTTATACAATGGCTGCAAATGGCAAAACATGCTCTATATTCAAAATCAGGGTGTCAGGATTCCAATTCCGATTCCGGTTACGTGTTTTGTTAATGTTTTGCCTTGGATACAGTTATTGCAGGACTAACAATATCAGTATCGGGTTTTTGGGCCTTAAGCTATTTTGAAATTTAGATTCTGATTTCAATTGCGAATACTGAATTTCAGTCGGTAAACATGCGGCTCCGATTCCAATCCCGGTTTGCCCCTCTGCATAAGATATAAAGAATGTATGATGTATATACAGCAGATATGTAAAATAGGTTATATTAATCATAGAACTCGGCTTTTCTAAGCACACTAATCGCTACTTGCCATCTCCCATAAGCAATTCATATGTTTGTAGATTTGTTCTTTTTTCTTCCCTTTTTGCACATTTTATTGATATAAACTAAACAAAGGCAGCCGCATCATTACTGAATAGGTTTGTATATTGAAAAGAGGGTAAATTGAAAAAGGTTTTCACATTGAGATACGTATAGATACATATAATAGCTATATACATACGTATACATTGAGGTCGACAATTTTGTATACATATATTGTCTACATTGTGCTGGTGAAGTCAACGCTGAAGCCCCAATCAAAAGCTCGATATTGACGTTGATGACCGTGCTGGTTGCCAATGTCTAGTTAGAAATACTAGCTGTTATTTGGGTGGGTGTGTGTGTGTGTGTGATGTGTGTGTGTGTGTGTGCGTGTGATTGTGTGTGCATGTGTAATTAATTATTTAACAAACAATTAACTGTTACTCGCAGGCAGTGGCAGACGTTGGAAAGCACAGTTCGAATGGATTAAATATGCAATGTAAAATATTACGTATACGCAGCATAAAACGTGGCTGAAATCCTGACATGTTTGCCCAGACAAATATATAACCAGAGAAAATCTTAGAAAGAGAAGCACGGAGAGGGGGAGACACCATCGTCAGTGCCATAATGTGTCATATGTCAATTCTGCCTGCTGTGCTCAAGGTAATTTCAAGTTGCAAATAAAAAATTAAAAGCTAGTCCGCTTCTCGCTTTTCGCTTCACAAGCATTGAACGCATGACATATAAGCTATGCATGTACACGTATTTGTATATATGTGTGTGCGTGTGTGTGTGTATGGGTTTTAAGTTGAGGTAGAGCAAGTCACAAGTCGGTGCTTGACGGTGAGGTTCGGTGGCTACTTAGACATTTATAATATATGACTCTTGTTGCTGTTGCTGTTGTTGTTATTGTTGCTGTTGTTGTTGCTGTTGCTGAACAGGAAATCAAATTGTGCAGACAATCTGATAAGTATATGCATACATATACACATTGATTAGGACTTGTATTAAAACATAATACAAATCGATTTTATTATTCTTGCCACACATGTATATGTATATATATATCAATTTTTGTTTGTGCATAACGAATTGGCCTCAGTCATAATGCTCGAGCAACTTTCAACTAAAATTGTAAATAGAATTACAAATTGCCTGTTTCATGGATGGGGGCCAGCACGGCAGATATTCGTTTTGCGTTCTACGCATTGCGCATACGCCACGTAATCTGCAGCTCATAAAAGCTTAGCAGAGGTGCTCACAACAATTAAATAATAATTAGTTTATGATGTGAACATAGTTTAAAACAAAATTTATTTAATTTGCTCACAATTTTGAACAATTGTCTGCTAACTGGCTTTAACTTTCCCGAAAGTTCTGTCTACAAATCTGATACAAGCCAGGGCATAAAAGTATTGACGATAAAAATTATTTATTTCTTGTTCCAAGCTTTCTATAATTAAAATAGTATCTCTCTGCGATCTCTCATTCAATTCATACGAATTGAAATTAATTCTCGGAAATTCAAATCTACAAAGAACAAATATAATGTGCTGGGGCTTTCCGAAGAAATTCTATTGATTAGTTGGCACCTTTGCCCGCACTCGTGCATCAATTTGCAATATGCTAAAAAGTGTAAAACTTCAACAGAAACAAAGTGCAAAACTAATGATTGTCATATAAAATTTAAGTGCCATAAAACTCAAAACCTCTTAACAGGGAAAAAATCCAGTTGCTAAATGTGCACAAATACACATGTGAAACAAATATTTTATCTCCGATTCAAACAATCGCATAACAAGCATATAATAATTTATTAGATTTAAAACAATTAGTATCAAGTAGTGTGTGCATTTGAATTCCAGGAAATCAATTTTAGTCAAAATTCAATATTAAATTACCTTTTTAATTATTTTGAATACCCAGAATATATATTATACAATATATTCGCAAAATAAGTCTGTCTGACATCTGACTCAGAGAATGAACACGTTAAGAAGCAAACAACAAAAGACATAAATTAATTTATTTTTTTTGAGTCTAGCTCTCAAACTAAAAGTGAATGCAAACTGACAGTTTATGACGCCAAGTAGTTAAAATACTGATTCGATACTTCAGTAGCAGAAAATCACTTAAATTCTAATCGCCTCAATACCTCAGTTTCTCTAATTTTAGAAATATTGAATTTTGTAATTTAACTTGGTTTTATACCCAAATATAATTAAAATTGAAGGACACGTCTCCTTTGCCAAAGGGCAGAGCATAGTTCACCGCCGATGGATTGGAGACCACTTTATGATACAGTTGTAAAGGCCTTAAGTTGTTTCATCGATAGAATTGACATCCTTTTTGATACAATATAACTGCCCTTTTTGAAACTGTGGACTTAAATGTAGATGTCAGCTCAGTTACTCCCGTATACAAAGGTATAAAATATGGCTTTAACAAGCGTGGAATTAAATGGAAAACTGGAACAAGTTATATATGCGCACACATAGGCATCAATATTAAAAAGTGATTAATAGTCGCAGCTATTAAGGTTAGTTAGTCATGCAGAGACTGTGGCAAATTAGCACTTGTTCTTATTAATATTTATTGCTCAAGCCCAGATTTTTTTATGGGCAACTGTTATAAATTTTATCTTTATCTCCACTATATATATATATATCCTTGGGTTCAATTGAAATGTATGCACAAATATTGGGTCAACAATATTTTTTTGTTCATAATACATTTCGACAGAAATACAAATTTAGCACATGGAAAAATCAATTGCCCATAACATTATATTTAATTTAACAATTTTGATTATTAAGTTTCCATAAAAACAGGTTCGTACTCTTTTCATATTCACTGCGTTGCAAAAAGGAAATAAAATATACAAAGTTGTCTGCGTGCTGTTGAAAGTATATTCATTCATTTATAAAAGAATTTGAGGGAATTCCCAAAATACCAACAGAAAAGGTAAGAATGCTGTTGTCGAGTTAGCTCGACTACGGTATACCCTAAGCCAAACTGTCTTTTTCTTCTCCTCATTTTTGTTCTAGTTTTATTGCCTTTATTCTATTCCCTTTAAAAGTTTTACCCACAGGCCCTGACAAAAAGCTAGGACATCTTCAGCCATATATCAGTGTATTACTAAGAAGCCTCTGACTTTTAGAATTGTGTGTGTTTATTTGTATCGATATATATCGATACATCCACCGTTCAAATGAAGAGAATCTGCACATGGTATCCATACCCATATTCCAAATTTGAGTTGTGCATGTTAATATATACGGACAGAAGGACATGGCTATATCGAATCGCCTGTTGATCCCGATCAAGAATATATACATATTTTCTTTATGGGGTCGGAGAGGATACTTCCTTCTGGCTGTGACATGCATTTGCACAAAACCATTAAACCACTATTTTTACACATTGGTAGTGGACTAATAATTAATCAAAGAGAAACTGTGTATATTGTCCTTAATGCAGAGTATCTTTCAGTCGTCAAGTGCTCTCGACTCGAGCATTCGTACTTGTTTCCCTTTGTGTGCGTGTGTGTGTGTGTCTCTCTTGCGGTGCACATGCACTGCGATTATTGTTGTTGTTTTTACTAGCTAACTGGCTGACTGGCTGGCTGGCTGGTTGGGTTGTCGCAGCTTGAAACGGTGATCGCCGGTGCCAGGCACCGAATGCTGAACGAGAAGCGAGCAACAACAGCAACAATAATAACAGCAAAACAAAACGAAAAGCGGAAAAAAAACCCACACACACAAACACACACACACAGAAAACAGCAGCAACTACAACGCGCACACAAAGAGGCAATAAAGCAACGCCGACAACACAACGAGAAAAATATTTTTTATCGCAAGCGAGCGAGCAACAACAACAACAATGAAACAAAATAAAGCAAGAAAATACCTTGGCGATCAAGCGAACACACAGCAACAGCAACAACAACAACAACACTTGCACGAAACAGCGAAAGGAGGGAGCAAAGGAAAACCGAGAGGCGAAAAGAACACGAGAGAGAGAGAAGGCAACAGCAGAACATGTGACCAAGTCAACGTTTCAGTTTAGTCACAACAACGAACATCGACCGGTCGACCTGTGTACATGTATGTATGTATGTATGTATATATGTATGTATGTGTGTATGCATATATTTATGTATGTATGTATGATGTTATTACGCCCCCTCCCTTTCCCTCGCCCCCTACCCCATAAGCAAGCCAACACACGTCAAACAAACAGATCATCAACGAACCGAATCCGTTGCCTACAAACAGCAGCGAGCAACAAACAAACAAACAATAATAACAATAACAGCAACCGGCCGGCACAGCAGAGCAGAGCAGAAGCAGAAGCTGGTTCTTGGGTGGGGAGGTGGTGCGGGCGGTGCTAGCAGGGCAAAGTGGGTGCTGCTTGGCAGGCATCAAGGAGCCAGCGAAGCGCAAAGCGACGCGTCGCTGCTGACGTTAACAGTGATGTCAACAGCGATGGCAATGGCGACTGCGACTGCGACTACGTCTGCGTGTGTGTCTGTGTGAGTTTGTGTGTGTGTGTGTGTGTGTGTGTGTGGAACTTGCTGCAAGCTGCTGCTGGAAAATGCAGTTAAAACTGGTTTCGGTCGCCTCATGCAATTTTTGCGATGCTGCTGACACACAGGTAATCTAATAGTTGTAGGCAACAGCCTGAGACTCTCAGCCACAGATTCTTTTTTTGTTTGTTTGTTTTTTTTTTTGCAATCGCAATCAGCAACTGTAACAGCAACGGCAACGGCAATGGCAACAGCAACTGCAGCTAACCGTTTTCTTTGACTTTGGGTTTGTGTCTTTGATTTTTGCCTTATGCTTTTTTATTCGTGTCTTTTAGAATTTGAGCATTGAACATTTATGTGCAATTTGCGTAAATATATATTTTTATGTGTGTGTGTGTGTGTGTGTTTAAGTGTGTGTGTGTAGCTTAAGTAGCCTGCAAAGACCGCAGCGAAAGTTACGCTCAAAGCTCTCATAAAAGTTGCTGCCTCGGTCAAAGTATTAGCAAAGTTATTTGCCCGCAACGGACAAACGAACGCAGATGCAACAACGGCAACGGCAACAGCAACAGCAACAACAAAGCCAACACACACACACACACACACACACACACACACACATGCACATACGCAGGCTGCAATTAACTTTGTGGTCATCAGTCAAGCAACCGAAGCAACCCAAGCCACCCACTGCCTTTGTATCTGTGTTCCTCTCTTCCCCCGCACGTGTGTCTACGACTGTGTGTGTGTGTGTGTGTGTCTATGTGTGTGTTGGTGCTGAAGAAGAAGAAAATAAAGCTTTGAGCAATGGCGGTGGCTTTTGCTGATGCTGCTGCTGCGGTTTGGCGTTGCAATTGCAATATTGCTGATGTTGCTAACGTTGGTGCCGCCGCTTCTGTTGCCAGCGCGATTAAAGGCCAAAGCGACATGCGGCACCAGACCAGCTGATCATACAAGCATTACACTCAGCAAAATCGAAAATAAAAGCACACAAAACTTAAATCGCAATAGGAAACATAAATCGTGATTATTTCTGTAAAAACAATCGCATCCAAATTATTTTTACTTATTAAAAATGGTTTCCTTCTGAATTTGAAATGTAATGAAGATGGTTTGTCATTGGTTTTTTTTTCCAAGTGTATCACTATATAGCCGTATAAAGTCTCCACACACACGTACATAGGTAGGCATATGCAAAAGCTAGCTAAATTATGCTAAGTTAGGTAGCAGGCAACGCCACATCGTCCCACCGCACCACCGCACCACCATCCCACCACCCACTACAATTGGTCTTCTTTACAAGTAGCCATCAAAGCGTGTCGAACTTTCTTTAGCTTGAAGTGCTCCACTCAAAAGAAAACTCGTTTTACTTTGCTGCTCAAAACGGAAAATGAGTCATACTCAAATATGAATATTCATTTATCTATAATTTGCACAATATATGATGAAGTTTATTCTAAAACAATATAATTCACACAAATTAATTGAAGCATGGAACACATTTGAATATCTTTGATCAATCAGGTTTGAGCTTTGTGCACCGATAAACAACAGAAATGTTCTCGAACTTGACACAACTTGCAATTTGTATTGCTCGCATTAAATTGAGTGAAAATATAGAACAGTACTCAAAAAGTATAGTCAAGATATGATATATTATATCAAGGTATATAAGTATGATTCCCCTAAAATCGAGAACGTTTGTTGGCTTTGAGACTGGTATTCAATTTGAAGACGGAATTAATTCAATTACTTAAGACTTCTATTTTATTAACTTCCTGATTGAATTCTTGAAGCTATATCGAACAAATATTTTAAATCATATTAAGTAAGTTTAAAATAATGAAAATACAATTATTACAATTAAGTAGCAATCGATTGTTGTTCCGCCTATTGCTGTAAAAAATGAATGTGTTTTTTGTAGAATACGAACAAGAAACTGTAAAAAAAACCGGTTGACTTTGCAAACATTTGTTTTAATTAGTAAACTGAATGATACAAATGATGAATGTATTCAATTCTATGGAGTTAGTTTGTGAAATGGATTAAATTTCTTCTGGTGTTGAAGTGGCAAATGTGATTGACAAGAATTTGGCAATTGCAGTGATCTAATATATATTACATAAATTTGTCTATGTATGTATCTATGTATGGATGTATTTATGTATGTATGTATGGATGTATGTGTGTGGGTAAAGTATGATGAGGCAATATCATAAATAGTGAGGACAAAACCAGTTGCTGGCGCTGCTGCTGATGCTGTGGCTTGTTGTTGTAGGATTGAATGGGTGTCAGTCTGCAACTAGCACATTGATATTGATGCGACCTGCAGTGATGCAGCAGCAGCAGCAGCAGCAGCAGCAGCAGCATCAACTGCATCAACTGCATCATCAACAGCAGCAGCAGCAGCAGCAGCAGCAGCAGCAGCAGATAGTCAATGGCATCGATTGCTGCAGCTGCATTCTTGACGTTGCCCCGTCTGTCATATTGGAACTGGAATTTGAATCCGGTTGCCAGACTGTCTCATCTGCTGCTGCTGCTCTGTCTCTCTTTCTAATTCTCCACCACTGCCTATACACCTCTCACTCTCTCCCTCTTCCTATCTCTCTTTCTCTCTCTCTCTCTCTCTCTCTCTGCATGTGTCTAGCAGTGATTTTTGTTGTTGTTGTTGTTGTGTTGTTGTTTATTAAATGTCATTAAAGCCATTTCTTTTCCTTGCCTTTTGCTCTTTGGCGCCAGCCACCCATGCAACAGCCATGTGCAAGCTGGAGTAAGACGGATAGAGAGTGGATATTGATGTGAGTGTCAGAGATAGAGATAGAGATAGAGATAGAGCGATAGAGGGGAACGGGGGGATATAGAGTGCATAGTCAGGTCTGTTCAACACTCTGCTCAAATGTCAAAAGGTACAGCGGAGCTTTTTGCAAGAGGAGCACAATAATAACAGTATAGAGCGCAATCAGCAAATTGCATTAAATGACGTTGTGTTGTTATTTGATTGTTGCCAGAGCAGCAGCAGCAGCAGCAGCAGCAGCAGCAGCAACGGCAGCAGCAGCAGCAACATGAAGCACAAGGAAAAGGAAAACGTCGTCCAAATGGGGAAATGAGAAAAACTGCACACATTGGCTGGTTGTTTGTCACGCTGCTCTGTCACATGACTGACTGACTGACTGATTAACTGATTGACTGATTGACTGACTGACTGTATCGCGGACCCTTGCACTTGCACCAAACTCAGCTGGGCTCAAGCTCAAAGCAGGCGCTTACCGCTTGACTGTCTCGCGTCGAAATGTGCTGTGAGTTTTGTACACGGTAAACAATTTGGAATAGTTTAGTTTCGATTGAATTAAAGCCAAATGGAAATTTACAAACAACTTTAAGGTTTAATTTGGTGCGTGCCGTCTGCACTGGAGACCATCAAGAGAAGACCATGAATTTTTATTGATATTTCATTCAACAGCTGAGAACAATAACAACAACAAACAACAAACAAAAAACTGCCTGCGAAATACTCTGATTTTATTTATTTTTGATCAATCTATGAAGGAGGTTCCTGGTAAATTGAATTGCTGGAGATATGGGCTTTTCAGATTTTGTGGGCGTGGGCAGTGGGCGTAGTCGGAAAATTGTTTTCCACTTTTTTTGGAGGGTGTAACTAACCACATACAGTGTCTCAGACCTTATTGCGACCAGTGTCTAGCAAAAAATTTAAAGTGCTATAAAGTTTAAGCAAGGAAACAAACGCAAAATGTTTAAATGCCAATTTGTTTCATGTTGTTTCACGCTTGAAAAAGAAACTTTAGTTTTTATTAACATATTAATTAACTAATTAAAATTAGTCAAATGCTGAAAACATATCCATAATACATAGGGGAACCCCCGGTTTATTGGGATCATATATTCATTTTGGTGATTAATATATGCATATATAATCGGTCATTGGAATTTTTGAATAATAATGTATAATTCATTTACGGCAGGCAATTAAAATGTATGCTGGACTGGTCGAAATAAGGTCTGAGACACTGTACATTTCAGATCTGGTGCATCAATTTTATAAATTGTCTGAGAGCGAGCCAAAAAGAACATTCAAATTGTGCTGGATATCGCTTATCAGAATTAAAATTGTCAATTAAAATGAAAATGAATTCGAAACGATTTTTATTCTCAACTTATTTTGGCTTTAAAAGATGAACTGTAAATATTAATCAAACTATTTGTTACTACATATAAATATTGAATTGGAATTGAATTGATTTGAATATGCTTTGCTATGCTTTGTTTTTCACAGTGTATGCAGTATGCATAAGTGTGTGACACAGTACAATCCACTGTTTTAAAGATCCACTTAAAGCAATTTGATCACTACTGTGGCATTTTTACGCTACATGTGCCTCGCCATAAAGTTGTTGCCCCTGACTGAATACCGACCTGCTCCTCCTCCTCCTGCCCACCACGCCCCGTTGCAACCAACACCCCTGGAACGGCGGCGCCGGCATCAAGGACGCGAACACACAAATCTGTGGCGCACATTAAACGTTTCACTTAATTAAAATCAACGGCAACTGCAACACGACTCCCCCGCATATTTCACATACATAAATATAAATGTATATATATATCTGTATGTATGTACATAAGTGTGCGTGGCAAGAAGAAGAGCAGCAACTATAGCTAAATGTAGTCGCCAGTCTGTTGTTCTCGCCAAGACGTGCCGAGAGCTCTCTATGTGACTAACGACTTGAAATTGCACTTATTAAGACTTCCTGATTCATAATTTCAGGCAGCAGCCAACAATGAAAACAACAATAACAACGCCAACAACAACAACAGCAGCCAAATACAAAACGACAAAAAAAAAATTAAGAAATAATAAAAATTATAAGGGAGAACCAAGGCGAAAACAAACTTGCCGCACTTTTGCCATCGAATCTTGTGAAGAACTCTTGCCCGAGTGTGTGTGTGTGTGTGTGTGTACATGCGTGTGTGTGTGTGTGTGTGTGTGTTTGCTGGTGTTAGTCAACTTTTTTGTTTTGCTACTGGGGCACTCTTGCAAGGCATAATCAATTTGCCATAAAACTTAAAGTTTATCTGATTTGTGGCCTGTATTTTTTTTTCAGCTAACTGACTAAATGACTGAAGAGAAGTTGAGCTGCGTATTATTTTCCATGTGTTGCTGAGCAGATACTTGTCGAATGATGCTCTTTACGGCTCTATTTTAAATATCATTACGAAAATAGTTTTACATGTATTTGTAGTTGGATTTATCCTTGTCAGTCTTGGGCTTTTTTTTACCAATTGTGGCTTCTATGGAATCTCAACTTGGCTAATGATTTCTTTATATACAAATACAAATACAAAGCGCAATGGCAGCCAGCCAGAGAATCAATGATGCGGCGCCACTTAAAACCACATAAAGTCTACATAAATGTTGCAATTTTTTTAAGTTTTCCATGCAGTCATTTTTGTATATTCACATTTGTTGTCCCTTGTCTCCCATATGGTTGTGGCTCTCCTTGCACCTTAAGACGCTACACACATAAGTGTGTGTATATATCAGTATGCATACACTCGTCGCCACTTGAATAGGTCACCCTGTGCCCTCTATTTGCAATTGGTCATAGCTTGAAAGCAGAATGATAAAACAGCGACATTTTCTTTTATCTTATTTCTTATCAAAACTTTCGCGAACTATTTATTGCGAAAAATTGGAGCTAGTTCTATTTAGGAGCCTTACTATAGAAAAATTGTAGAAAAGGCGTCGCATATTCAGATAAGCGTAAAAGTCTCAAAATAGCTTGCAAAAATTTGTTTGCTTTCCATCCAAGCTGGATGCTTGGTTGGCTTGATACAAACTAAAGTTTTTTGTTTTTTTTTTTTTTAATCTGTTTTAAATTCTTAAATAAACAAATAGAGCTTTTTAAAAAGTTGATTTCATTTAAAAGTTCCCCTCCAAGTGGGGCAAAATGAATGCACCGCATTTTGTTGGTTTTTGGTTAATCCGATTTGGTTTATATTTACTAATCTAGCATTAAGTTTTCCTTCCGGCTCAAATTTAAACAATTTAATATACTTTAATTAGAGGCAAAGACTAAGTTTTTGGCAAACTTGATGTGCGTGCAGATGACGTAAGACAACAGTTTGATTGTTCTTTTCAACTTGGGTTTGTTTAACAATATTTTCCTTTGCACACGTAATGCATCCAAAAATGCGACTGATTTCAATTAAGTTAATTATGGTAAGCAAACCTTGTCAATTTGTTATCAATGTTCAAGGCTAATTTTCGATCTTACTAGTTGTGGAACGTACCTGTTGGACTCTGTCGAAGTCGCGCCTCGCCGAGCAGGGTTGCCGTTGCCGGGGTTAGGAAGCTGTCCAAGTTGTTGATGGCTACAATTGTCAGTAGGAGTACGAGGAGGGCGCTCGTTTGTGGGCGAGGGCTGCTCCAATGATTGCTGTGTTGATGTTGTTCTTGTTGACTTTGTTGTATTTGTTGTCTAACTGTTTTTCTTGTTGTTGTTCTTGTTGTTGATGATGTTGTTGTTGTTTTTGTCGCTGCCATTGCAGTTGTCGTTGTCGCTGATAGTGTTGTTATTGCCGCTGTTGCTGCCGCTGGCAGCACTGTGGATGACAATAGTGGTGCAGGTGGTGGCGGCCATCGGGAACGCATCTTGGCATTGTTGGGTGGTTTGCGGCCGCATCCGAATCCAATGCCCACGGGCCTCGGATTCATTTTGGCGTTGTCTTTGGCCACTTGTCAGTTATTTGTTTCTTGTTTGCGCTCTCTTTTTAGTTTATTGTTGTGTTTTTTTTTTGTTTCTTATTTATTTGTTTTCTTTGTTTGTGCTCTGTGGCAACTTTATGGCGCTTTTACACACTTTCCAACGCTAAGCGGCGGCTCTGCTCCACTTCTTACAAATCGTTGCACTCTTTCTACATTTTCAAAAACAATACCAATTTCAGATTTTCATTTTGTAACACAGACCAATTATAGGCAAAAAAAAAACAAAAAACAAATATGAAAAATAGACCTAGAAGCAATTAACGATATTTAAACATTTGTTGGTATTCTTTTTTGTTGTTTTTCTTGTTTTCCAACGAAAATTGAATTGACGCAATTAAATTGGTTTTCCCCGAAACAGAAACAGATTCAGATATGAATATTTATGAAATCTTTGCATCGTACTCCTTTTCCCAGTGCGATAATACGACTACATATTACTGTCAACAACTTGCTCTCTCTCCCAGGCTCTCTCTCTGTCTCTCTGTCTCTCCGTCTCTTTCTCTCTCCAATTGCCGGTCTCACTCTCGCTCTCAGTGTGTGTGCGTCTCTTTTTGGCTCGGCCGTCGCTTTTAACACTTTTTACAATAATTGAAAAACTTTTTGCCGTTTTATGTGAACTTTTGCCATCGCCTTTGCGGGTGGCGACGTCGTCAACTTTTTTTATCAGCATTCAAAAATTAAAATTAATATTGCACTTTATGTATGTGTATGTGTATGTGTCTGTGTCTGTGTATGTGTCTGTGTGGGTGACAGTGGAGAATCAACACACAAAAAAAAGGATTATGCACTTTGTTGTTGTTGTTGCATTTCCATTCCAATTGAAGTTCGTCCACAATCCTGCAACGAGAAAGACAAAAAATACTTGGATTAATTAATGCGCAATTTAAACACAATTTGCTCATTACTCATCTTCAATTAAGAGACTTGCTCACTTAAATGAAAGCTCTCTAATTCTATAGGTGAGTGTTGTACATGCAGAGTATGTTGCAGTCGAGCATTTGCCTAATTGAACTCTGAGTACATCCAGAGTATATCAGAGTTCAGTGTTCATTCTTGGCCATTATCGCAGTATTAGGCGTTACACAATGGCGAGTAATAAATGAGGTATTTATTTAACAAAAGCGGGCCGTTAAAGAAATTACCGGATCCAAATTTGAGCGAAACGTAAACGCAACGTATAAATAAAAAGCAAAAAAAAGCAAAAAAAAATAGAACATTGTGAAGATTACATTAAATTAAAGCACAAATGAAATGCACGCAGCGACTGCGACGCCGACAGCAGCAGCAGCAGCAGCAGCAGCAGAAGCAGCAAAAGCAAAAATCAAAATAATAATAATAATGTATTAAAAAAAATGAGCTACAATAAAATACAATGGCAGCAAAGATCACCATAAGTGGCAGCATATGATGAGCGTGCCGGAGTGGGAAGGAGCCGAGGAGGAGGCCGTGTGTTGTGTGCTGTGTGCTATGTGCTGCATGGGTGGCATTGGGTAGCCTTACTTCATATCCAAGTGGAAAATTAGCCCACAAAGAAGCCACCAAATAACAGCAGACTCTACGGCAAAAGGAGAGACAGCTAGATGGAGAGAGAGAGAGAGAGAGAGACAGAGCAGTTGTAGAGTAGGAAAGGCGAGCGGCGAGCGGCGAACGGCAAACGGATGTCGAGCGGGCGGAGAGTGGCAGGCAGGCGGGCGAAGCAACCGACAGACAGACGGACAAACGATGTCGTCGACGGCAGCCAGTCAACAAAAGAAATTGCTAATGTGCGCATATAAAAATGGCACAAATATATATAGATATATATATATATATATATATATACACATATATATATATATATATATATACACGCATGTATACCATCTCGCTCTCCATTACATTCACATCATTTCTAACTGTGTTTCTTTCTCTCACTGAACTTAAAAGACAATTGAAATTGAAAATCAGTGAAACCTGTTTTCACACACAAAAGTTCATCACACACGCAGCCATTAGCTTATAGATGCGGAAGAGAGGCGAGAGCGCAAGCAAAGAGGAAGAAAAACGTGCTGAAAAAAAAAATGGGGAAAACAAGCAAACAAACAGCAATGTAAAAAAAAACAACATACAACAGACAACAGACAAAACACACATAGGCCCGTGGAGACATTGTCCCAAAAGATAGATGGTGGACTTAAAGCCATGCTAACTTTAAGATTTTAGTATTTTTTTTTTTTTTTTTTTGGTATAAATTCTTTCCAGTTAGCTGTGGAGCTTGAAACTTTATGATATCCAGACATTTATCGCTTACGGAAACTAGCCGAAAATAAAAAAGTTTGTGTTTTATCAAACTATGCAAAGGATTTGTAAGATTTATTTGAAATTCAAACTCGATTGAATTTGAAATTCCTTATTTCTAGTTTTCTGCAGTTAAAATCAAATTGTGTGGAAATTGCTTTCGAGACCAAACTCAAATTTCCCCGATTCGAATAATAAATTACATTTTTGGTTAAGATAAAATAGTTTTCGTGTTAAATTTGATTAACGCCTTCTGTTTTAATTAAAACATCAATTTATCAGATTGATAGAAATAATTGTTAATTTGAAACGAAAATAGTGAAAACTTTTTCTGTTAAATGTTTAACCAGATATGTGATCAATTTTGGCTAGATATGATTTAAAGAACCAAATGAATGGCAAAAGTGTTTTGTATTATGCAATAAATGCGTTGCCAAGGAAACCGGCGGTGATTTCCCACAAATCCAAAATCCAGCGCCGAGCTTGAATTGGAAATTTTCAATTTAGGCCGAGTCATTACCGGTGCCCAGTGGAAAAAATGGCGGAATGACAGCCGCAAAGCAAACAAAAAACAACAAAAACAAAAAAAGCACCTCAACGGAAACGGGGATATGGGAAATATGCGAAAACATGGCAAAAGTGGCGAACGGAGGAGCACCTTGTTGCGGCCCCTCAACGCACCTGTCCGTTTTCATTAAGGCCGCGAGCGTGGGTCGAGGAAATTGGTGGAGCCATTTTGGACGTCATCATAACTTGAAATTGAAATTGTGCAGCCGGTGGTGCGAGGGACTCATAGCAGGAGGAGAGTGTGGGCGGTTGTGTGTGTGTGTGTGTGTGTGTAGCCTGCGAGAGCCAATCATGCGCCCATCTCCATCGCCAGCCTTAGACATGACTGGGCCGCCCCTCCGCACCTTCACCTCCCCGAAAATCATTTTGAGCTGGATTTATTGCGCACCTCTCAAAGCCGCGCTAATGTGAGCGCTGAAAACCAACCACGGGGGATGAGGGTATTTGGGCATTTTTAAAGCTATGTGGTGTGCTTGGTGCTTGGTGCTTGCTGGATAGTGAGGTGGTGCGGTTCTTTGGTGGTGGAAAGACAACACCCAAAGTGACGGCCAATTTGCCATGCAGCCGTTCACGGCATCAGGTGCGCATTATGTCAGAATGAAAATTATGATAAGAAAAAAATAAAAATAATATCATAAAATATACTTAAAAGTATGAAATTTGAATTTGCGGCGCCGCAATACGAAAAGTATTTTTAGGACATTTTTTTTGATGATTTTTTGTTGTTTTGTTTTTTGTATTTTTATATTTTGTTTTTCGTTCTTTTAACGCTCAACGAAAAGTAACGAAATTTGAATAGGCTTTATGCCCTTAGGCTGCAAGCTAGCATTTAAGCCTATGCAAACCAGTCGCAGACATAAACAGTGCACACGAAAGTAATACTTACATATGTATATAGATCACATATCGCATATTGATTTAGATATTTACGAATAACAATAATAATTAAAAAATGTATACAAAATATGCTCAGGCAGAGAGGAGCCTATCCGGAACAGAACCGTTTTGTGGCATTGGCAAGGCACACAATTGCGGCAAAAACTAAGGAACGAAGAGAGATGGCAGCAAGTCTCAGCCAAGACAAATATCTCAGATGCGGTAAGTAACAGATATCAGGGAAAAATAGTCTCAGAATACTTACCGGTCTCTTGGCATTACCTTGTAAACTGAGAAGTCATCTAACTAAACTAGCAATAGTCTGGAATGGAATCTGCCGATTTTGGAATAATAAGACAGAATCCTCAAGGCACATCATAGCAAATTGTGAAACATGTCTTAAAATCCCCAACCGGACAACGACTGATGGAAGAGCTAAGCTCTGAGATGGGCCCACAACAAATCATAAAATATAATCAAAAATGTATCATTTTCAATTGAATTAATGAGATTTTTTATTCTAATTTGCAACGGCTCTCTGGACAAAAATTGTTAACGAATTTCAGAATATAAATGTTATATACACATTTCAATGTATCTTTTTATTGTTTATTTTTGTTTTTTTCTTTTTTTGGCTACAACTTTATTTTAACCCATTTAATGTGCACATGGTGTGATAATAACTGCACATCAAACTGATTGCAGTTTTTGTGCTGTTTCGCTGTATATCATATATAGTTATATATATATATATATAAATATATATAAATAAATATGACTGGCGTGTTGAGGTCGCGCTTAGTTTGACTCATCATTGCCAACGGCCAATGGGTTAGCTGGCCGACTAGTCAGCAAAATTTCTTTAGTTCGCCGTAAGTTCTGCTTCTTGTTTTGACCGGATTTGCTTTGCGGCTAACTTGGCTTGAATGCAAGCTGCGCCACATTTGCGTGTGACAAATTGTGCGACAAATTCAATGGCTTTGCGAAGAGAAATACTAACACCATAACGAATAACACAACAAAGTGTGCCCGACTAACAGTTACCCAGTACTACAAACACCAACAAAAATGTATTTTAATAGCATGCTACAACTTTGCCAACTGAGTTTTCAACCATTTTGAATGTCTACAGGGTATACAAAAAAATAAGCAGGTAAGCTGACTTTTTGGAGGCGCCGCATTTAACTTGAACAACAAGAGTGTTTTGTGGCAGCTTCATTTTTTTCTTCTCTTTTCTGGCTCTCTCTGCTAGATGTCTTTTTGCGGCTCTTTGTGGCTTATTCTATGCTTAACGCTATTCCTTGTTTTTTTTTTTTTATACTTTGTTTCTTTTAGTCACGACTTATTTCTATTCGGACACTTTGGTCTTTCTACTTAAGTATTTACAGTGCGTCTCTCTCTCTCTCTCTCTCTCTATCATTTAGTATGAGTGTGTGTGTGTGTGTGTGTTATTTGGGTTAAACATTCGCATCTTTGAATCGCAATCGCAACAACAACAATTCGCAGTGTGAAATGAGGGCTACAAATGGTGTTAATGGGTGAAGTTTATATGATTTTTGCATTGTGCTGCACATTTTGTTGTTATTTTTGTTGCTTTTTTTTTAGTTTGTTGCTGCGTTTTGTGTAACCTTTGCAACTTTTGAAATTTCGGCCAAAGAGCGAGACGGCAATAGGTATGTGTGTATGCATCCATAGATGTACAAGTACATGTGGCATGTGGCATGTAGCATCGCATTTATGTACTACTAATTCATGTAACAATAAGAAGCAGCAGCAATGTCAACAGCAACAGCAACAGCAACAGCAACAACAGCAACGACAACATACAGTAAAATGCACAGCCATCATAAATCAATTGGGTAACATTTTCATTTATTTATTTATTACATTTGCAAGAGCAGCAAATCACATTACAGGTAAATATCCAACCATTCTGTTGCTACGCAATTTACTACCCTATCCTGCAACAGCCACATACTCCGCCCACACCCAGTCACCCACTCAGCGTCTCGCCACTCAGCAGCCAGCACTTGGCCCGGGGCAAGGCCAATTGAATACTGATATGGGTAACACGGAAATTTCGGATATGGGTACTGATACGGACTACGGACATGGATGGCACTCAGGCTCTGAAATTCCAATGTTGTTCAGTTTGCTCAACTGTGCGACAATGGCAAACATTTTTATTGTATTTTATCGTGTTCTTTTTTTTTTGTTGTTTTTTGCTGTTGGTGTTGCTGTTGTTGCCGTTGTCGCTCTTGGTTGTTGCTTGTATTCGTTATAGGTGTTTGTGTGCCGCTTTACGGCTTTGAATTCAATTTTCAGGACTAAGTCCGCCAACAGCGCATAAATCCCTTTTTGCCTCTATGACACCGCCCCTAAATGGGGTATAAACGTTATTATTGAATTACAGAAAGCAATGCTTGAATAGTTTTTGTTCTATATTTTAAAAACAAAAAGTTAACAATAATATTTGCAAACAAAATTGTTGTATTTTTTTTTTTTTTAATATTTTTGCTTAATCTGGAAACTGGGGTAACTTTGAGATAACAGTGCAGGTATTTTGTAGTCTTCCACGGGATAAAACTTATCCGTTTCGTCAGGATGTGTGTGTATTAATATTGCCTTTGGAGTATTACAAAAATGTTCGAGTCGAAATCTTCGATTTGCTCGATGCTGCTTGTTTGATTGTTGTTGTTGTTGTTATTGTTGATTGTGTTGTTGTTGTTGATGTTCTTATTGCTGTGCAGACATACAAACATGCAAAAACCTTTTGGGGCTCTTCGGCACGATTATCCTTTTTGTGCACCCAATTTGCTATGCTATGCTTGTGCCTGGGGTTGGTTCATCAGGTGCGCGAGATCCTTTGAACTATGACACACACACACACACACACACACACACACACACTTATTCAGCCATGTCCAACTGATGGACTAACTGACCGAGTGACGGCATTGACGGCTGCCAACCGGCTGGCAACCCTTTAAGCAGTGCCTGGCATCGAATGGCTTTGAGCGCGCCCTTCTTTGTTTTTACACAGTTGCTGGTAACTCGGCTCTATTCTCTCTCTCTCTCTCTCTCTCTCTCTCTCTCTCTGGCTCATTCTCGCTTGGGTTCGGAGTGCTGTATATATATATGTACATACATATATATCGAGTATACACACTTAGTATATGGCATATGTCATGTGATATGTGACGGCGGACTATAAATTAAAAGCCAGCAAGGGAATGCACAGTGGAGGCAAGTGCGGGCTGTGGCGAGTGAGGGATGGGTGAAGGAAAGAGCATTTGATATGAAGCAGGAAATCGAAATAATAGATTCAAATGCCACAGCAGCCAGAGCGGGAGTTGTGGAAATCGTGCGGACATGGGGGAGGGGTAAGGGGGAGGGGGTGTTCGTCTCTGGGGACCAGAGGCAGTGGGTCAGACCATTAATCACAATCAAATCAGTGGAACAGCAAGCAGATTAGTTGAGCCACGTACGGACCAACAAAATGGCAATAACAATAACAATAACAACAATAATCGTAATACTAATACCTATAATAATAATAATAATAATAATAGTTTAAATGGCGTTTTCTCTTTAACGCTCCAGCGAAATTTAAGCAGCAAATGCAACAAAACAAAAAAAAAACACAATATGAATCGCAACAGTTGCAAACGAGACTCGTTGAGCTTAAATTAATTTCACTTCGATATTTATTTTGTGGAGTTTTAGTCATAAAATGCAATTAAATGCCAATATTATTAACATTATACACACACACACACACACACATACACATACATCAAAGAACTTATTGCATATCAACCGTGTAAAATAATTAGAGAGATTAAATGATTTTAATCAATTAAAAATACGCCAGTCGAGAGTTTGACTATGAGATACCCTGAACAGCTGTGCTGTTAAATATGTTAAGTCGATTAAACAACCTGTTCGAGGCATATTGCCAAATTTCTAGTCAGTTCAGTTGTGATTCACAAGTGCCAACTGTTCAATTAGCAAGTTATAATCGGTTCAGTATATAGACAATTCCGCAAAACAATTAATATTCATATATTTTTCAAATAAATTTGTAATTTGTCTTATTACATTTGGATTTTCATTAAATTTATTTTCTTTAAATTTTGGTTTAACATTGAGCGCCAAAACATATACATCAAAATGCATTACTGTGCACAAAGCGGAATATTTTGTCTCGGGGGCACCCAATGGCCAAGGGTCATTGCCATTATTTGCGGGCTATTGGAGTGGGAGAGACAGGAAAACTTTGTCTAACAAGGAAGTTGCAATGATGCGGGCAACTGAAAAAAAATAAAACCCAAAAAAAAAAAAACAGAAAGAAAGAAACGAAACGAAAAAAAAACAACAAAAAAAACAGAACGAACTGCATCCGGAAAATTAGTGAGCGCACTGAGGAAAAACGCGTCAAAGTGAAAGTCAAGCAAAGCAAATGATGAACTGATGGACTGACAGCAACTGAAATGAAGTGTTGCCGCTGTCTGCCGTTGGTATCTATTGCTGCTGCCATTGTTATTGTTACTGTTGCTGTTGCTGTTGATGTTGAATTGCTGCTGGTGCTGCTGCTGCTGCTGCTGCTGTTGTCTGTCTGTTGTGGTTCGACAGTCGACACACCCTTAAGGAAAAAAATCGACCGGACATAATGCCGGAAAATCTGCTAAATGACGATTCCTCCAAGTGGAACCAGCACTCCCCAAAATAGAGATAACTTTGCATTACACTTTGACAGTTCTCAAAAGTATTTACTTAGCCTTGCTTAATGTATTTTCTTTACTTGAAAATGAGCTAGGGATTAACCACTATATATATATATATATGTTAATACCCTGATTGACGAAATCAAGGTATCAAATCGATTAACCGACTGAAATTCCAAATCGAAATTACAAATCAAAACCTGAACTAAAATTTCCATAGAAAAAACCTTGGAAGAATACCGGAATTTGTATACTTTACACACCAGAATTAATACGAGAACCCAAATTCGTTTCGGTTAAACACCATGAACAAACAGAGCATGTTTATTAAAAGTTGAATGTCAAGAATGAAACTGGCATCGACTTGAAATATTAAATGAAGACAAATAAGCAATGCCTCTGCTGTTATTTGCACATCATCTGTTCACTCGAAAGCACAACACAAAAGCACATTCAAATGTGAATAATATACACATATATATGCAAAGTACAATATTTAGATGGTTTTCTCCATTATTGTCACATACGTATGTGTGGTGTCCATTTGCACATGTTGCTCATGTTTTCAATTTCAAATCAAATCAATATTTGAAATAGCAATTGCAGGTGCAATTTTCTGGCAAAACGTTTTGAGAAATTGGTAGAAATTCAATTAGTAATGCCGACTGCTCTTGCAGCTGTTTAATACGGTTTGATGGTCATATTCCTGTTTCGACGCCCACTCGGAATGACGATGATGATGACATCATGAATGCGACCCATTCAATTAAACATAATCATGTAAAACAAAGCAAATTAAAAGCGAATTTGTCCTCGTTATAATCGCATTCAATACCAAACTACCCATGACGAAATCCCAGACTAGAAACTAATCTATCGACTGGCAAAAACCAATGGCCAGATACCCTTTCTTTCCGTGCTGCAGATATATATGCTTGATGTCGCTTGTCGTTGTTGTTGACTGCACAGTTTTGCATACCCAGTAACATTTCCGACGCAGTGAATAGCAGCAGCAGTATCATCATCAAACGGCACTAGTCACGAGAAGCGAAGGTAATCAAAACAATTTCATGAAGCATCACATGACCTATCCCCCCCTGTCATTAATCAATTCCCCGCACCCGATGAACTGCACAGCGAATAATGTTATTAACTATTGGCCTAACCTTTCGCATAGTATTTGCCAAACACAAGCCTGGAATTCGAACCCGGATCCTCGCCAACTGAATCACAGCTCGATTCTCGAAAAGTCAAGGTATAATTAAGTTGAGTTGATCTACGACAGAAGGCATCCTCAATATCGATAGATATAGACAGATGTTCATAGATTCACCTGATTTTTTATTTTTTATTATTCGAACTTGAAGATTAGCTCCAATTTATGCAATAAATGTTAGTGTATCTAAGTCTGTAAGTGCTATGGATGTTTGGATCTGCGTACAGGGCATACTAAAGTCGGGTATGCTGGTCACTCACTGACTCGTTCTTTGTTTGCCTGCTATTCATTGGTTATTAAAATGTTATTTTAATTTTGCTATATTTCAAATAGATGCATATTTTGTATACTTTATTGCATTCTTAGCTCAGCTTGCTTCGATAAAATTTATTTGCTGCTTTGTCTTTTGTTTTGTTTATTGCTTCTATTTTTGTGTAAGTGTGTGTATTTATTTGGATTCAATCGAGCAGATTGTGGCGAATGTGACGCTATGCGAGTTTTGTTAGCATAATTCCAATATTTATTTATATTTGATTTTTTTTTTGCGGTTCTTGAAATAACATAAGTGAGACAATGCTCAAATAAAGCTCGATTAATTTATAAGGGAAGTAGAGCTCAAGTAAACATGCACACAATTCGTGTTGATTTTATAATTTCCAGTCACGTTCGATTATTTACTTATCTTTAAGTCTGCCGTCTACCGTTCCGACGGAAAGGGACGAGCTGCCAATAATTTGCAGACAAAGCCTTTGCTGACTGGTCTGGTTGCGGTCCCATTTCCTGCCCAACAGCTGCCGGAATTGCCCGAATATTTTGCATAAAGATAACGGATCCTATTAAAGCAATACTTGCCTATTATCACAAGCATCTAGCTTGACAATTCAAGTACTTCAACACATATGCAAGGTTCTCTCCAATACAATTGTGGCAAGTGAAGTCAGCATTCATTTACAAGCCGTCATCTCTAGCTGGACAATCATTGATAGGTAATCGTTATTAATCGTATTTTCCTGAAGGTATTCGTTTTTCCAAAGTATTTTCCCTTTTTTCCCCATTCACAGTGAATACGAAAAGTATTCAGAGGGAAGCTATATTCAAGTTGTTGTTTTTTTTTCTCGAACTTTCCAACAAAAGCTTTTATTTAATTGATGTTGTGCTGTATTGTCATATTATTATTATTCTAATTTTTCTAATGTCACGCTTGAGTCAATCATTTATTTAACTTGCCTTAAGCTTGTATATGTTAACAAATCGAGACAACTGAAGAATCACGATGTGTATGTGTGTATGTGTGTGTGTGTGTGTGTGTAGAAATGTCGATTTCTCCCCGGCTTTACAACATTTTGCTTAGCCTGGTGTTTCTGGGTTTCGATTTCAAAACGACAACGATTTGAAATTGAAAACGAAATCGGAAGCCATAAAAATGAATGCAGGCCGCATCGGTAGCAGCGATATTCTAACTACACACACATATTGCCTGGGCTATTTCAATAGATCAGCGAATCTTGGCCAGTTAGAGTTACAGCTTTTTTTTAGCTTTGTTCACCCTACCGAGGTCTCCGCTTACACAGATATGAGTGTGTGAATTTTCTAATATTTATTTTTGTTTTGTTCTGTTCTGTTCTGTTTTTTTTTTTACCAGCAAGCTTGAAAAAATTGCCGCTCATATTAAGCACAAGAAACGACTGACGACGGCAAAAGGGTCATTCACATTGGGGTGTGCGTGAGAGGGAAATGAGACGGGCAGAGCGGGGCGGGCTGGGCCAGGAGGGGAAGAGCCGATGCGACGATAGTGTGTGGCCAAAAAAAAAAAAAGAAAAGAAACCACAAAAAAATCAGTCAAAACGGCAAAAGCAACAGGCAAAGCAACAATTGAAACTTGCGAGAATCTCGAGCTGTATCTATGGCTCACACTGCGATATCTTTTGAATACATTAGCGAGGCCAAAGTTTTTGCAGTGTCCGTGTGTGTATGTGTGTGTGTGTGTGTGTGTGTGTGTGTGTGAGCATATGCGAATGTTCGTGCGAGACAGATAGAAAGGGAGGAAAGGCAGGGCTGGGTGGCTGAAATTGTGTAACGAGAGCTAAGTAAGCAAAAATGAGGCGTCTTAGTTGACTCTCGCTTTTGGGCACGTTATGTGGCCAAAACGATGAGTGTTCAGTGTTAGCAATTTCGTATTCAGTGCTTCAAATCTGATGACCATATGTGTGTACATATGTACATGTGTACATACAGCTCTGGTCATCCAAATAGCCCCAATTGACTTTACAATGATTTAAAAATGCATGTTTTACAAGCAAATGTTTGTATTATTATATGTGCAACTGCTTCAAAAAGTGAAGAGCAAAGCCAGAACCTTTTGGATTATACAGAAATAAAATAATAATCCCAGTCTTATAAGTACATTAGAACCGCCTCTTATATAAAGTCTCAACGGTTTTTACAAGCTACAAATAACCACATTTTGTGTCCCAAAATTTGTGCTATTTGTGTGACGATAGCTGTATGTTTTTATGTGTGTATATATGTATTGTATATATATATATATATATATATATATATATATGTATAGTATCCCTTACGCTTTCTTTTTGGATAATTTAATGAACAGGAAACGGAAATCATTTTCACTCGTCGCTGTCTCACTGCTCAGCCACATGTGTGTGTGTGTGCGTGCGTGTGTTTATGTATGCCTTTCTGTGTGTGTGTGTGTGTGCGTGTGTGTAAGGCAGCATTTTAAGAGCGCTAAGGCCAATGCCTGAGGCTATTTTACTACTTCAGTTTTTGTGTGTGTCTGTTCACGTTGCTAAGCTTTATATGAGCCACTTATGCCTTTTGTTGTTATGGCATTTGTGATCAACGTCTTAATATTTTCATAGGTGAAGTTGCCGCTCCTACTGCACTCATCCCCCCCATTGCATGATAGCTGGCAATAAGCAGACAACATTTGATCAAATGTCAAGTCAACCAAATGAAGGAGTCTTAGTGCAGCAAAAACAACAGCAACAACAAACACTTGGCTGCCTCTTTGAGCCACGACTTGCGCTGAAAAAAATGGCCAAACATTTGTTTGGCAGTAAAACTTGGCATTCACAGTTCGATGATATTCGATTCTATTTATTGAGTACATACATACATACTACACATGCAGTAGTGAAAAGTTCGACAATAGCTTTTAGCAACCATAAAAACACACACACACAAGCACACAATTCAAATGTGCTCGAGATCAAAATACCCCTTGTTTAATTTGGCACAAGAGTACTGATTTCTCAAACAGAATTGTATTGGGGCCTTGGCATTGTTTTAATCAGCACAGTTCAGTTCAGTTCATCAGGTCAACCAATATGCTCTCTGCTGAGTGGGCTAGCTTACAGGGTGTAACAACTATTTTGTACATCATAAAAGTTCGACGTAGAGCATTTTGTTTGGCGTTAATTTCATTTTGGGCACCGCGAGCGTTTACTGTGCATACTAAACGCACTATTAATGTGCCCAGCTAGTGGCAACAACAGCAACAACAACAATTACAATAACTGCAAACACACTAAAGTTTAGGTTTCAAATGTGGGGGCAACGGAAGCAGGAACAGTCATAAAATACTCGTAGCATCAGCGCTGAACATTAAACTGTGCACATATAGAAAATTTGAGGGCGAAGCTGACTTTGAAAGTCTCTACTTTCTACTCTACTCCAATTAGATTAAAAACAAAGAAGCTGGGAATAATTCATTTGAAATAATTTTCAACACAAAAACGAACATAATCCGAAATTTGAACAAATAAAATACGTAAACAACCGTTCACAACTGGATAAAGATTAAGTGGAGATTTGTTAAATGCTCGAAAATCAGGTACATAAATTGGCTTAAGTCAACATCAGATTTCGAATTGGAGAATATAGCTCTCATATTGCTGTTGTTGTTGTTGTTGTTGTTATACTAGATAAAAGTGAGATTTGCTTGCTTTTCTGTGTCCATTTCATAAATCTTAAACTAATTTCAGCTATTAAGTATCACAAATGGAAAGCTGACAAATTTCTAATGATGCTGATTGGTGGTGTTCATAAGCTTAAGTTTCCCTGAGTGAAATTGGCAGCTAAAACGTGCTTCGAGTGGTTTCAGAGTACAATGCATAATATTCAAATATGCGTATGTGTCATTTAGCTAATCATATTTAAATGTAATACGTAAATTAAAGAAGAATCGAATTTTGAAACCAGATTTGTTATATTTTTTTTTTAATTTTGCGTACAAATTTAGAAAAATCAAATGTTAATTTGCAACTGACAAGAAACGTGTTTACACAATTGATATTGTGTAAAATGTAATCTGTTTACGAGTAGAAAATCCCATTAACCAATTTTGTTACACTTTTCTGGTTAAACGTTTTGCATAAAAACGTTTTAAAAAAAAGGAAATTGCAATTGTCAAAACACGTTTTTATATTTATCGGTTTAATAGTAGCTTTTCAATCTGTGTTGAGAGCATTGTAATTGCACGATAATCAAAGTAGAATAAACATATAATTACATTTGTTTGTATATAGATAAAATCAATGTGCAAGTATGTAACTCCGTGTGACCTTTTGACCGTTGCAATCGGATCTTTTTGCAGCTAATAAGCCCCATGGAATACTGTGCATCGGAATGCAAAAATAATGCGAGTTGGCTACATACATAGAGGTCTCACATATACATTTGCACATACATAAATACATGCAGTACATAAAGAGAAATTAAAAAAAAAAAAACAAACAGAAACAAAACCAAAACAAAAAAAAAACCGAAGCTAAACAAAATCAAAACCGTCGTGAAACCGAAACGAAAACGCGGCTGTTGAGGAGAGCTAAATTTAAAATTGCGCCTCGAGCTATAAACAAGAAACAATTGTTTCGAGAGCGTTTTTTGCAAGGCAGCTAGGAAATGCTGGCGAACAGTAGACGTGCAGCCACGGAGGGGGAGGGGGAGGGGGAGGGGGATGGGTTAGGGCGGAGGGTGCTGAGAGGAGCAGAGCTGGCATTCAAACTAGTTGGCGGTTCTCATTTTTGCTGCTTTCGTTGTTATTACTGCTGCTGCTGCGCTGCTGCTGCTGATGTTGATGAGCTTGAGCGGCGCCAGCTCTCCCTATAATTTATCTACCTACCTACCTTTACACACACACACACACAGATCATATATGCGATGTTCGTTGTTGAGGGTGCTGCTGCTGCTGCTGCTGCTGTCACCGTTTGCTCCAAGCCCATTAAAACTGAACGTAAACCCAAAAGTTAGTTTACCAGAATCAAACACACCCACATGCACACAGTATTATACACACACACACACACTGACAAAAAATATACACAAAATCAATAATATCAAAATTGTCAAAACAATCTCGACTTTTCAGAAACACGATTCCTAAAGAAATAAGATGCGTAATTTCTCCTTCCCATCTTCAGATATCAGAATAGGTCTTTAATTCCATTAAACAAAATGCGAAAATCTTTTAAAATTGATAGATTTCAAGAAAGACGCGAACTGTGCATTCAGCAAAAAATGATACAATAATAATCATATTATTTATTGTTTTTTTGTTTTTTTGTGTGCATGGCAAACTTTGAGTCAAACATTGGAACCCGTAAAGACGAAGCTGCTTTCCATAACAAGATGCAACAATAAGTTATAATGGCATTGTTTGTGGCCCGTAGCTTTGCCATTGCATAGCCAAAAGCAGCGTGTGTACAACATTTATGAATTACATACGCATACGCAGAAAAAGAAACGCACCAGGTCTGTCTGTGTGTGTGGTGTGTGTGTGTGTCTGTGTTGCATGCGAGTACATTTGCAATGATTATAGCCACCCCCGCAACGAGCTGATCCGCCCCGCCCAGCCCCGTCCCGCCCCAGCACTACCAAGCCACACAGCTAGTATTCATAATGAGCCGGCCAACAGGCTCTGCCAGACAATGAACGATAAATTGCCAGAAGTAGCTACTAATTTGCAGTTAGTCATTCAACAAAACAAAAAAATAGCAGAGACCCTCGAAACAGACACACACAAAGCAATAAAGGGCGTCAAAACGAGACGGAAACAACGCAACACAATGAGACAGAGCGAGAGCGAGAGCGAGAGCGAGAGAGAAAGAGACAAAACATGAGTCGAAACAGGGAGCTCTGCTAGACGAATTGCGAATGTTTTGTGCTGCTTGGCTGTGCGCTTTGACTGCATCTAATGACACTAATAAACTTGGACCCACTGATGATAATCTGTCTCTGGCACTCAGTCCCGGCCAGACATCCAAACAGCCAAACAGCCAAACACAGGCTAAGAGGCAGGGTGAGTGGCAGGTAGGCAGGCAGGCACCAGCTGCCAGGCAACAGGATATGACTATAAAAGATTTCTAAGCAGTTCACCAAAATAAAAAAAGAAAACAAAAAAGGAAAAGGCAACAACAACAACAACAACAAAAGTGCATTGCAAGTGCAAAGTGACAAAGGAAATCGACGTGACTATCGAAGTACCCTGCCCATTGCATCCTTGCACTCGACCATGGACACCCATCTATATAACTAAAATTTAAAATACCATATTCAAAAAATCTTGTTTTAAGTAATGGGCAATAAAGGCAAGAAAAAAATAGAATAACGACTTTAGAAAATTTTTGGGTAAATAATTACTTAAGTAAGATGTATGGAATATTTATAGGAACTCTGGAAAAATGGTTTTCGATTATTAATATTACTTGTAAAATAAGTTAATTAACATGCAAATGAAAAACGGCGACATCCATTTTATTAAAAATAAATTGTAAGCCGTATAAGCTTTGTTCTTTATTTAATAAATACACAAAAAACGTTTTATAATCACAGATATATTCCAAAACATGTCGCCCGAAGTTGTCAAACTTAAATGTAGTTTTTGTTTACGATTTTTTGTTGGTCTCTTTTCTTCTATTTTCTTATTTTTATTTGTTTCATTTGAGTGTGCCAGCAAATTTAAGCAACACGCTTTAAGGAACACGTCTGTGTGAAACTTTAGATGCTTATTTGGTAAAATTGCGTTATACTTAAACATGAGATGATTGCCAGTGCCTGCCAGAGCATTCTCATTGTCTGCCTGACCTAATCTAAGAGCGGCATCCTCTCTCTCTCTCTCTCTCTCAATCTGTGTCCTGTCCCTGTCGCTTCCACCAGCAGTGTGACCATTGCTTGCCACACAACAATTTCAAGGTGCACTGACTGTAACAAATATCTTCATTAAACTTTTTATGCACACACACACACACACACAGAGAAAACACAGGAAACACAACACAAAGAGCCTGAAGCTCAGAGCTTTGTGCTCGATGCCTTGTCGCAGAACTCCTCGTGGTAAGTTCTCATTCTTATCATCTTGAAGACCAAGATGGTCTTGCCTGGATTCTGCTGCTGCTGCTGCTGCTGCTGCTGCTGATGTTGATGCTGTTTGCTCGTTATTTGCATTTTATAGCTCGTATTTGGGCGTCGCACAGTGGTTGCATATTGTTATACTCACCATATGTTTTTTTCAATATCTAAAATGCCCTTAGCATAAGAAGAATAATAATTCCTTCAAGATTTAAAGCTTGTTCTTAAGCTTGGAATACTTTCGTTACAATTGTTGACTATACACAACATTATTTTTATATGTTTTTGTTTTAAGGATGATTTTAGAAGAAGTAAGTCTCGACCTTGTCGGACGAAGTCTGAACGAGTCCCACTGTGCGAGACTCTTCGCTGTTTTTCGGCTGCTAATTTAAGTTTGCTGCGCTTTGTTGTTAGGCAAATATTTATGATCGACTTTTATTTGGCGACCAGCAGCTACCAACAAGGCCAGGGGCGAAAGGCAAAGGCCAAGACGCAAGGAGGACTAGAACCAGGCACTGGGACGTCGACAGAGACCAGAGAAACAGGACAAGGACAAGTAAAGGTGCAGGTAACGGTAACGGCAACGGCAACGGCAAAGGTAAAGGTAAAGGTAAAGGTAAAGGCAACCGTAATGGTAAAGGTAGCAGTGTGTTGTACTTTTATGTACATGCATTTTGCATTCGGCTATTTCCATAAAGTTCAGTTCACTGTTTTGCCCGCTGCTGTGTGTGTGTGTGTGTGTAAATAAATATAGACAAGTGTGTGTGTGTGTGTAGTTTTTCATTTCTTTTCTGCTATTCATTTGTCCTCGGTGATTATGTCTATAACGTGGCTATCTGGTGTGCAGTGCGCAAAAACTTTTCAGTTAACTAACTTTCAGTTTAGGTTACTTCTGTTTTGGCCTTGTTGCATGGGTCCATTTTTGGTGAAGCAGGGAAAGGGTACTTTTTAATTTGTGTGTAAACTGATGCAAACCCATATTGAACTTTCGAATAGCTGGCCAACAAAATGTCAGCTCGTTCATTAAAAACTTGCGCAAGGGTTTTCAGCTATTGGTTTTTGGGGGCATTTCTGGCAACCCGACTCCAAATCACAGGCCACACACAGTTCAGCTGTTCGAGCAATTACAGCAATTACGTGACCATGTGAATATTTAATTACAAATTGCAACAAACACAAATAAAGCACAGAGCAAAGCATTCTATTTGAACTAAAGTGATGCCTGAATGATATTTACCCAAAACTTGTATTCTATTAACAACTGATTAATGAATTATGTTCCGATAGCTCTTAAGTCTTGAAAGACAACAGCAAAAAATCTCACAAAAAATATTACGCCCATTTTATATACAGACTTTGTCTGTTTGTCAGTGATTTCATCTTCATCTTTAATGATCTGGGAAAAAAAATATATATCCAATAATTTAGTGGTTTTTTTTCCAATTAATGTTTTTGTTGGAACCTGGCACTCAGCAGCAGATTGCATGCAAAACAGTTGCAAAATTTTTGATTACTCAGTGCCCGCCTTATTTATTTTTTTCATTTTTTTTTCGGTTTTGTGACAAGCCGCGTGTTTTTGCCAAACTTCGGAGCGAAACCAACAATTAAAAAGACTACAAAATTAGCATATGACAGGCAAAAGTCCCGAGACTTTTGGACCATGCCCCAAAACGATGCTCTGTCAAAAAAAAAAGCTGGACGAAGCGCCCCCAATGCTGTCGAGCTGCTTTTTATTTTTTCATTTTTTTGTTGTGCAAAAGTCGTAAACAACAACAACAACAACAACAATACACTAACGCATTTAAAAAGAACACGTAGCACACACACACACATACATACACACACACATTGGCACACACACACACACAAGGCAAGAGCAAGTTGTTAGAACGCTCGAACAACAGCTCAAATCGAACTACGTAAGATTTCTAATTTTTATTTACTTCAAATGTTGCCCACATCAAATTGTAGTTGTTTTTGTTTTGTTTTTGTTTCTGTTTTTGTTTTTGTTTTCGCTACTCTTGTTGTTGTTTCTAATTAAGTTTTTTTTATTTATTTTTTTTTTGTCTGAGCCCGGCTTGCAAAACACGTAGAAGACTCGAGACCTGTTTATTTTTTTTGTATGTACATACATACATATATATATATTGTTCTTTTTATACCCTGAACCCAGTAAAAATGGGCAAAAAGGGTATAATGCAGTTGTGCTTAAGTATGTTACAGCCAGAAGGAAGCATCTCCACAACCATAGTGTATATTTATTCTTGATCAGAATCAATAAGCGAGTTCATCTGCATGAAACAAAATTTGACAAATTTGGAATATAAATTCTCATATACGACGAGCAGATCAAGTTTAACGATCAAGTTTTAATGATACTAATAAAAGTCACAATTTTAAATTTATATACAATATATTGTTGATTAACTGAACTAATTTCATCAAGAACGGATCGGAGAAATCCAGTCATATTTAAATTTGAGTCTGCAAAGCTTTTGAGAAAGTGTAATTTATCAATAAGACTAAAGTATATTTAACAGCTGGGCTTAGGGTATATCGTAGTCGAGCTCATTCAACTACCGCATGTTTACTTGTTTTTTATTTTTATTTTTTTGTGGCAGCCCATAACAGACCTCAGCTGCAGAGCCCAGAATGATCAGTCGAGTAGGGATTGAGACTGGAACTGCGACTGGGACTGGGGCAGTGCTCTTGGGGTTTTCCGTACACTTGTATATTTATATATATATATACATATATATATGCGTATGTATTTTGTGTATTGTGATTTTAAATAATTAACAAATAAATGATTTTCTTTGTTAGTTTTTGTTTTCTCTTGTTCTGAACACAATTCCTAGAAAAGGCAAACTGTTATTTTCTGGTTATTTTTATTTTAATTTTTGTTTGTACCCGCTTCAGACAGGTACAGTTGCCATAAAAAAATATACATATTTTGTGATTAATTTTTGCACTAATAGGAAATCATGAAATGCAGCTGATTGAATTGCGAAATCTCGGAATCTTTAAGTGTGATTGACATATCGGTCAGCTGCAGTATCAGGCACACAATGGCTTTATTGTAACATCGATATGCTAGACATAAAGTACACTATTTATATTTTAGTTAATAAAAATAATTATTATGAATTTAAGTTCTTAGCTTTGCCTTACACACATTTTCTGGAATTTAAATATAATAATTTCTACTTATTTAGTTATGCTTTTGAAATGTATTACGACATTTAATGCATATTCTAGTTTGAAACATGATTTTGAGTTCTTAAATACACAAATAGTTTGAAATTCTTGTGAGATGAGCACTTTAGCTGTTAATTTGAACAATAAGAGTATGGTTTAAAAGTAAGCAGAGCGATTGCGCTTTTAGTTGTTGGCACTTTAAATGTTGTTGAGATAAACAAAGACAAAGTCCTTGCTTATGGTGAGCTATCCATGACGATGGCAAAGACCCATTGCATTAGCCTAATATATGGCTCAATCTCAATTCATACAGCAAGCCCAGCCCATCGCATACACAATTGTTTCTAGGGAAAATCTCTTTGCTTGCCAGCTTTGCTCTAATGCATTTAAATTCCCCAGACACCTTGAGCCAACGGCAAGGACACATTCGCATTCGCATTCACATTTGCATTCCCCAATCTCAGCCTCAGCCTCAGCCTCAGTCTCAGTCTCAGTCTCAGTCTTATGGAGCACCGGCAATTGAAATGCTCTGCTCTTGATGCTCTCGATACGTTGTTTGTTGCCGTTGGCTGCTGTTGTTGCAGCTGTTGTTTTATGCGGCTTGTCATCATTAGGATGTTGTCAGAAAACAAGCGCACAATAAACTCAATCTCTTCTGCTGCTGTTGAATCTGTCGCGTCCTCGTCCTCGTCTGGGACAGCTCTAATGCATTTTTCATGCACACATTTAACAGCGTTGCTTAGTGGATCAGTGGAGGCGTCACTTTTGCCACATGCCAGCTGTATGCATACCCTCTGCCAATTCGTACACACTTTAAGATATATGAAATTAAGTCTATATCAGATTAAGTTCAACTGCGACTTAGTCGCAGATTCACATTGTATTTTTATCACATTAAACTACAACAGATAAATAAAGGTCACGTTTTCATAGCTCTCAATGTGGTATCTCTGAGCTGAGTCTTGTAGTTTTCATGCTGCTACTGCAATTATTTGTCATGTTGACAAATTACCATGAACAAAGAACCACCTGCCCCCAACAACCATTTCCCCCGTTGCCCCTTCACGCAGCACTCAGAAAATATGCCATTGGCAGCATCAGGTAATCTGCATGAGAATATTTCTTGCTTCATGTTTGGTTTTCAGTTTCTAGATTTCGGTTTTGGTTTGCCTTCAGCTGACAGCTGTCAGTTTTGAACTTTAGTCTCTGCCCTGGTCCCACGCCTTCTCATCCTCCAATTTGCCACATACGTCGCCAGCGCCAATTGCATCTGAAGTTGTGGCTGCAATCGGCAATTGAATTTTAATTGAGGTGCGTGCAAATTGCTTTGTGCAAATAGTTGATGATCGACAGTAGTCTATCAGTATTCAGCGAGTCTCTGATTCCGACTTCCGCTCTTGATTTCCAGTATTCCGCCATTTTGTGATTGGTTGATCGCCAGTTTTGAGTTATGCCCGAGCCATGAAGTTTTCCTATTATGCCGACTGATTATCATACACCAAACTGAAACGCCAAAACGTGTCAAATTCACCAAATTGACAGCACACGGCGAACGTCTGGAATCTACATCGTTGCAGTTCCCGATTCCAAATGCAATTCAAAGATAAGAAATATGCCAGCGAATTTCGAAAATTGCTCCAATCGACAACAACAAAAAAGAAAGCTCGAGTCGCGAGGGCTCGACTAGGAGATACCTCGCACCCAGCTGCTATATAGTTTTTACATTAAAATGATACAAACACAAGTTCTAATAGTGTTATGAGGATACTGTCCCCTTCTCACACATATATATATATATACATATTTATATATAGAAATACAAAATACTGAACTATCGGAATATGCTTTGGGTGTGTTTCCCACTCGACCTTCATGAAATCTTCATTGATATTGAAAATTAGTATATAGATATATCGGTATATATCGATACTTGTGGAACAGGGCGAATTATCGATCAAATAAATTAAACTTGATCTGTAATAATGATCTTGAAACAAAGACCCACCTGCTCCTTTTTAGTAATGTCAAAAATTTTGAAATTGTATTCACTTTTTCTTTAGTAATTTTTAAGAAACTTAATTCTCAAGTTTAGGAACTGCTTTAAGAAAATGTAATTGATGTAAACACATATAAAAGATAATCAAAATAAGCGAAAGTTTTAAAAATGTTGAATAAAAAACACACATTTTGAGCAATGCAATCATTTTGTAAAGTTTTTGAGCATATTTCTGTCATGGAATAATTGAAGAATGTGGATTTCAAGTGCGATTACAGTTATGTTTGAAAGCATTGGCCCCGCATTCCGTGTGTGTTTGGTTTAGTTGTGTGTGTATGGGTGTGTGTGTGTGTGTGTGTGTGTGTGTGTGTGTGTGTGTGTGTGTGTGTGTGTGTGTGTGTGTGTGTGTGTGTGGGGCTGCTGTTTGGCTTTGTGATAAGCGAACTTGCAGCAAATTTGAACAAGATAAATGCCGCTTAATTGCTGAACACTGAACAAAACTAAATACGCTTTGCTTTAGCTAGACCCGGACGGAGACGAAGACAAAGATGGAGATGGAGATGAAGACGAGAACGAACACAAAGGGCGACTGATAGATGAACGAGAAGAAGATTGAGATGGAGATGGAGGACGAATGACACCACAGAGAGATACCACATCAAATTATAAACGAAAGTTCCCAAACAATTTAATCAGCGGCGCACAACAAAAACAGTTAAACACTACAGCTGACATGTCGGCATGGAACGGTGGGAGGGGGCTGGAGTGGGGGAGTGGGGGTGTGGTTGAAGGGGTGGGTGTCGACACAAGACGCAGTGGCAGCGTAATTTTCTGGATACTGGATGCTGGCTCTTAACGCTGCTTCAAGAAAAATCTTGTTAGATCTTTCAAATTCCTTGCGATGCCCAACAGGCAACGAACGGGCAATGAGACAGAACGGTTACGGAACGGGGAAGAGGCAGGGGCAGTAAGGGAGAAAGCAATAGAGATATAGCAATGAAATGAAAAGGGCAAGATGTAGAACAAAGCAGAGCGGTACGGAGAGAGAGAGAGAGAGCGGGAGATGGAGTACGAATCGAATGACGAAGACGAAGACGTAGATGCAGACGAAGACGAAGACGAAGACGTAGATGCAGACACTAAAGGAAAATCGTTTAGACGGCTAAAGTGGAAAACTGAAAAGCGCACAAGTTGCACCAGCAGCAGCACCAGCAACAGCAACAACAACAACAACAAGTTGCTGATGAGTGCAAAGGGAGACGCAGCTGAACATGAAGTCGATGGCAAAAGCCGCAGCAACAGTCGCAGTCGCAGCCACAGCCGCAGTCGCAGCCACAGCTCTGGGGCCAGTGTGATTGGCATTGGGGAAACTTGCTTTTTACCAACAAGACAAAAACAAACGAGTCAAAGCAACAACAAACACTAGAAAGAAAAAATACAAAGGGAAAAATTCAAACCAAGCGCGATTTGTTCGTCTCTCAGATACCCTAGCTAAATAATCAAAACTTGTCAGCTTGTCAAAAAGTTGACTGTCAAGCAAAAAGAAATTATTAATTAATATCTAACTATTATTATTATTATTGTTATTATTATTAATGATTTTTTATATTTCAATTACTTATTATATTATGCTATTATATATATGTTGCCATAAAGCTCTACAATTATAAACAAGAGGACGAAATCGTTGTGAAGAACATTTTTAAAAGTCGAATTTTCAAAAATAATCCATATATGAATATCTTTAATCAGTTCCTGGACTATTTCAAGCATTAAAAACATCTCAAACCGTCAATAGGATTTTATGCTTTGTACTTGTTGCCAAATCCTAAAATCAATATTGAAGTTGATATAAAAGATGGAAGATGAAAACAATTTGAATCTGGATTTTAAGTTCATAACTTATTCACTCATTTGAAATTTGAAATTGTTTTTTTTTTACATTTAATTAAGGCATTTTTAATACTTATACATCATTAATAATAATTATTCATAATTTATATTTTTTTAAGAACATTATGTATGTAAATTTAATCAAACTGTCTGGAGAAATAAAGCAATTTGCATATGTAATATTGTTTTTATTAATTTATATTACAAATGGTTAATTCACGCATAAAATAGTCGCAGATACCCTGTAGAACGTATGTATAAGTACTAGTTTTCATATAATCAAAAAATCTATATGCAACTCAGATCTCAGATATTAAAATTAGACTCTGAAGCAGTTGCTTCAATTAAAGATCGAAGTAAACATTTTGAACTTTAGCTAGGAATCATAAAGTCCACTAAAAATATTCGTCATTTTCGAACAGGGTATTTCTATATCAGAAAGAGCTGGACGATGGAGCAGCAAGTGAAATTTCCCAGCAGCTTTATTACCGTTCGAACGGCAAAATGTAAAAGCATTTTGTTGAGGGGGTGGCTTGGGGTGTGGGTGTGGGTGGTATGGGTGTAAGTGACTAGGTGACTGGACATGCCGTAAGTAAGGGATGAAGGAAGCTGTTGGCAAAGTGGCCACCGAACTGCGTTTCCCACACACACACACACACACACACACACACAGAAACATAACAGAAACGAGCAAATCTTTTGCAATATTTTGTCGCTTAACGGCAATTGGACAACTTGAAAGGATTTGCCACAGTGGAAGGCAAGAGGGGATTGCGGCTGGCGGTGGTTGTGGCATATTTGTTAGGGTACAATGCGACATTCATTGCAATTTTGTGCTCGAGTTTCAATTTCTAGACGGAAATTGCAAAACGCAAATCGCAAAAAAAAAACATTTTTTAGAAAATAGCAGACTGTGTGTGAAAATGGAAAATGGGTTTTGATTTTCACTTACCTGTCAAAATGCGTCTGCACCTGATGTGCATGCAACTCCTCCTTGCCACTTGACGACGCTGCTTGTAATCCAATGTTTGTTGCTGGCTGCGCCGGCGCATAACCAAACGAGCGAGCGAGCGAGCGAAAGAGAGAGAGAGCAAGAGAGAGAGAGAGAGCGAGTGCGAACGAGTTGCATATATACTAGGACAAGTTGCTCATGCAAATTTTTGAGAAGCCTGCCGCAACGGGTCACGGGTCAGGACTGGTCAGTGCTGCAGAGTCCACGTCGCAGCAACAGGTACGCAGACAGAGCAGCAGCAGCAGCAGCAACAGAAAACCAAAAACCAAAAATATACAAAATATTCACTCCACAAAACTTCGAAATAAGATTTTAAAAAACTGCAGTTTCTACAACAAAAAAATCAGCACGAAAAAACAAAAATTAAAAATTGCGCGCGCACTTTTCGCTCTTGGAGAGAAATTCTACTCTTGCTGGAAGAGAGCGAGCGAGAGACAGAGAGAGAAAGAGAGAGAGAGCGACTGCGACGGCGCGCCTTTGAAAAGTAAGCTGAAGCAGCGACGCGACGTCTGCGCTGCTGTCGCTGCGTCGCTGTCGACGCCAGCCAGCAAGCGACACGTAAGTACAAAAGTAAGTTTGTTGCCTGACGTTGAAGTCTTTTGTTTTTTTTTTTAATTTCTTTTCTTCTTTTTTGGTTGTTGATTTTTTTTTATTGTTTGTGTGGCAAAAAAGACAAATGGCAGTGTTGGAAATCACACAAAATGCAGGTGTGGCTTTTTGCCGGCAACTTATGCTAAATTTAATTGAGCCACCAACACACACGCACACACACACACACACACGCACATATGTACATGTGTGTATGTGTAGATATATTTTTTTTCTCGCTGGTTCCAAAAATTTCTTCGGATTTTATTGTGGTTACGCTACAGAACCAGTTTCGATAGCTACGCAAAAACTGAAAAGACAAAAAACAACAAAAAACAAAAAAACAAACATCGCATTTTGTTGTTCTGCTTCTTCTTCTTATTCTTCTTATTGTTGTTGTTGTTGTTATTATTATTATTATTGTTATTGCTGCTCTCTGCTTGCTTTCTACATCTTGTATTTGTTTCCAATTATTTTCTTACTCATTTATTTTATGATGATTTTTGTATTTATACAATTTTTACAAATTCTTTCTCGG